>JAINUG010000091.1:2925000-2952500 GCA_029706075.1 Aldrovandia affinis | reverse complement strand
CACGCTCTACCTACTGAGACACACAGAACCACGCTCTACCTACTGAGCCACACAGAACCACGCTCTACCTACTGAGACACACAGAACCACGCTCTACCTACTGAGCCACACAGAACCACGCTCTACCTACTGAGACACACAGAACCATGCTCTACCTACTGAGACACACAGAATCACGCTCTACCTACTGAGACACACAGAACCACGCTCTACCTACTGAGCCACACAGAACCACGCTCTACCTACTGAGACACACAGAACCATGCTCTACCTACTGAGACACACAGAACCACGCTCTACCTACTGAGACACACAGAACCACGCTCTACCTACTGAGCCACACAGAACCACGCTCTACCTACTGAGCCACACAGAACCACGCTCTACCTAATGAGCCACATAGAACCACGGTCTACCTACTGAGCCACACAGAACCACGCTCTACCTACTGAGACACACAGAACCACACTCTACCTGCTGAGCCCCACAGAACCACGCTCTACCTACTGAGCCACACAGAACCATGCTCTACCTAATGAGCCACACAGAACCACGCTCTACCTACTGAGCCACACAGAACCACGCTCTACCTACTGAGACACACAGAACCACGCTCTACCTACTGAGCCACACAGAACCACACTCTACCTACTGAGCCACACAGAACCACACTCTACCTACTGAGACACACAGAACCATGCTCTACCTACTGAGCCACACAGAACCACAGAGGGCTCTATTTTCACCATACCTGACCCCTGGGGTTTTCAGCGCATTGTAAAAGTGTTCAGATGATATGATGGTGTTGGAGAGGCCTGGTCGTTGCAGAAGCAGAGCTGTTTATACCTTGGTATGGTCTCTCCCTTATCACACACTCCGGCTGTCATTATGACAGCATTATGGAATACTTTATCTTTTTTAAATGTAGTTTTTTTTTAAGAAAAATACAAAAAGGCTTGTTGTTGTGTAAAGAAAAACCTCATCTGCCCAGATGGTGTCCTCTCTGCTTGACTTAGTCTCCCACAGTCCTGTGCTGTGCGTCCACGCCAAGACGCGGCCGTTTCTGATGTCAGCGTTTCTGACAAATGGCCTGGCAGCAGCTGTCTGATAGGCTGGCGCTGCTGCAGGTAGAGGAGGCCTCACAGCTGGCTCCCCCGTCCCACTCGAAGGCCGTGCTCATTCTGAAGTTGCGCTGTCTGGGCTTAAAAACAGACACAATGATGATGAGCAAAACTTTTATTTTGGGGGTTTTTCTGCCAACTGGCGGAAATGTTCGTACGTCTCTGTCTCTAGGGGGCCGCGGGGGCGTGTATTCTGCATCGACACCATTTCTGGCTTCTCCAGTTTCTCAGGTTATTTTTTTTATTTTTTATGTGAACAAATTAATCCGGGCATCCTTGTGTTTTTGCGAGATGAGCAACTGCTCTCTCATCTGGCGATTTCACATCTTTGCTACCATGCAGTTGTGGAGTTATAAGAGTGCGTTCCTCAGGTGCACCTGTGCTTGTCAGCCCTGAGGTCCGTTGAGCGGTCCGTGTTGGGTCCAGTAGAGTTCTGACCCAGCTGGCTACAGCTGGCTGCTCATTGGCTCCATCGTGGGCCGCGGTCCCATATTCACTTCCTCCTCCTCCTCCAATCACGGCACAGCGGATGCTGCTGGGCGGTAGGTTCGAGCGAATTCCCCCTGAGGCCGCTGATGATCCACCTCCTCCGAGACGGAACTCACCCACCTACTTTCTAGAGACACCCTTTGCGCTTCTCAGCAAGCTTGTGCAAGCTTGTGCCGACAGCCAGTCGCCACCCCTGATTAGGGCTCCCACCCAGGGCCGGTCTGGCACAGCCGGGTTTCGAACCATGACCGTGATAGGCAGCTCACACTCGCAAATCACCAGTCAATGTGAGTGTGTTACACCGCTACGCCACCCGAGGCCCTTTGTCCTTGCTTTTTGAATATAAAAAAAAGAAATAAATCCTCAGAATTCCCCACCCCGTCCCATATTAACATGGGAGCTGCACAGACATGCCCACAGCTGGTGGATTTCCAACGTGCCAAAAATCACGAGCGTCGTCATTTTATGGTCCTATATAATCAGCAGCCAAGACGTGCGTAACGTCTCCAAAGAGGAGTACACAGAGAGTTGTCAATGCCTGGAGCAGCTTGCCAGGTCGGGTAGTAGAGGCAGAAACGCTCGGGCTATTCAAGTCAAGGCTAGATGCAGTACTAGATACTCTAGATTAGGACATGACGAGCCTAGATGGGCTGAACGGCCCGTTCTCATCATTATTGTACATTTTACATTTTAAGCATTTGGCAGAGGCTCTTATCCAGAGCGACCTACAAGATGTGCATTAATACATGGTAAGAACAATCATAGTTAGCGCACAAGATCAGTGCAGTAATACAGCGATAGACATCATTGTTGGCAGATGCATACCTTACCTGACACACTGGGAAGGTACGGGTTTGTAAAAACATTTTTTTTGGAGGAGTAAAGAAGTATACACATACAAAAAGTATTAAACAAGTAGGCAATGGTGTTGCCAATTGGCTAGATGTACTGTAGAATTCAGTGGTAGTGGAGTCTGAAAAGGTAGGTTTTGAGTCTCTTGCGGAAGATCGCAATGTATTCTTCTTCTTAGGAGTAACGTTTTCCATACAGTTCACAGAGGGCCAGTCACCTGTGATTCTGGAGGCCTGGTTATCCCCTATCACCCCTGTGGAGGCCTCATTGTGGGGCCAGGCCAGTATGCTCTGAAATCAGTGACAACGGATCAGCCCATAAAACTGCTCTACTATCATGCATTTGATATTTAAAAGAGAGGGATAGAGTCACGACTGCATCAGCATTGAATTTCTTTCCCTGTTTTCAAAACGTTTGTTTGGCATATTGTCCATTATGGGGCAATTCTGCGGCTGATCAGAATGAATTTGCGATCTCTGTGTGCCTTCAAAGTGGACATGGAGAGCTTTGTTTAAAATCACATTCGCTTTTCACCACACTTAAGCGTACGACCCGGGAGATGGTGGATGGTATTTGCACAGACTCGCACTGTGGTGTGAAATAGTACTGCACACATAAATGATGTTAAATATTATAATATAATCATAAGACTGAGTCGGAGGCCTGACAGACCGATCATCGTTTTCCTCTCTCGGTAATAAAATTGAATCACGCCGCCCCCTCGGCGCTAATATTGTTCTTCCCCCGCTGCCAGTGTCAGGGTTTATGGAGCGCTTTCAGGGTGCAAAACGTCAAACGTGAATTCGGGGGTCTCTGCAGCTGAGGGGGGGGGAGGTGGGGAACGGGAACCATGAAATCCCTTTTCACAGTTCGGGGCCCGTAAAGCCCTCCTCCCCTCTCTGGCAGAGGGTGAGATCTTCACGTTTCAGCAGAGTGCCCACATCTGGTTTCGCCGTTTGCAGACGCCGACACGCTTAAAAAAAAAAAATGTTGCGCTCAAAAAGATGACAGAGGCGGTATTCCAGGGCCTTGAAGCTGAGGTTACGTCTCGACAGAGGCGTGAAGAATCACCAGAGCGAACTTTACCGCCATGGTGCCGTCGCCAGTCGAGCCCCTCTCCTGTAATACGCTCAACAACTGCCCCTCCCAAGACCGCAAAATATCTGAAGCCTGCTGTCATCTGTAAAGAGAAAGCCATCGCCTCCTCCGCCGCCCCTGACCTGACCTTGTGTCCCTGTGGCCCGGGGTCTGTGTTAGGAGGTGCCATTTTGATCCTGTTTGATTTTGATTCAGATTTTCTCCCATTTTTCTCCCAATTTAGTAGCAATTTACACACTCTCTTTTCACATCAGTCCCCCATTTCTATTGTGAGCTTGCTGCCGTAGCCCTGAGACCGACAGTGACAAAGGCGATGTACCGCCTCCTCCGAGCCGGCACTCGCCAAGCCGTTGACTGTAACTCTGGTACACACAGAGCCACTCCTATACGCAGCTAACTCATATCAGCTTCCCTCCCCCCTGGGGTGGACAGCCAGTTGCTGCCCCCTAGTGGCACACCCGGCCAGAGCTGATAATGTCGCGACCTGGTGGAATCGAACCCCGGTCGCAGTGGGTAGCGTGGAACGTTCTTACCGCTACACCACACAGGAGGCTAAGATTAATCTTTTAACTAGATTAGCTGCGGAAAACAGTGCTGCTTTTGAACACTCAACCTTTTTTCCCCCAGTCATTTGAAAGATCTAAATGGGCACACATCATTAAAGTGGTTCTGTGTGTCTCAGTAGGTAGAGCGTGGTTCTGTGTGGCTCAGTAGGTAGAGCGTGGTTCTGTGAGTCTCAGTAGGTAGAGCGTGGTTCTGTGTGTCTCAGTAGGTAGAGCGTGGTTCTGTGTGTCTCAGTAGGTAGAGCGTGGTTCTGTGTGTCTCAGTAGGTAGAGCGTGGTTCTGTGTGGCTCAGTAGGTAGAGTGTGGTTCTGTGTGTCTCAGTGGGTAGAGTGTGGTTCTGTGTGTCTCAGTAAGTAGAGCGTGGTTCTGTGTGTCTCAGTAAGTAGAGCATGGTTCTGTGTGTCTCAGTAAGTAGAGCGTGGTTCTGTGTGTCTCATTAGGTAGAGCGTGGTTCTGTGTGTCTCAGTAGGTAGAGCGTGGTTCTGTGTGGCTCAGTATGTAGAGTGTGGTTCTGTGTGGCTCAGTAGGTAGAGCATGGCGCTGACCATTCTTAGGTTGTGGGTTTGATTCCCACTGGGACCACATGTACTGAAAAATGTATGCATTCACTACTGTAAGTCGCTTTGGATAAAAGCATCTGCTAAATGGCGTATATATAATTGAGATTAAAATCATTATAAACCGGTGTCTTAATTGGAGGGTTTGTTTTTGTGGCCCATGAGCTGACTTGGTGTTAGCGTGTAGCGTTATGTTTGGGCCCTACTGCAGAAGTCCTTTGCCTGTCTGGAGTGTGGAGTGTGACGGGTGTTGACCTCCCTCTCCTCTCCTCTCCTCTCCTCTCCTCTCCTCTCTCCTGTTCTGGTAGAGTCTCTCTCTCGGGAGGCTCCGGGTATAGCGGACGGGCACATTCTCACGCAGGCAGGCGCTTCGCTGCGGCTCCAAATGCCATCCAAATGTTGTCGTCGTTAACGGCAACACCTAAAAGAGATTTAAAGGAGTATTCATACGCTACCACAGCTGACCTTTTCAGATGAGACCCCATTATTATCTCAACAGTGTGTGTGTGTGTGTGTGTGTGTGTGTGTGTGTGTGTGAGTGTGTGTGTGTGTGTGTGTGTGTGTGTGTGTGAGAGAGAGAGTGTGTGTGTGTGTGTGTGTATATGTGTGTGTATATGTGTGTGTGTGTGTGTGTGTATATGTGTGTGTGTGTGTGTTTGTGTGTGTGTGAATGTGTACATGTGTGAGTGTGTGTCTGTGTGTGTGTGTGTGTGAATGTGTGAGAGAGAGATCTTTTGATCACCATATCAGATATTCTCAAAGAGCTCGCTGCGCTCCCTAGCTCGAGCGCCCGTAGCCATCACTCATTAATAACACATGCAGGTCTGCCCGAGCGTCTCGCCTGCCCGGAATACACTTTTATTTGCTCTTAAAAATTAATGCCTTCCGCCGACGACCTTAACGCCTGGATCTGTTACGAGGTCGACAAATTCCTGTCGTTCACTTGTTCGCCCACCACCCACCCACCCACACCTCCTCTGCTGTAAAAGTCACATTTGATCTAATCGGAGAGCGTGTCGAGGCTCGTGAGCTCGTGATGTTTTGGTACTTATTCAGGACGTGCCAGTGTGTCAATTTTCTTCCGAGTCGTCTCGTCTCTCGGCCGTCAAACTGTCACATCCAGGAGGCGGCCGCAGGGTGTTGCCGTGGTATCGGTTCGGCAGTCGCTCTCTGGTACACAGTATTTTATTGTCCACCGTGTCAGGTCAGAAATGATTTGTTCATATTGTAGGTTACGTTATTACAGTCCTCTCATTTCACTCCCTAGTCTCTACACCCCCCCGCGCCCCCCAGGCAAGATGGCTTACTGATTGAGTTTGTGTCTCACAATATAAGTGTATTAGAATCTATTAAAATATTATCCGAATAAGCAGGTCCGTGTTCCGCTATTGCAGTGGTCGTTAAAGGAATATTCATACGCTTCCAGCAGGCAACTGGCACTTCAGATCACCTTAAATAGATGAATCTTAATTGTGTTCCTTTGACAGTTTTACCGTCGGCTCGTCTCCCAGATGGTAAAATAATGAAATGCATTATTCAAGACGCGTTTCTTTTCTTTTCGCTGAGCTTTTTAAAATGTTTTAACATCTACATTCACACACAATTTGTGAACATGTTAGCAGCGTCTGTCATCGCGATTGTGGCGGTGTAATTCGGCGCAGTCAATCTGTCGCGCGATTGAGAAACCGCGCTCGTAAACGCACAAAGGCGCGGTTTTGCGCCTTAATCGTTTAATTACGTTTGAGGCGGTGAATGATGACAGTAATGACACAATACCCAGTTCTTAGTTGGCTGGATCAGGGGGGTAACATGCAGGCAGTAAAACTCAAAGAAAAGCTCGTTGAAGAGGCCAGGAGTGGGATTGGAGTCCCCGGGAAATTGGTACTAGCGATCGTGCGACGCATTATGAATACGCAGTTAGAACGTGAGGCACGATGAGATCGCAGAGCTGCATTTATCAGCGCGGATGTTCTCCTAACGAGGCCAGTGACTTCTCAAGAGCCTCTTTTCCAAGAGAGTCCTTCCCTGGCTACTTTTTGGATGCTGTGAGCATTTGTGCACTTCCTGTTCTACACACAGTGAGGCATTGTGGGGGAATTCCACCCCGAAAGCCATTCAAACAGGCAGCAGGTGAAGCCCAGTTTGAGCCGGCTCACCCTCCCCCTCCCCTGGGGCGGACAGCCAAACGCCCCCCGATCGGGGCTGATGACCAGGGCCAGTCTGGTAGAGACGCGGGCCGTGAACCGCGTCCCTGACAGGCAGCACACACCGTATCAGACCAGCCAAGATACGGTGCGTTAGACCGCTACGCTATCCACCGCCCCAGTAACCAGAGGCCTCTTGAGCAGGAAGCTGATGGTCATCGTGGTCCAGCCGGCTCCAGGCTGCTTGTTATGGAGTGTGTAGAGAGTGCTGGTCCAGCAGGCTCCAGGCTTGTTATGGAGTGTGTAGAGAGTGCTGGTCCAGCAGGCTCCAGGCTTGTTATGGAGTGTGTAGAGAGTGAGGCTCCAGGCGGCTCCAGGCTTGTTATGGAGTGTGTAAAGAGTGAGGCTCCAGGCGGCTTGTTATGGAGTGTGTAAAGAGTGATGGTCCAGGCTTGTTATGGAGTGTGTAAAGAGTGAGGCTCCAGGCGGCTCCAGGCTTGTTATGGAGTGTGTAGAGAGTGAGGCTCCAGGCAGCGTGTTATGGAGTGTGTAGAGAGTGAGGCTCCAGGCTTGTTATGGAGTGTGTAGAGAGTGATGGTCCAGCAGGCTGCTTGTTATGGAGTGTGTAGAGAGTGAGGCTCCAGGCGGCTCCAGGCTTGTTATGGAGTGTGTAGAGAGTGATGGATGGTTTCAGGCTCTAATGAAGCAGTGAGATATAAAGACCCGGCCGGTTGTCAGGGGCGATCAGCCTCTGAATGAAAGCAGGGTTAGCGAGCAGCACGTTTGTCCCAGTCTGTGCAGACGTGCGTCACGGAAACGGTTCATCGACAGGATTTAAAAACGCATATTCTCGTCTCCTGTCATGCATTTTCCTCAATTTTTTACAAAGATTTACCAGAGTATGATTTTTGTTGTTGTTGATGCACTGATCCATGGATCGCCAGAGTGGTGTTGATATGAAATACACAGGTGTGATTGGTCGATCGGTGGATTCCAGGGCTCAGGGTTGTGCAGTGGGGGAAGCAGGCCTTGGTGAGAAACCCATTTCCTGTCGCTCTGAGCGACGGGCGCACGCTCCTGCCAGCGTGGCATTGATTTCGCCCGTGATTGATGTTGACCTTCCCTTAAGATGACAATAAAACTAAAGACCCAAGGAAAAAGTATTACCACCAGAGCAACTAATCACTGCTTTTTTTATGATTTCATTTTATTTTTTCCTCACTTCTTCCAAATTTAAAGAGACCTTCAGAATGAAAAAACTATGTGCCTGCAGTGTGGGACACTGGAGGGCCCATAGATCAGAGAAGAGTGGTCTTTCATGCAGCACAAGGCCCTACACTCACAGTGGATAGCAGGGTTAGGATAGAATGGAATAGAATATTCTTAATTGCCATGTTACACAAGTTACACACACAAGGTAATTGTAATAAGTCTCTTCGCATATCTCTCCTAAGAGAGGTCAGAGCGCAGGGTCAGCCGTAGTACAGCGCCCCTGGAGCAGTTTTAGGGTTCAGTGCCTTGCTCAAGGGCACTTCAGCAGTGCCCCAGGAAGTGAACTAGCATCCCTCCGGTCTCCAGTTCATTGTAGAGTAAGTTCTGCAGTAGCTGATGTAGATGAGCGCACAATAAAATGTAACCATAGTGAAAAAGAACGCCGGAAATGAGCAATACAGTCCATGCCTGTAAAGCTCAGAATGTTCTAGAATATAACGCCTTCAGTACAGTTAGATAGATAGATATATACTTTATTGATCCCGAGGGGAAATTAAGACATCAGGCAGCAAGGCACACAAGACAAAAATTACACAAACAAACAATAGGAATCGGCAATAATAATAATAATTTGTAAAAAAGATGAATCAGACAATTCATCAAGATGAATCAGACAATCAAAAGGGAGTTATGTACAGTGACAAACTCATATGTACAAAAACAATACTAAAAGTGTTTTGTGTTGTTTTTAGGTTCCCAAACGCAGCTGGATTCAGGGTTTAATGTCCACATGACTAGCTGCTCCGTAGTGCTGCTTCCACAGTCACGAATGTGGTGCCGTAAGGCATGCGAACAGAAACCGGAAAAAGTGTGAAAATATCGATTTCTGTGGAGAAAAAGGGGGCATTTTCAGCAAAATTCATTACCACTGTAGTCTGTAACTCGATTGCAATACGGTTGGATCAGAAGGGGCCCAACTTTTAAAAATGTTGTTTCTGATTTTCCCCAGTTTTTCTCCCCTGTTTGGAAGCCAATTATACCCTCTATTTATTTCGATTAACCACCCTCCCCCCACGAACTCGTCGCCCGTCTCTACGGGGCAAGCTACTCTCCGAGGCCGGTGATGATCCGCCTCCTTCGAGACGGAACTCACCAACCCCCTTTCTGGAGACACCCTTACGTGCTTCACAGCGAGTTCGTGCCGACCACCCTCCCCCTTCCCTCAGGAGTGGACAGCCAAACGCCGCTCCCGATTGAGGCTAATGGCCGGTCTGGCAGAGACGGGTTTTGAATCGTGTTCCTGATAGGCAGCTCACACTCATACAGGACCAGCCAAATACGGGTGCGTTAGACCGCTACGCTATCCGCCTGCCCCTGAAGGGGGCTATCTTAATCTTAAAATCCTCTTGGACTGAAATGTTCCAGCTTCCGTGGTTCTGTGTGGTTCAGTAGGTAGAGTGTGGTTCTGTGTGGTTCAGTAGGTAGAGTGTGGTTCTGTGTGGCTCAGTAGGTAGAGCATGGTTCTGTGTGGCTCAGTAGGTAGAGCGTGGTTCTGTGTGGCTCAGTAGGTAGAGCGTGGTTTGTGTGGTTCAGTAGGTAGAGTGTGGTTCTGTGTGGCTTAGTAGGTAGAGTGTGGTTCTGTGTGGTTCAGTAGATAGTGTGGTTCTGTGTGGCTCAGTAGGTAGAGCGTGGTTCTGTGTCGCTCAGTAGGTAGAGTGGTTCTGTGTGGCTCAGTAGGTAGAGCGTGGTTCTGTGTGGCTCAGTAGGTAGAGCGTGGTTCTGTGTGGCTCAGTAGGTAGAGCATGGTTCTGTGTGGCTCAGTAGGTAGAGTGTGGTTCTGTGTGGCTCAGTAGGTAGAGCGTGGCGTTGGCAACGCTTAGGCTGTGGGTTCGTTTCCCATTGGGACCATATATACTGAAAAATGTATGCATTCATTTCTGTAAGTTGCGTTGGATAAAAGCATCTGCTAAATGCCATATATTATATAATTCTGTACTTCTTTTTAAAATAGTTTTATTTAGCCTTTATTTAAGCAGGTATCTCACGTTGAGATAAAGAATCTCTTTTCTGAGTGAGACCTGGCCGGGGGAGGGGGGGGAGGCAGTGTTCTGTCTGTGGATTGAGGTGAGTGATGCTCACGGCGTGCTTCACGTTGGGTCCGCACTGCGTTACCGAAACACCGGGTAAAAATAGGCTCCACGGGGAAAGGGGGAATCAATCAAGTGTTGGATGATTGTACAGGAGCACAAATTTAGGCTGCCATGAATTATCAGTTGATGGAAAAATGAAACAATTTTATGTTTCTCAAGGAAACAAAGCCGACTCGATCCTGTGGATGTATGTAAGGGATTACGCCGCCATGTCATGTGATGCGTCTCGTAGTTTTGAAAGTGGTTTGGGGGTTAGGGGGATGTCCTCTAATGCCTCAGCTGTCACAGTTCATCAGAAACAAGTTTAGGGCGTTCCTGTCGCTCTAGAAATGAGCGCCTGAGAGTTCGCTCTGTTTGGAGGTTTGGGAGATTACAGACCGCTAATTTCTGTGTGGAGTCCCTGTGTGGAGCAGTCACGATTCACAACCAATGAACGCACAGATCGCCCACAAGGATTATTATTATTATATTTATTTTTTCAGCACGTGGGGTCATTTAGAGACCGTCCCTAAAGCTCTGTCCTTAATGCAGCTGTTTTTGTGAGAGTGGAATCCTCACTGTTCATCTGCAGGCATTAATTACGATGATTCCATGGATTATTATGATAATTTAATACTGAAAATAAACCCAACAGCAGTGGTGGTAAAAATGTGTTATTGTAGAGGGGCCTCGGATAGCGTAGCGGTCTAACGCATCTGCATTGGCTGGTCCTTTATGAGTGTGAGCTGCCTATCACGGTCACGGTTCAAAATCTGACTGTGCCAGACCAGCCCTGGTGGAGAGCCCCGATTGGGGGCGGCGGTTGGCTGTCCGCCCCAGGGGGAGGGAGGAGGGTGAGCCGGCTCGGGTCCGCCATGAAGCACGTAAAGGTGACTCCAGAATGTGGATGGAGAATTCTGCCTTGAAGGAAGTGGAGTTCACTGCCCTCTGAGAATTAGCTTGCCTCGTAGAGACGAGCAGCGGACTCGTGTGGGGAGGGCAAATTGAAATAAATAGAGGGTGTAATTGGCTACTAAATTGGGAGAAAAAACTGTTATAAATCTGAAACGAATACAAAGTCTTATTGTGACAATTGTTCACTAAGGAAGACATGATCTGGAGCGATGTGTTGGATCAGAACAGAGCCTGGCTTTCCTGTTGGCTTTCCTGACTGGCAGCCATTACATTTCTTTGCAACAGTTTTGACTCTTTGTGTGTTGAATTGTTTTTAGTGCTCGTCATCTTGTGGGAGGGGCCTGCAGTCCAGGGTGGTCCAGTGCATGCACAAAGTGACAGGACGCCATGGCAACGACTGCCCAGTGGTGTTCAAACCTGCAGCGTACCGACAGTGCCACCAGGGGGCGTGCAACGAGAAGGTCAACGTCAACACAATCACGTCTCCCAGACTCGGTGAGTGTTTGTTTCAGCGCTCCTCTCAAAGTCTTGTTTCCTTGTGAAGAGAAAAGGTTTGAACTGCAATGCCTTTTGTGTAATTGGGGGCTGTTCAATCAAAATGCAAAGCAGTTCTAAATGTTCAACAGCAAACAAAGGGGTGACTCTGCCCCCTCGGCAACGGGCGATTCTTTTACCGAAAGTTGAGAAGACCAAACGAAGGCTTTGGGTTTTTATTGAGTAACAAAAAATAACAAGACCTTGGAAGGTTTCACTCCGTACAGAATTAACGAAACGGCAGAACCGCAGGCGTCTGGGCTGTGAGTCATGCCCTGATCTGTTGTTCCGTCTGAAAGAGAGTGATTAATTGCTCTCAGTCCTCTGAAGATGAGTCAGGCGCTGTAAGGGGGTTAATGTTGCGTGTACCCAATACGAGTGTGAGCTGCCTGTCAGGGACACGGTTTGAAACCTGTCTCTACCAGACTGGCCCTGGTCGTCAGCCCCGATCGGGGGCGGCGTTTGGCTGTCCGCCTCGGGGAAGGGGGAGGGTGAGCCGGCTTGAGTTCGTCGAGGAGCAGGAAGGACGTCCGTGGTTGAGTTCCGTCTCGGAACAATTGTCTCGTTACCCGGAGGCCGGGCGGTGGGCTCGTGGGGGAGGGTGAATTGAGATAAATAGAGGGTATAATTGGCAACCAAATTGGGAGGAAAACGGGGAAAACTTGGCTTGTAACTCAGAGGTTGCTGGTTCAATTCCCAGGTGGGGGGCACTGCCGTTGTACCCTTGAGCTAAAGGTACTTAACCTGAATTGCTTCAGTAAATATATCCAGCTGTACAAATGGATTGTATGTAAAGGAATGTTTACTGTGTAAATCGCTCTGGATAAGAGTCTCTGATAAATGCCTGAAATGTAAATGTAAGATGTACACACGTCTGTTCCCCCCTTCGCCCAGCCGCTCTGACCTACAAGTGCACGGGGGACCAGTGGGACGTGTACTGCCAGGTGATCCGGGCAGAGAACCTGTGCCAGGACATGCGCTGGTACCAGCGCTGCTGCCAGACCTGCAGAGACTTTTACGCCAAAAAGCTGCTCCGGAGGAGTTAATGACGCCCGCCATTTTGTTTTTTTGTTTTTCTTTAAGACCTGTTCTCGTTGTTGTCACCATCATGTTGTTTTTATTATTATTATTAATATTAATATTATTGTTATTATAAATAAGTACTGTGTCATAAAAGCAAAGCGATGAAAAATTAAATGACTTTTTTTTAAGGAAAAGAGAATCTTTAAAACGTGATAGTAGTTGACTCCAAAGCTTAGGGTGTTTTGTTGTTGTTTTTTTTTGATGACTTGAATTAGTTTTTTTTAAAGTTGTTTAAAAAAAAAAAAAGATTTTGTTTTAGTTTAGATTTAATCCTCTCTCCTTTTTGCTGTAAAACCAAAGAGAATCGCCTCGTTGCCTTTAAGAGGTGATCTGATGGTGCCCCCTTGTTTTTTTGGAAGGATTTCCGTCTCGTTAACTTAATCGCATGATGTCATTAAGGTGCCCTGTTTAGCACACGCCACTGGCTGGCCAGTAACCCACAACGGGACAGGAAGACAACTGCATGGGATCATTGCTTCCTTTCGTCCCCTGGTCAACGAGATTTGTATTTTTTATTGTTGTTGTTGTTGTTGTTGTTGTTGTAATTGTTTGTTATTATTTAAACATGCAATGAGCTGTTTGTTAAATAGTTCTACAGTCGCTCAGATAGCCTGACAATTGATGACTCACTAATATGGTCAGAGATTGGGAGAAAGCGGTGTCACATTGGTGCTCTAAAACCTTATTGGCCGTGAAATTACTGGAGCAGAGAGGCGTGAAGCATTGATAGTCTACCCAGGTCTGGAGTTACAGGAGCCGTCTAATCCTCAATATACACATAGCCTGTTCTTTCCCTGCTACTGACAGCTGACCCCCCCTCAGAGCGAGAGTCTCAACCAAGACTCAATCGTTCCCCGGTCAGAGCCAGCACATGTTAAAGGCTGTCATGATTTCAACCGTTTCCGTGTTGTGAATATCAAATCAAATCAAATGTATTTGCATAGCGCTTTTCACAAATGCATTGTCACAAAACGCTTAACAGAAGGGAGCCCAGGCCTAGACCCCCCCCCCCTCCCCAAAGCAAGCCTAAAGGTGACAGTGGCAAGGAAAAACTCCCTTGATAGGGAGAAACCTTGGGAGGAACCAGACTAAAAGGGGGGGAGGCCATCCTCTTCTGGCCATAGCAGAGAGGGCTCAATCCCACGGCTGATGCAGTTAGCGTTGGAGGAAGCATGTGTTGTAGAGGTGGCACTACTCATAGCAGTAATAATAGTAATAATAATGAAACTTTATTTATATAGCACCTTTCATACAGAGCTGCAGCTCAAATTGCTTTAACATTTCAGCACAGTACAAAGAATAAAATAAACATGATAAAATAAACAAGGAGAAAAAAACATGATAATGAAATAGTGAAATATATAAACCACACATTGATATTAGCAGAATAAAATTTATAAAAATAAAATCTGTTAAAATAGTAACAGTAGTTGCGGTAGTCGTAGTGAGATTGGTAGTTCCGTGACCGTAATCGAATGCCTGCCTTGAGTAAATTCTCGAGGTTCTCTTGGTCCTGAAGCAGTCGGTACTCGTGAGGGAATCGTGCTCCTCTCCACTTCTGTGCAACCCGCCCCAACCAGAGCATTCACAACTCGGACGCAGTATAGTTTCAGCACAATCATTACTTCTGTGTTACTAATTATCTGCAGGAAGTTGAGGATAAATGCAAGCTAACGCCGCAATGGTACCACGTTTTTACCATAATATCGCCCCCTCTGGCCTGAACTGTGAAGTGCCACCCAAATGGTGTTTGCTATTTGATGATGGCAACACCTCAGCAAGCAATCTGAGAGCTGTTTTTGGGAAAAGGGGGCTACATTTATATTTTAAGCTTTTAGCAGATGCTCTTATCCAGAGCGACTTACAAGATGTGCATTGGATAAAGCAATAATTGTCATTCCTCTAAATTTACTCAAATACCTGAATATCGGCTCTTAGTTGCAAATTAATGAGCACTACTGCATCGTGTGTCGACCTTTTCCAGACATTTTAAGAGAAGCGAGTTTGTATCTGATGTACTCTGCTGCTGGTGAATGTTATGTACACATAATTACTATAATGCGTGTTAGCGTGTAGGTTGCTCGTTCAGTTTAGCATTCGAATTGTTTTACCCTCTATTGCACTGTAAAGTTTCCTGTAACCAACAAAAACAAAATAATTTTCAGTCCATCAGCAGAGAGGAAGTTACCCCAGTGTTTGAAGAGCTCTGTGGCCAATCACAGAGGCCGCAGTCGGCAGGAAGTGTCTCTAACTCACGGAAGAGACCCAAAACAACCAATCAGATCCACCCAGAGCCTTCATCCACAACAGGGTGTGATTCGCCAGTCATAACGATATTATCATGAATGTATAGTTCTTCATGTATGAGTATTAATATAGTAGTATACTTTGTGTAATTATGATATAATGAAATATTTATATTTTCCTCACCCTGGTTGTATTCAGTATATTTAGTAATATCATCCAGTGTGCACAGATATTTGTAATATCTGCCTCTCCAAATTTGTTCGAGGCGTTTGGTGTGAAACGAGCCAGTTTCGATTTACCGTCTTTTTTTGACAGGATCGGAGGGGGGCGTTCGATTCTCCCTTTACCCCCTAATTCCCTTTACCGGAAGTGACCGTTACACAAAATAAGATCGTTGGAAAATGTGAACTTGCGAATGTACAGGATTGCGTGTCAATGCAAACGTGACGATATAGTTTTGTTCTTTCTCTGTGTGTGTAGAGCAGTGGTTCTCAAACCTCTCCTCAGGGATCCCCAGCCAGTCCATGTATTTGTTAAACTCCACCACCAGCACACCTGGTTCAGCTCATTACTACTTAACGAGCGTTGATTAGTTGAATCAGGTGTGCTGGTGGTGGAATTTAACAAATACACGGACTGGCCGAGGAGAGGTTTGAGAACCAGCGGTTTAGAGTACGAGACCCGGCCCAGAATTCTGGAGCTGGATTGGTGCTAGACAAAATTCACTACTGTGGAATACAGCTGTCTCGGTCTGTTAGTATTCTTGTTGTTTTTGTTGTCGTACTATTGTTGTTTGTGTTATTATTATGATAATTTAATACTGAAATGTAGCCTCCTTTTTATTTCTGAGTAATTGTTGATTTGCGATTTGCTCCCATTTTTTACTGATGTAATTATGGCGATATTCTGTAATATTCCCGTACTGTATGTCTTCAGTTGCACAGATTTCGTTTTGGTGCCTAAACTGCCACTATATGTATTTCATGGTGCTTTTTTCGGTTAAATGTAACGGTAGTTTTCAAAAGTTACAGATGAAATAAATGAAACGTGTTGTTGTCATACAGGGATATAACCGTTATGTTAGTTTTAATCGTTTGTCTTCAGAATATAGTGTCAAGTTTTTTTGTTTTGTTTTTGACTTCTAGATCTGTGCTGTCTATACAGTGTAATACTCAAAATAGTCCTGGATATACACAGAAAACATAGAACACTTATGAATAAAATATTTGTTCATAGAAAAATATATATGTTTCAAGTCTACTGTAACTTGATTCTTGTTTTTGACAATATGAAATAAATGTAAGTGAATTCTTTACTTTGTGGAAATAGTTTGTCGGTTCAGATATTTATGCTGATGTCTCTATCCTGTGTCTGTGTCCTCGTTTGGTGTCCTGGAGTGTGTTGGGTGCGCCTCTAGATTACATCTACTCTTGTGTGTGTGTGTGTGTGTGTGTGTGTGTGTGTGTGTGTGTGTGTGTGTGTGTGTGTGTGTGTGTGTGTGTGTGTGTGTGTGTGTGTGTGTGTGTGTGTGTGTGTGTGTGTGTGTGTGTGTGTGTGTGTGTGTGTGTGACTATGTTGTGGGATCGTTTTAAAGTGATTTGTTTCATGCCAAAAGTACTGACCAACAAATCGTAACGAAGGCCAAAAGGTAAGTGACACGTTGAAATGGGAACAGTGTTTATACGTGTATAGGCCACCCCGAATACGCTTTCAGATTTAACATGAATGCTAACGATATTAATACTAGTATTAACATTCAGACTCATTACCCCACTGCTGACAGCAGCACATCTCCATATTTCCTTTCGTGTTTTATTGTGAATTTTTATTCAGATATGCACGATGGGTCATCGACCCAGCGATGACGAACCGCCATCTGGCCCTGGCCGTCTGCGCGGTGGAGGAGCCGCTGTTCTCGGTGTGGTGGATCCAAACGGAGGTGTGAGGACGTCTGTAAAGGTCGCCGCGATTCTCAGCAGCCCGTCGTCTGCTGCCAGTCCGGCCAGCCCAACGCCTTAACGCTGCTCTTCCGCTAATGCGATCTTTTTTTTTTTGACGAGCCGTGCAGCGAAATCTTCTCGTGATAAATTTCAGCCTGTCAAAAGTTCATCGTTCTCCGCCGGTCGCCTGAATCGAGCCACAAGCGCCCGGAAGGAAGGAAGGAACATCGATTTTTGTCTTCGGTAGGTTTTGAGGAATTGTTTCCCCAACTTACTGAATGGGAAAACTCATTTCAAAATTCAGAAATTCAAAATTAATTCAAAATTATTGCTGGAATCCTAGTGAAAGCAAAACATGGCAATATTTACATGGCAATATAGGGTTAAATATGAAATCTAAACTATGAAATAAATAGATAAGCATGTAGAAATTGTACAGGTAACTGCCAAAGTAAAGGAAACACTTGAGTAAATGAGGGGTACAAAGTGTATTGAAAGCAGGGGCTTCCACACAGGTGTGATTCCTGAGATAATTTGGCAATTAATATCCCATCATGCTTAGGGTCATGTATATAAATGCTGGGCAGGCCCAGTTGCCCATTATTTTGTCTACCGTGGCTAGGAGAAGAGATCTCAGTGACTTTGAAAGAGGGGTGATTGTTGGGGCATGTTTGGCAGGAGCTGCAGTGATGAAGACTGATCAACTTGCTGATGTTTCAGGAGGAACAGTGGCGAAGGTGATATTGGCGTGGAAATCTGAGGGAAAGACATCATCAACTAGGAGCAACTGTGGTCAAAAGCGCATACTCCTCGACTGTGCTGTCTGTGCATTGGCTCGAGATAAAAGGCAAAACAGACGAGTAGCTCCGAATCAGTTGACTGCAAATGTCAATCTAGTGCGTGAGCGAGCAGTTTAATTAAGAACAGTCCATCGAGAACTTAAAAGAGAGGGATACTGTGTGAGTGAAGTGGTACAAAGAGCACAGCCAGGAATAGAGCGCTATATTGTGATGTGAGTATGTGTTCACTATACTTTTGTGTCTTGTGTTTAAGCATTCTTTTCTGTTAATCTTCCAGCAGGGGATCCGAGTTAATGTTCCTGTCTTTCCCCTCCTCCTCTGCCAGGGTAGGTCTCTCACCTTGTGGCCTGAAACATTCGGACCAGGTAGGTGTGAAAGCATACAGGTTGGTTCGAGAGCAGCTTCTGTTTTGCAGAGGAACTGTATCTCTTTATAAGTGACATTTATGGGGCCTCGGATAGCGTAGCGGTCCAAAGCACCTCGCTTTACGTGCGAAACAAGTGCGAGCTGCCTATTGCGGTCGCGGTTCGAAACCCGACTGTGCCAGACCGGCTCTGGCCGAGAGCCCCGACCGAGCCCAGGGGGAGGGGGGAGGGAGAGCCGGTACGAGCTCGCCGAGAAGCGCGAAGGGTGTCTCCAGAAAGTAGGTGGGCGAGTTCCATCTCAGAGGAGGCGGATCATCGCCGGCCTCAGGGGAATTAGCTTGACCCGTAGAGACGGGTGGCAAGTTTGTGTGGGGGAGGGCGAATCGAAATAAATAGAGGGTATAATTGGCCACTAAGTTGGGAGAAAAACAGAAAGAAATCAGAAATAAAAAGTGCCATTCCCCTGTTCTCACTGCGGCCGCGGTGACCTTGTGGGACGTTGTGTTTGAGGCTCTTTCGTGGGAGAGCACAGAGACACCGTCCAGAATACGCTGCGCGCTATTGCATCAGCCCTGTTGGGTCTGGAACGCATTTGTCGATGTCATCCGAGGTGATGCAATAACAACCCCCCCCTCCTTCCTTAATTTAAGGCAATCTTGGCGTACAGCTCTCGTTAACGAAGTGGCTGCCCAGCAAAACAACTTGTGACAGGCTATTAGGCCTTTGAGTGGTCGTTCTGTTAGAGCTAAGGCACCTGTGTACCAGCTGTGAATAGGCGGTACGGAATATCTCAGATTGAATTATTATCAAGGCTAATTCACGTCACCCAACCGCCGTCTCCTTCACCAAGGCCACTAGGGTGGCATATTACACCATTGTGTAGAGTAATGGTTAGGGAGCTGGACTTGTAACTGTGAGGTTGCTGGTTCAATTCCCAGGTGGGACACTGCCGTTGTACCATTGAGCTAAAGGTACTTAACCTGAATTGCTTTAGTAAAATATCCAGCTCTATAAATGGATGTAAAGAAATGTAAACTGTGTAAGTCGCTCTGGATAAGAGCGTCTGCTAAATGCCTAAAATGTAAATGTAAAAATGTTAATTGCAAAGGGGCATATTGCTTGACTTTAGAAATTACCATTACAAGTGAAGTCGTTCGTTCATTCTTTAAGTTGACCCGTGCGTTATTATAAATCAATGAGATGATGTTTGCAACGAGACGTTTGTAGTAAATTACCATTTCCTTTCTCGTTTCAATTTGTGTTCGTCTGCAAGAGAGCGACAGATCATGTTCAATTCCAATAACAAAAAATCTTTATCTACTGAATAACAATACGCTCTCTTAAACGACATGCTTCTCAACAGTGTTTACTCAAATGAGACAGTATACCACTGACCCATTCAGGAGTGTAGATAATGGAGAATGTGTTGTGAACCTCTAATGTGGTGGACAACTTGAATAGATCGGTCACACAGGCTTAACCTTACGAACAACCCAGAGTCGATCACTTATCACACTGTTACTGATCTCTTTGGTATTTTTGCTTCCTTGATAAAAGTACTTAAAAAAAAAAAAAAAAAACATGTATTTTTCTCCCGTGGCCAGCGTTGGATGTTGAAACCACTAGACCACGCAGGAGGCCAATGAAAGTACTTCTGTACCTCAGTTTGTAAGTAAGTCACCTTTTTTTTCTTTTCATTTTTTATTTGTTTCTGATTTTTTTCAAATTTTCTTCCAATTTAGTGGCCAATTGTACCCTCTATTTCTTTCTATTTGCCCTCCCCCACGAGCCTGTCACCCATCACTACAGGTCAAGCTAATTCCCCGAGGCCGGCGATGATCCAAGACGGAACTCACTCACACACTTCACTGGGACGCCCTCCGCCCTCCTCGGTGAGCTTGTGCTGGCTCACCCTCCCCCCTCCCTCCCCCGGGGTGAACAGCCAATCGCCGCCCCCAAAGGGGCTCGCGGCCAGAGCCAGTCTGGTGCAGTCGGCTTTCAAACCATGGCTGCAGTAGGCGACTTGCATTCGGGGTGAATGCTTAGACCGTTACGCCACCCGAGGCCCCCAGTAAGTCACTCTTGATGAGACCATAGGATGTACCTGGACCACATAGGACATCATCTGGCTGCTTTCAGGCTTATAATACACCTGTCTCCTGTGGAGTCTTGCGTGATTTTAAATGTGAGATACAGCACTGTTGTAAGTGTACAGTTTTATTTGAGTACAGGCACGGTACGCAGCTGCCAAAAATGATGTCTATCGCTGTATTACTGCACTGATCTCTTGCGCAAACTATGATTGTTCCTACCATGTATTAATGCACATCTTGTAAGTCGCTCTGGATAAGAGCGTCTGCTAAATGCCTAAAATGTAAAATGTAAAAATGTTAATTGCAAAGGGGCATATTGCTTGACTTTAGAAATTACCATTACAAGTGAAGTCGTTCGCTCATTCTTTAAGTTGACCCGTGCGTTATTATAAATCAATGAGATGATGTTTGCAACGAGACGTTTGTAGTAAATTACCATTTCCTTTCTCGTTTCAATTTGTGTTCGTCTGCAAGAGAGCGACAGATCATGTTCAATTCCAATAACAAAAATCTTTATCTACTGAATAACAATACGCTCTCTTAAACGACATGCTTCTCAACAGTGTTTACTCAAATGAGACAGTATACCACTGACCCATTCAGGAGTGTAGATAATGGAGAATGTGTTGTGAACCTCTAATGTGGTGGACAACTTGAATAGATCGGTCACACAGGCTTAACCTTACGAACAACCCAGAGTCGATCACTTATCACACTGTTACTGATCTCTTTGGTATTTTTGCTTCCTTGATAAAAGTACTTAAAAAAAAAAAACATGTATTTTTCTCCCGTGGCCAGCGTTGGATGTTGAAACCACTAGACCACGCAGGAGGCCAATGAAAGTACTTCTGTACCTCAGTTTGTAAGTAAGTCACCTTTTTTTTTTCTTTTTTCATTTTTTATTTGTTTCTGATTTTTTTCAAATTTTCTTCCAATTTAGTGGCCAATTGTACCCTCTATTTCTTTCTATTTGCCCTCCCCCACGAGCCTGTCACCCATCACTACAGGTCAAGCTAATTCCCCGAGGCCGGCGATGATCCAAGACGGAACTCACTCACACACTTCACTGGGACGCCCTCCGCCCTCCTCAGTGAGCTTGTGCTGGCTCACCCTCCCCCCTCCCTCCCCCGGGGTGAACAGCCAATCGCCGCCCCCAAAGGGGCTCGCGGCCAGAGCCAGTCTGGTGCAGTCGGCTTTCAAACCATGGCTGCAGTAGGCGACTTGCATTCGGGGTGAATGCTTAGACCGTTACGCCACCCGAGGCCCCCAGTAAGTCACTCTTGATGAGACCATAGGATGTACCTGGACCACATAGGACATCATCTGGCTGCTTTCAGGCTTATAATACACCTGTCTCCTGTGGAGTCTTGCGTGATTTTAAATGTGAGATACAGCACTGTTGTAAGTGTACAGTTTTATTTGAGTACAGGCACGGTACGCAGCTGCCAAAAATGATGTCTATCGCTGTATTACTGCACTGATCTCTTGCGCAAACTATGATTGTTCCTACCATGTATTAATGCACATCTTGTAAGTCGCTCTGGATAAGAGCGTCTGCTAAATGCTTAAAATGCAAAATGTAAAAATGAGTCCAGTTCAGATTTTACCTGTCGACAGTGGCGTGGTGTAATAACGCAGAGCTAGGTGTGTGGCCAAGGATACTGGGCGATTTCCTTTTTCATGTGGGAATGGGAACTGAATTGAGTTTGGATTGTTTGACAGACAAAAGGCCTGGTATTAGCCAGCCTCCTGAGACCAGCCTCAGGCTGGGCAGTGTCTGGGATGAGACTGATATCGGTCTCCATTACGGCGGCCATTTCCCAAACCCCAGAATGGAGGACACTTCAGCCAGCGGCAATTTAACATGTAATTAATATGACCAATTTAAAACCATAATCTATACAGACTAACTGAGTTTGAGAATGCGTACTCACAATAGCTGGATGGTCTACTATAAATAAATAAATCAGAGCTCTTTTGACCACTCTGGGTTGTATGAAGTCTTCTGTTTGGGCATTTTGCTGGGCTGGCTACGATAGCACCGAACACTCTCCGATAGCACTAAAGAAAAATCGTGTGGCTTGCCGCTCGCGCCCATAGTGTACGTAAGAACGTCATATTAAAGCGTGCTATTTATTAGACCGATGACACAGGTGATTCGTTATTTGACAAATACATAAACCAACAAGAAGCACGTTCGAATCTTCAAACGTGATTTAATGAAGAATTGGGTGTTTTTCTCATCTAGACTAAAAGGAGGACAGATGGGCGTCCGGCAGAGGATGGTGCCGGACGGAAGGACAGAGCGCTTGAAAACCAGACTGTCCGGCATAATGGCAGACGCATGAACACCCGAGTGTCCACTGGGAATGAGAGGCGCTGGAGACCACTGGAGCGAGGAACGGGGCGGGACCACTGGGGCGGGTCGAGCCGGGTCAGTTCTGTGTGGGAGGTCACTGTGCGCCAGGGCAGTATTAGTATGCAGTGGGGGGGTAGGGAACGGGGGCTTGTAAACCAGGAGGTGGCAGTTCTGAGTCAGCAGCGGGCAGTGGTTAGCGACACAGGCTGGCAGGCGGAGGGTTGCTGGTTCTAATCCCAGGAAGGCCAATGAGCAAAAAATTTACTGGAAACCGGAGGGATGCTAGTTCACTTCCTGGGACACTGCCGAAGTGCCCTTGAGCAAGGCACTGAACCCCTAAACTGCTCCAGGGGCGCCGTACTATGGCTGACCCTGCGCTCGGACCTTTCTTAGGAGAGATATGCAAAAAAAAGACAAATTCCAATTACCTTGTGTAACATGGCAATAAAGAACATTCTATTCCGAGATGTAACTACAGTTGTGCTCTTGATGAAGGCACTTTAATACGACTTGTATTTGGCAAAGCCTCCAAATCAGAGCTACAGTTTGTGTTATACGGGTGGATATAAGTAAGGTAACAAAAAAACGAATGTGACTGCCGATCACACAGCATCCACACTGCACATCAACCAACCCAGACTTCCCTCGTTTCCTCTTCAAAACCTCGTCAGATGTACTCCGGAGTGTGTGTCGCAGTTTGAAAGATTCTTGACCTGATTTTTAGAAAGACATTTCAACTCTGAAGTCTTCAAACGGGTGCCTCTGTTTCTGAGAGGAGTTTTGTCTACTTTCTTGCTTTTGAATCGTTGAAGATCCTGAGAGCGCTCCCGGGGAGTTGGCAGTGTGCTTGCCGTGAAGAGTACACCTCCGCCGAGGTTTGTACCTGCAGTCTCCCTGGACCGAATCTCTAAGTTAGAATCTGTTTGCTGAATATGGCGCTTCATGGCGTTTGCTTTTGACGTTTTGCATGTTTTTGTACTTTTTTCGATGGGTTTAAAAAAAAAAAGTATTATATATTTTTGGGATTTTTTCCGATTACAGCCAGAGAGAAGCTTTTCTGCAGAGAGCTCATATCGGTTTCCCTCCCCCTCCCCTGGGGTGGACAGCCAATCGCCGCCCCCTAGTGGCACTCCCGGCCAGAGCCGGACTGGCGCAGCCGGGAATCGAGCCCCAGTCGCAGTGGGCAACTTGCAGTCCGGTCGGATGCCTTTACCGTTACGCCACCCGGGAGGCGCCTGTATGGGGTTTTTAACTGCTATAAGTTTTCCTTGGTGATAACGTTTCTTTGGAGTAAAAACGTAATCAAAGACTTCAAATTTAAGTCAGCCATTAAGTGAAGACTTCAGAATTGAAAACGGGTAAACTTCTGTTTAAGCTTTTGGTGCGTGGCCGTTTGCTGCGCTCCGTGAATCAAGCGCATTCGATCATATCAGGCTCTCGAAACACAACAACAACAACAGGCTGCTGGTCAGCGCTGTGGAAATAATCTCAAAATCTGAAGACAATGAACCATTTCCATTTCAAAGTGGCGTGTGTCGCAATGTTTTCATTACTTCCATGTGCTGCGCAAATCGCCGGGCGTTTTCTGAGTCACCGCTGCGCCGTTTCAGAATTGGCACTGGACGGATTTTGACCGTCCACCCGTCCTGACGTGACCAGCGTGCGTTATGCCATTTCCAAATCAACCTCCCCCAAATAAGTGGTTAAATTCATATCGCCAGCTGCTTCGTCTGCATTCCCTTTTTATCAAGTTATTATTTTTAATTGCCAGACACAACTTCAAAATTTGGACGCGTATCAGCATTAGCCGAGATGTCTGGCAAAAGATACCGCTGCCTAAAAATAACCACCAGATGAATTTTAGAGTGTGTAACATTCCCAGTATTTATATATTAAAACCCCCCCTCTGGACGACGAGGTGTTGCTGAATAAAACGCATGCGCTCTCAGGGTCTCTTCTGCCATTACCGTCTGTAATAAATGAGCTAATACACGACTTAATCTTCTGTGGCTTCCAGCACACTTGAGGGGGGGGATTAAAAAAACAAGTCAATTTCATATGTAACCGTTAATTGAAATAGTATGTGGCGCAGCAGAGGTAGGCTACGTTATGATCCAGAGAAACGCAGGCCCCTCTTACGTAATGTTGCCACATGACACCCCCCCAAGTTATTGTTCGGCATGTCTTATATCACTGTCATGTCTTATATCACCGAGCCATTTTTTACAGAGATGTCGACCAAGGAGGCCCTTTATGAAAATACAGCCCTTGCCCGTGGACGTTTTTTATTGTTTTATTTCAGCGAAATAACAGAAGATGCAGCAGCGCGTGGCTGTGTTTCCCCCCCCTCTTCCTCCTCCTCCTCCTCCTCTCTGAGTCTCTTTCTCTGAGTCTCTTTTCGGGCGCAGGCTGCGAGGCCAAAGTGGTTGTGTGATGAGGTCTGGCTTTTCAAAACCCTGACCATGTGTGCTGCTAACGCAAGCGC
Organism: Aldrovandia affinis; assembly: GCA_029706075.1. Classification (NCBI taxonomy): domain Eukaryota; kingdom Metazoa; phylum Chordata; class Actinopteri; order Notacanthiformes; family Halosauridae; genus Aldrovandia; species Aldrovandia affinis. The sequence goes on along the minus strand of JAINUG010000091.1, from coordinate 2,927,513 downwards.
GAGTGCGAATCCGACTCCTGCTTAATAATCTGGCATCGATTGGCGGCGGTTAATTACGATCGCATACGCAGAGCCTTGTGGAGTGTGGCTTTTGGCGAGGCGAGGCGAGGCGGGCGGCGGAGCGGGGTAAACATCGTGTTCGCTCGTCACTTTTCGCGCAGTCGGCCAATCGGGGCTGCGAGGAGAACCACTGGCATCAGGACCTTAGGACCGAGACCCCCAGGGCCACGTGCAACGAGAGAACGTGATAGAGAACAAACAGGTGCTTTGTGTGTGTGTGTGTGTGTGTGTGTGTGGGGGGGTGTTGGTTTCCAGTCCCTGTGCTGAGAGACAGTGTGTCGTGTGTGTGTTTTTGTGTGTGTGTGTGTGTGTGTGTGTGTGGTGACATATGCTTTCATTTTTCAAAAATACACGCCCTGTCAGAGCTCAGGTTTACCCACATCAAGAAATGTGTGGTTTCTCCTCCCCTGCCTCCCTCTCTCTCTCTCTCTCCCCCTCTCTCTCTCTCTCTCTGTCTTTCTCTCTCTCTCTCTCTCTGTCTTTCTCTCTCCCTCTCTCTCTCTCCCTCTTTCTCTGTCTCTCTCCCTCTCTCTCTCTCGGTTTTGTTTCTTTGCTTTCCTCTTAATTCTTTGTTGAAAGATCATCACAAAAGATCATTCGATTCACAGTATGAACACACACGCACACGCACACACACACATGCACACACTCACACACACAGACACACTCTCACACACACTCACACATACACACGCACGCACACTCACACTCACACAGACACACTCACACACAGATAATAATAATAATCACCTTGGGTATGATTCTAGTGACCGAGAGAGTAATATCTCAGCTCCATTCGATGTAGAGGTGTGCTGTAGGCCCTCACAGACAGGCCAGTGTGGTGTGTAATTTAAGGAGAGTTGCTGGGATTATTGACTGTCTCCCTCCCAGTGTCACCTCTGATTAAAAGGACAATAGAAGGCCCAGAGACATTGGCTTGTGCTGTTGTACCTGTCATGCTCTCCGCTGGCCCAGCACTGCTTTGCCGTGGATACGCAGTGACAGGAACGCTCAATTGTGTTCAGCGTCCTGGAAATGACTGTCGTCCTCGATTAACGTCCCCATCGGAGAGGGACTCGCTGAGACCCCAGCTGTGTGTCTGTGTCTCCTGTATTCATTCTGTCCCTTATCTCCAGTAACCCTTTCTGCTCGGTCTCTCTCACAAACCCCTCTCTCTCTGTCTCTCTCTCTCTCTCTCTCTCTCTTCTCTCTCTGTCTCCCTCTCTCTCTCTCTCTCTCTCTCTCTCTCTCTCTCTCTCTCTCTCTCTCTCTCTCTCTCTCTCTCTCTCTCTCTCTCTCTCTCTCTCTCCCTTTTGTTCAAACACAAACATACATGTACCACACACACACACAGAGACACACACACACACACCAACCCACATACCTTGGACAATCTGTAGACACCCCAAAAAAGTTGTGTTGTGTCTGTAGATGATTAACCCACCCATCCATCCATCCGTTCGTCTGTCCATAACCTCCACCTGTCCTTAACCCACCCATCCCTATATTAAAAAAATAAAATAATAATCTTGTTGCACTTATTGTTAATTTCTTTGTAATTAGCATTCGTGTTGTTTGTGCCATGCTTGATGAATGATGTGCTTAGACATTCTAATGTCAAGTGGCTATTCATCTACTTGAGCTGAATGCACTTTTAAGTCTATTTGGATAAAAGTGTCTGGTAAATGATTGTGTTGTGTTGTGTTGTGACTATACATTTTTACTAATTGTCATCACCACTGCTTTCATGTTTAATACGACATTTTGTAATATGTATCTATGTGGATGACTGTCCAAAAATTAAAAAATACTAACTTTTCCTTCCCTGTGTTACAGGTACGATGTGCAGCTGCCAATGATGTCTATCGCTGTATTACTGCACTGATCTCTTGCGCAGACTATGATTGTTCCTACCATGTATTAATGCACATCTTGTAAGTCGCTCTGGATAAGAGCGTCTGCTAAATGCCTTAAATGTAATACATCGTAATGTGTTGTACATGGTGCTACAACAGTGTCTCAGTATCCTGCTAACTGTGATTCTGTTCCAGTTCTGCTGCCTCGTTCTCCTCCTACGCAGCAGGAAACCACCTCCAGGATATCGACTCGGCGGCAGGCCCATCTACCTGAAAGGGCAAAGAGGAAATGACTCCTGCCGTGGCTGAAAGATTAATGTTCTGCTGAGGGACCACTCAGACGCTGGTTTAAACTCTGCCACTGGCCTCAGGTGGCGTAGAGGTCTAAGCATCCACCCGGAATGCAAGTTGCCTATGTAGCGGGTGTGCGCTGGTACGTGAGCGTCTGCTGCAGAAAGTGACGTGGGTAAGAGTGTGATTAGTTCCCGGAGTTAGAGACTTGAGTCTTTAGCTCGGCGGGCTAAATCGCTCTCTTGTCGCGTCGAGATCACCTTGGTTCGAAACTCGCTGCGGGCAGAACCACCTCTGTTACGTTGG
>JAINUG010000091.1:2907500-2920000 GCA_029706075.1 Aldrovandia affinis | reverse complement strand
CCCCATCAGTGGGGGTGATTGGCTGACCGCCCCAGAAGGAGGGGGGAGGGTGAGCCGGCACGGGCTCACCAAGAAGCGCGAAAGGCGTCCCTGTACAGGAAAAACTGTCTTGACCCACGAGGAGGAGCGGTGGGCTCGTGTGGGGAGGGTAAATTGAAAGAGATAGAGGGTGTAATTAGCTACCAAATTGGGAGAAAAACAGGAAAAATTAGAAAAAAAAGAAGGAAATGGAGAGGACTGGAACCTCTTGCGTTCTTGCTGATTGGCCACCTGGCAACTTTCATTTCACCAATCACAACGCGATAGTCGCAGCATTCCAATTCTGGTCCACAGACAGAGAATCGTTGGAGCCGTGACGGTCTGAACAGCCAGCACGGGGAGACTCAACGTGATGTACTTTGAGTCCTGCTGCATTTCTCCTTGGGTGTCACTCAAATAACGAAATAGCCTCTCAAAATAAATCAGCAATTTCCTGCCCATAAGATCCAATCATCCAGATATAATGGCACTATGTAATCTGTTGCAGTTTTTAAGTTTTTTAGTTTTGTGCTCACGATAAAAGTAAGAAAAAGTAGCATGCTGGGATGTTTGTGTTTCACATTCCTCTGACCTCGTCAGTATTATCACGTTGGGAGATGGAGGACGTTATTAATTTTTGAATGGCTTGGCAAAGTTCACAGTCAACGTGATGTCTCTCTCTTTCTCTCTCTCTCTGTTGCATATTCCGCAGCTCATGGCTGTGTGTTTTATAGAGTTTCTCTGTGGGAGTTTAGATAAAAAGGCACCTAGTTGTTAGAGGCATAACTCTGGGAAAAGTGCTTGTTTGAACATATGATAGAGATTTAAATCAAAGGTAGGGAAATTGGTTTCAAACAGTCCCTCACCTCATTGAACCTTGGAGTGCAGTCGGGAGGACAGCTATAATGCCTGTGTGTTCACCTCCGATCCCCACGAGGCAAAGATACTGCTCTGTTTGCATTGCAAAGTGTCAACATCTAACATAAACACACTTGTTGAATGCATTTCTTTGTCTGGAAATTTCGGAATAGTAAGTGGAATTTATTCCCCTTTAAATGGATTTCCATGTCCAATTAGATGTCCATGTTGGTGGTGGTTCTGTGTGGCTCAGTAGGTAGAGCGTGGTTCTGTGTGGCTCAGGAGGTAGAGCGTGGTTCTGTGTGGCTCAGTACGTAGAGCGTGGTTCTGTGTGGCTCAGTAGGTAGAGCGTGGTTCTGTGTGGCTCAGTAGGTAGAGCGTGGTTCTGTATGGCTCAGTAGGTAGAGCGTGGTTCTGTGTGGCTCAGTAGGTAGAGCGTGGTTCTGTGTGGCTCAGTAGGTAGAGCGTGGTTCTGTGTGGCTCAGTAGGTAGAGCGTGGTTCTGTGTGTCTCAGTAGGTAGAGCGTGGTTCTGTGTGGCTCAGTAGGTAGAGCGTGGTTCTGTGTGGCTCAGTAGGTAGAGTGTGGTTCTGTGTGGCTCAGTAGGTAGAGCGTGGTTCTGTGTGGCTCAGTAGGTAGAGCGTGGTTCTGTGTGGCTCAGTAGGTAGAGCGTGGTTCTGTGTGGCTCAGTAGGTAGAGCGTGGTTCTGTGTGGCTCAGTAGGTAGAGCGTGGTTCTGTGTGGCTCAGTAGGTGGAGCGTGGTTCTGTGTGGCTCAGTAGGTAGGCGTGGTTCTGTATGGCTCAGTAGGTAGAGTGTGGTTCTGTATGGCTCAGTAGGTAGAGCGTGGTTCTGTGTGGCTCAGTAGGTAGAGCGTGGTTCTGTGTGGCTCAGTAGGTAGAGCGTGGTTCTGTGTGGCTCAGTAGGTAGAGCATGGTTCTGTGTGGCTCAGTAGGTAGAGCGTGGTTCTGTGTGGCTCAGTAGGTAGAGCGTGGTTCTGTGTGGCTCAGTAGGTAGAGCGTGGTTCTGTGTGGCTCAGTAGGTAGAGCGTGGTTCTGTGTGGCTCAGTAGGTAGAGCGTGGTTCTGTGTGGCTCAGTAGGTAGAGCGTGGTTCTGTGTGGCTCAGTAGGTAGAGCGTGGTTCTGTGTGGCTCAGTAGGTAGAGCGTGGTTCTGTGTGGCTCAGTAGGTAGAGCGTGGTTCTGTGTGTCTCAGTAGGTAGAGCGTGGTCTCAGTAGGTAGAGCGTGGTTCTGTATGGCTCAGTAGGTAGAGCGTGGTTCTGTGTGGCTCAGTAGGTAGAGCGTGGTTCTGTGTGGCTCAGTAGGTAGAGCGTGGTTCTGTGTGGCTCAGTAGGTAGAGCGTGGTTCTGTGTGGCTCAGTAGGTAGAGCGTGGTTCTGTGTGGCTCAGTAGGTAGAGCGTGGTTCTGTATGGCTCAGTAGGTAGAGTGTGGTTCTGTATGGCTCAGTAGGTAGAGCGTGGTTCTGTGTGGCTCAGTAGGTAGAGCGTGGTTCTGTGTGGCTCAGTAGGTAGAGCGTGGTTCTGTGTGGCTCAGTAGGTAGAGCGTGGTTCTGTGTGGCTCAGTAGGTAGAGCGTGGTTCTGTGTCTCAGTGGGTAGAGCATGGTTCTGTGTGTCTCAGTAGGCAGAGCGTGGTTCTGTGTGTCTCAGTAGGTAGAGCGTGGTTCTGTGTGTCTCAGTAGGTAGAGCGTGGTTCTGTGTGGCTCAGTAGGTAGAGCGTGGTTCTGTGTGGCTCAGCTGGTTCTGTGTGGTAGAGCGTGGTTCTGTGTGGCTCAGTAGGTAGAGCGTGGTTCTGTGTGGCTCAGTAGGTAGAGCGTGGTGTTGACAACGCTTAGGTTGTGGGTTCGATTCCCATTGGGACCACACATACTGAAAAATGTATGCATTCACTACTGTAAGTCGCTTTGGATAAGCGTCCACTAAATGGCCTATATTATTATATATATTACGTTAATTATAGCTGTAAAATAAACCTCTCTTTTTTTCCTTTTTTCACAATGAAAACATGGCGCTGTTCCCTGGATGATGAAAGCCTGATCGGACGGTGTGGAGTGTATTATGACATGACATTGGGGTCATGGGGGACTGTGATGGTGGTAATGGATGTCTGGTGTCCTGCTGAACTGCTTGGGGGTGTTTTATTTCGATCCTGCCCTCCTGTGTGTTTGGAGGATGTGATATAAGGGCTGCAGCTACAGGCAGCAGAGGCGCGTACTGTTCACGGAGCTGGACTTGTAATCTTTTTTATTTTTTATTATTATTTTTATTTTGTTTCAGATTTTTTTAACCCGTTTATCTCCCAATTTGGTAGCAAATTATACTTATATCTATTTCTTTCGATTTGCCCACCGCCCTTCACTACGGGGCAAGCTAATTCCCCCGAGGCTGGCGATGATCCACCTCCTCCGAGACAGAACTCACCAACCCGCTTTTTAGAGACACCCTTCACGCTTCACAGTGAGCTTGTGACTCCCCCTCCCCCCTCCCCCTGGGGCAGACAGCCAATCGCTGCCCCCGATCGGGGCTCCAGGCCAGAGCCAGACTGGCACAGCCGGGTTTCAAACCGCGACCGCAATAGGCAACTCGCATTCCGGGCGAATGCTTTAGACCGTTACGCCACCTGAGGCCCCTGGGCCTGATATCATACCCTCAGAGGAGGGCACATTGACCTGAATCACTTGAGTTAATATCCAACTGTATTAATGTTAAACATAAGCTCTATAAATCTCTCTAGATGCGCGTGGCAAAAAAAAACACACAAAGTTATACAGTGTAATGTATGTCTCTCTTAACGCACCTGCTGTGGTGAAAAGGCAGCGTGTGAACAGGATGAGGGGAGGTAGATTCAAGGTGCTCGGTTAAAAGTGGTCTCTAAGGTGGTAAGAGCATTCGACGCTAGCCACGGCAACCAGGGTTCGATTCCAGTCACGCCAGTTTAGTTTTAGTTTTTTTGGGGGGGGGGGGCACTAGGGGATGGCGATTGGCTGTCCGCCCCAGGGAGGGGGGAGGGATAAAAGAAGAAGGAAAGACTCGCTGCATATATGAGTGGTTGTGCGTTGGTGACAGGCTTCGGCCTAGGCGGGCACTGGCTCGAAGGAGGCAGTGCAGCGCTCACTACTGGCCGGACTACGGCAGCGAGCTCTCATACGAGGGAGGGGATGATTGGCACGAAAAAAGAGAGAGAGGGAATTGGATACTAACAGAGGTGGGGGAATGGGGGGAAAAAACAATAATAAATAATAAATACAAAAAAACTAAAAGTGGTCTCTGTGTCCTGTCCAATTCCCTCTCTTAAAGGCCTTTAATCTCCCAAATCGACCGTGAACCTTCTGCCTCCCTTCTTTTTAATCCCGTCCCACCCACCTCGCCTGTGAGAGTTCTGCGGAGGGCGCGGTTCGGTTTCATTTGAACATCCCACACGGCCTGCCTGGCCCTTCACACTCCGCCTGTCTCACAAACAACTCCCAGACAACGATCTGCAAGGGCTCTCCAACACCGAGTAATTAAAGACCCTGGGGTATTCCAAATATGAACGTGTTTACAAACACATTCCTTCAAAGAATGTCACGTAATTATGCTGCGTGAATTCCTTTTTTCCATTTAAAGGGAAGTCTATAGGCTATAGCCTATGGAAGACCGTTCCTCCGAAATGAAAAGCATTCCAGTATGAATTGCAGACCTTGGTGGTTAAACCCCACCTCCACCTCCACCCCTCAACCCTCGAAAAAGAAAGAGAACGAAAGAAAAATAAATGCAATATGTGGTTAGATTGATTGAGTCTGCAGCGGCTGGAACGAACGCGGGGCAGCGAAATAGACTCTTGCGGAGTGCTCTGTTTCCCGTGTGATTAACTCTTGAGCTCCCTGACAGCTGTCCCTGAACAACGAACCCTGTTCTCCGAGGACGCCGCTGTTTCACAAACACATCTGACGAAAAGGCGGGGAGAGGCTAACGTTTACTTTTTGTGTTTTTGTTCCGTGTTATGCTAAATTGAAATGCGCTGCGCTGCGTGTTATGACAGGCCATACGAGGAGAATGATTAATCACTATGTCCCAATGGCACTTAAAATCTATTCTGCGCAATCAGAGGGATTGCTCTCCAGATGATGAATTATTGTGGAGATGAAGTGGCTGGATTATAAGGTGCGCACTCATTAACTAGCATGTATGCGGCCCACAAAGGAATACAAAAAAAAACCCTGACGTGATCGCTGTGTAGGCTAATGTGAATACTCCATGTTAAGACTATGAGTGAGAGCTTTGGGTCGAATCTGAAACAAATATGTCTAAATTATTTAACTTGTATCCCTTGTAGTATACCTGTCCTTCAATATGAACCAATTCTGTGCTGTTCCCATTCAAATCATTCCTTTGTACATTCAATTATGTCAGCATTACGAGGGAAGCACCCATGTGTCCTATTGTCCAGCTAGCCCCTCTGTGACGGCTTGAATGCATTTGAGAGTTTTAATTAATTCATAAAAGGTACAGGGACATTTTCTCCGTGTCGGCGGAACCTTGACATGTTTAAAGGCAAAGACGCACAAACTGTATGTTTAAAGAGCGATTTCATTTTTGCCCTGGCCAATCAGATCCGTAACTACACCATCTAGTGGTCACATTGGATGATGCAGCTTCGACAGTGATATATATACTGTATATATATATGCCATTTAGGAGACGCTTTTATCCAAAGCGACTTACAGTAGTGAATGCATACATTTTTCAGTATATGTGGTCCCCAGTGGGAATCGAACCCACAACCTAAGCGGCATGCTCTACCTACTGAGCCACACAGAACCACGCTCTACCTACTGAGCAACACAGAAACACGCTCTACCTACTGAGCCACACAGAACCACGCTCTACCTACTGAGACACACAGAACCACGCTCTACCTACTGAGCCACACAGAACCACGCTTTACCTACTGAGCCACACAGCACCACGCTCTACCTACTGAGCCACACAGAACCACGCTTTACCTACTGAGCCACACAGAACCACTCAGAACTCAGGCAATGGGTTCTCTACCAGACATGATGGAATGCACACATCATCACGTACAGTGAAACGCGATATGAAAGAAAATACATTTGAGATTGTTGTTGCTCTGGAACAATAAGCACGATTCCTTCGGTGAGCGGATGCCCCTGCCCTGTTAACGCCCGGAACAGAACGGAAGTGGCAGGTAACCAGGGGCCCGTATGTACAAAGATTGTAAGAGGAGGAGTGCTGATCTAGGATCAGTTTAGCCTTTTAGATCATAATGGATACGGTTAGGATAAGGACAGGGGAAACCTGATCCTAGATCAGCACTCCTACTCTTAGAATCTGTGTACATACGGGCACAGATCTGTGGCGTATCAGAACGCAGGTCTTGTTTTTGCAAACGTAGGTAATCGTGTTTAAAAAGTCACGCTCAAATTTAGACGGGTTTCATTGGTATCTGAGCATTTCCTTGTTATGCAGTCATTTCACTTCGTGTTCCTTGAATTTGAATTTGTGACCTCACACCTGAGACAGAGACCTCACACCTGAGACAGTGACCTCACACCTGAGACAGTGACCTCACAGTGACCTCACACCTGAGACAGTGACCTCACACCTGAGACAGTGACCGCACACCTGAGACAGTGACCTCACAGTGACCTCACACCTGAGACAGTGACCTCACACCTGAGACAGTGACCGCACACCTGAGACAGTGACCTCACAGTGACCTCACACCTGAGACAGTGACCTCACACCTGAGACAGTGACCGCACACCTGAGACAGTGACCTCACAGTGACCGCACACCTGAGACTGTGACCGCACACCTGAGACTGTGACCTCACAGTGACCGCACACCTGAGACAGGGACCGCACACCTGAGACAGTGACCTCACAGTGACCGCACACCTGGGACAGCAGCACAGCTGAGCTGACAGTGCTGGGGGTGTAATCACTGAGGTAGACTTTCCCCTCCCTCTCTGAAGCAGATTAGATTCCAGTGTCCGGTGTTTGAGACAGCAGGCATCTGAGGTGAAAACATCCCATCGTGCTTTGTGCCCCTACCACTCCCCCGAGCCTCCGACACTGAACACAAACCCACCTGAATGTGTCTGCATTATAAACTGCTGGTGGCTGAAGTTCATTTCGTGCTGCAACCTTTCAATTTTAAATGTTAGTTGCTTTTTTATATGTCAGATCGTCATGTAGTCTAGTATTCACCTTGGACATTTACATTTTAAGCATTTAGCAGATGCTCTTATCCAGAGCGACTTACAAGATCTGCATTAATACATGGTAGGAACAATCATAGTTCGCACAAGAGATCAGTGCAGTAATACAGCGATAGACATCATTGTTGGCAGCTGCACACCGTACCTGTAACACTGGGAAGGAAAAGGTTAGTAACATTTTTTTACAGATTTATAAATACAATGCCTCAGTAGTGGATATATTTTTTAACCTGTTTTCAGTAAGCACGGTAGTCCAATTTAAAACAATATACTGTTTCTTTTAATCATTTTTACATTTTAATTCCCCCCCCCTCCCAATGACAATGTGAGATATACACATGCAAAGCACAAGTCTACATTTTTTATTAATTTACTGCTACATTCCCCCAAAACAAAAACACAACAATGGTGGTTGCTCTCAAAATTGAAATACCACTTTCTCTCTCTATCTACATTTACATTTACATTTTAAGCATTTAGCAGACGCTCTTATCCAGAGTGACTTACAAGATGTGCATTAATACATGGTAGGAACAATCATAGTTAGCGCAAGAGATCAGTGCAGGAATACAGTGATAGACATCATTGCAGGCAGCTGCACACCATACCTGTAACACTGGGAAGGAAAAGGTTCGTGTTTTTTTTTTTTTTTTTTTTTTTTTTTTTTTTTGGGGAAAAATGTTTTTTAGAAAATAATTTAAATTTTAAGGCTGATCCCGTTAAGGCTGCAGCATCCGAGTGAGTTTGGGGGCACGACAGGCCCCCGTTAAAAGTAATCACTTGCTGGCCCCTGGGCAGCGGGCCGAGCGGTACTCCATCACCCCCACGGCGACACTACCTGCCCAGAATTAATGACCCACCTCTGGCCCGGAGGATCCGTTTCAACAATGAGCCATTCTTTACCGGTTAATACCCGGCCATATTAATGAAGGACCCGACTGCTTCGGCCTCTGTATCAGTCTCGGCTTATCAGAGAACCGTCTCCACTAGCCTCACCAGTAAAATATGTACATATGACCTCCCGGGTGCTCTAGCGGTTACAGCGTTCGACGCTGGCCACGGTGACCGGGGTTCGATCCCAACGGCAGTGCCAGAGTCGGCTCTGGCTGGGAGTGCCACTAGGGGGCGGCGATTGGCTGTCCGCCCCAGGGAGGGAGGAGGGAAGTTGACAGGATGTTTGCTGCGCACAGGAGTGGCTCTGGAGTACCGGGTTACGGTCGATGGCCTGGCGAGTGCTGTCTCGGAGGAGACGATACTTCGTCTCTGCCGGTCTCAGGGCTACGGCAGCGAACTCACAATACAAGGGAGGGGATTGACATATTTTCGGATAAAAACTCCCAATCTAAAACTTTATTTCAATGTATTATTTTCGAAAGTCATACACACAACGTAAGCACCTTGCAATGTGCGTGAAAGGTCTTTCCGGTTCAGTGCAGATCATGCTCGCTATGTGAGCAGTGTCCTTTCAGCAATGCTTTTCAGGCGTAGCAAAATGGGGGGGGAGGAAAATGAAGAGGAAGAAAGTGGAACAAAAATGGTTTGCCTGGTGTAGCCTATCCATCCAGATAAATCCAGACGCGGTGGTGACGGCAAACATCGAGTCGACGGCAAACATCCTCCAAACCGATAACGGCCCCGGAAACAAACGCTGCGCGTCCTTCCAGCTTGTTCACGGGTGACCGGGCGCTCGTGAAAACGAGTTCCGTTTATCACAGAATACAGGACGGGGTAACTGGGAAAGGACGTCGCCAACTGTATTTGTGTTGAAGGGGTAGTGTTGCCAACTTTCTATCATCCAAATACGGGACAGAAGGCGGGGCACTGGGGGTGAATTGGGTATGGTGTTGTACGGATGTAAATCAACACATACTGTATTTTGTAACTGCTGGCGACTGCTGAAGGAAGACCATGATCGCTCTACCGGCTTTACTACAACAAAGCTTATAGACGCAGGGCTCAACCAAGAACAGGAGAAACTCACGGGGGTCACTTCTTAGACGCACAAGCACAGTCACGGTTACAACACTAATCCACTCAATGACACAAGGGGTGATGGGGGAACTGGCACACAAGGAATCATGGGAGACTGAACACATAACAATAACAATGGCAGCCCCCAAGCTTACTTAGCATACGATGCGGCTAAGCTAACATTCATTACTAATGAATTTATTTACACGTTACAATATGATGGGATTCTATTTTGATATCTGTCTGGGATTTTGTTATATGGGACAAGGAACGTCCCGTACGGGACGAGCCAAATTTGGCCCAAAAACTGGATGTCCCAGCTAATATGGGACAGTTGGCAACCCTAGGAAGGGGTTATATGGGGCAGGGAGGGGTCACGCAGAATGTCAGTTCTCAGGATAAATCTAAAGTGACAGAGCTCCCTCATTGGGTGATTTTGCAAAACACAGCATTATACAGGCTATTCAATCTGCATGAACAATTGTATTGTATTGTATTTGTACAACTAAATTGTATTCTTCTTTTTTTAAATATATATATAATTTTATTTTCCGATTTTACCCCGTTTTCTCCCAATTTGGTAGCCAAATACCCATGTGCTTAGTTCAATCCCCCTTCCCTTATAGTGGTGTAGCGGTTACAAAGTTCAACGCTGGCCACTGCGACAGGGGTTAGATTCCACCGGCCGCGCCAGAGTCAGCTCTGGCCAGGAGTGCCACTAGGGGGCGGCAATTAGGTGTCCGTCCCAGGGAGGGGGGAGGGAAGCTGATATGAGTTCGCTGTGTATAGGAGTGGCTCTGGAGTACCGGAGTTACGGTTGATGACTTGGGGTGTGCCGGCTCGGAGGAGACGATACTTCACCTTTGTCACTGCCGGTCACAGGGCTACGGCAGTGAACTCACACACGGGGGATTGACATGAAAAGAGAGGGTGTAATTGGCTACTAAATTGAGAGATAATGGGAGTTAACAAATTCTTGAAAAAAATAAAATAAAATAAGTGCACAATGAGCTTTAGACTTGTCATATTTGGTAGCGAATAGCTACAGTCTTGACGTATAGGCTAAAGCTGCTGAGCTACACCGCTAGCTAGCTTTTCCGTAATGACCAGGTGATTAAAGGATGCAGTATCTCATCGCAGTTTTACGAGACCCTATCTGGTTTCAAGGCATTAGGTAATGGCAACTTATTGCATCTTAATGGGACCATTGCACATTTTCAAAATAGCCCTTCTCCTCCTCCATTGTGCGCAAATATTTGGGGAGATTGTCAGGTCTTAAAGATTTTATGGCCTCTTTTAAAGCCATCAGCTCAACGCCCTGGTGCTGAATTTGGACATACGTCACTCTGTATCTAATTTCAGTACACATGAAAAATCTCAAATGGCTTCTCATTAAAAAGCCATTGGTGGGCTCACACAAACACACACACACACACACACACACACACACACACACACACAATCACACACTACTTATTTGCTTAGAGGATAATCTTATTGGAGAGACTTGCATACATTTCTCTACATTATTATAATTTTGTATACATTTATAGAGCTGGATATTCACTGAAGGCCCGGGATAAGCACTTGCTCAAGGGTACAAAAGCATCATCGTGTATAAGATTCAAACCTATAACCTCCCAAATGACAAGCCTGGCTATATGTCACACCAGCCAAATATGCATAATTTTACTGTACAAATCAGGGGAGATTCTAGGATTTTACCTTTAGGGGGGCTCAGCCCCCAATGAGAATGTGAGATGTACACATGCAAAGCACAAGCCCTAACTTTTACATTAATTTATTGCTACATTCCCCAAAACAAAAACACCACAATGGTGGTCGCTCTCAAAATTGAAATACCACTCTCTCTCTCTATCTGTGCTATTTTTTAAAATAGATATTAAGTAAAAATGTTTTTTTTAGAAAAGAATGACGAAACATTTTCAGGGGGGCTTAGATGAAAGACAGGGGGCTAAAGCCCCCTAAAGAGGATCTAAAATCGCCACTGGTAGAAAAGTACCGTAGTGATTCAAGCAGTGGCTGCGGTACAGCCATGTGGAACTGAGTCAGAGCAGAAATATGACACTGATTACCAGGGTTCATGAACACAGGGACACACGCGTCCCTCCTCAATACTGGGTGCGGAGAGGGGGTGTTACTTCAGGGTTTAATTCATCTGATGACGCAAAGCCTGGCAGCGCAGGGCGGCCTGCGGGGTTTAATAAATACGCCCCATCAGCAGCCCCCGGAAAACGCCATTAACACCGATCAGCAGAACCGGCCTCGCGCACGCAGGTGTGTGATCGAGAACCCCCCTACGGTGACCGTGAGGCACGCTTGCATGCCTGGATCTCGGCCGGCAGTGTAGCGTAACGGTTAGGGAACTGGACTTGTAACTCAGAGGTTGCTGGTTCAATTCCCAGGTGGAACACTGCCGTTGTACCCTTGAGCTAAAGGTGCTTAACCTGAATTGCTTCAGTTAATATCCAGCTGTATAAATGGATTGTATGTAAAGAAATGTAAGCTGTGTAAGTCGCTCTGGATAAGAGTGTCTGCTAAATGCCTAGAAATGTCAAAAATGTCAAATGATTTGGCAGTGGTGATTTTAGACCCCCCCTTTTCATCTTTCATCTCAGCCCCCCTGAAAGTGTTTAGTCATTCTTTTCAAAAAAAAAAAAAATCATTTTTACTTAATATCTATTTTAAAAAATAGCACAGATAGAGAGAGAGAGAGAGAGAGAGAGAGAGAGAGAGAGAGAGAGAGAGTGGTATTTCAATTTTGAGAGCGACCACCATTGTTGTGTTTTTTGTTTTGGGGGAATGTAACAGTAAATTAATTTAAAAGTTAGGCCTTGTGCTTTGCATGTATACATCTCACATTCTCATTCTCCCCTGAATTTTGCTCTAAACAAAAACCCGGCTCGGCCTTATCAACGATAAACGCGGTAACGCAATAATATCCGCCGCGAATCTCTACAGCTCCACAGAGAACACGCAGGCTACGCATTACGCTGTCACGTACAAACTGCCATCACGCTCAGAGTCAGAGCTCGCTCTGAGGAAACGAACGCGTGCCCGTGTCCCAGGGTATATTCTACGCGCACTATGCACACCAGCTGTCTAGGGATCTTGTAAATAATTGATTGCACTCTATCTTCGGTCGGGGCGCGCCGCTCGATGCCCTCGATGAGCTCAGTTTCCAGGCGCTGTCGAGGAAACGCCAGACCTCGTTAAGATACGCTTCGGTGCCTCTGTTATCTGGAGCGTGGCCCTCGGTCCGCTCTCCGGAGCTGCCCTCCGGTTTTGCCCCGCGGGCCTTGTCCGCCAGATGATCAGAGGCAGGCAGGCAGGCAGCTCTCCGGCGACAATGCCCGTGTGTACGCGCTCGGTGTACGTTTCAATTATCCGCTAA
>JAINUG010000091.1:2812500-2902500 GCA_029706075.1 Aldrovandia affinis | reverse complement strand
TTTTTCTTCTTCCCCGAACCCATTTCTCCCCATTTTGTTAGGAAGTGCTAATAAGCTAATGCGGCATGGGAAGCAAGCCGGGCCAATATATCTAAAAAGATGTACTTCTCTGACACGTTATTAGAATTCAGATCAGCCAGGACAGCCTCCTGCACTAAATGAATTTCACAGGGCCTGGCCGGGCGCCCAGCTCGAGATACTACCATAGAAACCGCGAGACTACCGTAGAGTCCCGAGTCCTTTTCAACACTCGCAAGGACTAAAGATGAAAATAACGTCGGACAAAATACTCTTCATTTAAAGCATACGTTTACGTGATAACAGTGACTTATATTTGTCTGTACGTGTCATTGTTTGTAGGACATACACTTCTGGTATTGTGTCTGCACTTGACTGGACGAGAACCAGTCTGACGTTATACCGTTCTGTGGAAATACAGGGACAAAATCTAACCCACCTTCCCTTTAAGTTTGACCCGGCACTGTACACAAACCTGGGCAGCACCCCCCAATCATACAGTATGTTGTGGTCAGCTAGCTTACATTTCAATAACTAGCTCGTTTCAATCTATTTATTACTAAGCAACACAGCCATTACACAGTGGTGGACAAAGTAAAAGTATGCTCTACCTACTGAGACACACAGAACCACGCTCTACCTACTGAGACACACAGAACCATGCTCTACCTACTGAGACACACAGAACCACGCTCTACCTACTGAGACACACAGAACCACACTCTACCTACTGAGACACACAGAACCACACTCTACCTACTGAGCCACACAGAACCACGCTCTACCTACTGAGAGACACAGAACCACGCTCTACCTACTGAGACACACAGAACCACACTCTACCTACTGAGACACACAGAACCACGCTCTACCTACTGAGACACACAGAACCACGCTCTACCTACTGAGCCACACAGAACCACGCTCTACCTACTGAGACACACAGAACCACGCTCTACCTACTGAGCCACACAGAACCACACTCTACCTACTGAGACACACAGAACCACGCTCTACCTACTGAGACACACAGAACCACACTCTACCTACTGAAACACACAGAACCACGCTCTACCTATAATGTTGCATTTTACAAAAACATTTGTCACAATACTCTTTACAGCAGACCCCCTGGCCTGAACCCCCACAAAGGCAAGCCTCGGACACCAGTGGAGAGGAGAAACTCAGTGGGTGAAACAAACAGGAATTATGTGAAATAATCCATCACTCCCTACACTGGGAGGGACTGGTCAGGTGCCCGGTGGGTGGATGGGTTCTGAACGTGGAGTAGGCTCTGGACTCGGGACAGGCGCCCCAGCAGTGAGAGAGGCAGACAGAAACAGACACGCAAATCTCTTCGTGTAGGGGAGAGTGGAGTAATCCTGAACAACTTTTCTTTGGGGTTAATTACAACAAACAAGAGAGGGGTTTTCTAAGAGTGATACATCACTACAAAGTCCAAGTCAGGTGCGAGCTAGAAACACCTTTTTATTCACTTTTCAACATTCCTTAAGTACGTTGTGGCTACAGAAAGAAAATGGCGTCATTGGGGATTAACCCCACACTCTGGAGGTAATCCCGAACAGTGTAGTAAACAATTCACAGGTTTTCATCCCTTGTCGTTTTAGCCCACATTTCAATGATGCCTAGTGTATACCTATTCTTTATAACAAGGAACAAACTTTACATAAAAGCATACAATACATTTTTGGGTTAATCCATCTACAACTAGAACTCGTTAAAACATAGAGGCAATGAAAAGTAGGAAGTGTCACTTATCGGTTGTTTGAGATTTTCTGGTAGAAAGAAGAGAGAAACCGTTGGACGTCTCCATCTCTTGAAGTCGGTGCAGGAGTACACATTACCACAAGGCGTTGTTTTACAAACCCCCTCTCCCTAGTAACAGATATTAAGGTGTTTGGGATTACCAATACCCCAACTCCCTTACCTGTCATGTAACGGATGGTACAACTATTCCACTTACGTAAGAAGCGTTTAATTCAAAGACTTGAATGCAATAGGACACGTGTCCCAGTCCGCGTTCAAAGACAGAGAGGCACTGAGCTCAGCGCATTTTCAATTCCATCGTCTAATGCATGTAAGTATTTAAATATAGCCACGCTTGCAGTGTACACATCAATCAGAGTAACGAGGGGGTGCCCGTACTCTGCCAAACATTTCAGTTCCAGCTGTCTGAAATCTCTTCTGTTTACCTATGGATTTATGCCTTTCATTCCTGATGTTTTTCTTTTGTACCTTGCACATTTACCTGTGTCTTTTTGATAACTAATCCAGGAATGGCTCCCCTGGGTCTCATTACGAGGAAGGGGGAAATATCTGAGGCTGCATCAGTGCATCAGTGCTCTCTGTGTCTGCTGCGCATACCCCAAAATAGACCCGGTTAGGCGTCTGACACATGAGTGTCCAGAATGGGTCCCTCCCATTCTAAGTTCCCCCCAGGAACAGAAACCAAAGACCTGTGGTTCCCAGGGGTGCCACCCCTTTATCTTTCCCCTCTTTCTCCAAGTCATTGAACACCTCTTGAACAGGTTATGATTCAGATTAATATTGACTCAGATGGGGCCCCAGGTGGCGTAACGGTAAAGGCACTTGCCCAGAGTGCGGGTTGCCCACTGCAGCCAGGGTTCGATCCCTGGCTGTGCCAGCCCGACTCTGGCCAGGAGCCCCGTTTGGGGGCGACGATTGGCTGTCCGCCCCAGAGGCAGGGGGGAGGGAAGCCGGCATGAGCTCGCCACATGCAAAAGTGTCTCTGTGTATCAGAGTTACGGTCGACGGCTTGGCGAGTTCCATCTCGGAGGAGGTGGTTCGGCGTCTTTGTCACTGCCGGTCTCAGGGCTGCGGTGGTGAGCCTGTAGTATGAGGGGGGAGGGATAGTTGAATTAAAAATACACTACCGGTCAAATGTTTCACAACACCCCCATTTTCCAGTTTTTGCTGAAATTTAAGCAGTTCAAGTCCAGTGAATAACCTGAAATGGTACAAAGGTAAGCGGTAAACTGCCACAGGTTCCAAAAAAAAGTTTAGGTTACCAAAAACTGAAAAAGAATGTTACTTTTTTGGCAGTGAGTAGTTTCCTACATCATCAAAAGGCACTTGGAAACTGGAGGAAACTCTGACAGGAAGAGGTCTGGCAGAAATAGGGTACAATTGGGAGAAAAAACTGGAAAAATTGAGGAAACTAAAATAAAAAAAGTATAAAAATGTCAATATTGAGTCAGATGATAGGGATACAACCTGTCTCGACACAAGATCACATTGCTTTTCACAACTCTGTTTTCTGTCTCTGTCTCTCTCTCTCTTTCTCTGATTGATAAAGCCCTTTCATCCCGAAGGGCTTCAGGGCATGTCCCTCCGTCTGAAACGGCCCGTTCATCTCTTTCAGCCGAGCTGCCACTCAACCTGGAGCCGTGTCTGTTGGCGATTAGCGGACGTTGTTTTAAACGCGCGTCACCTTGCGTGACGAGTGTGGAAGGAGACGGACGCGCTTGTGCAAGATCCACTGAGAGAGAATCGAGTGAGTCCCCCCCCTCGCCATGGCATCTATAATTTATGGGAACGGAATGATAGATCTGCACATTACAGTGCCATGAATTTTGATAAAATATTGGAGCATATTTGATTTCTTCGACTCTCCTGAACTCAGCTTATCCAGCAGACCCTCAATCCCGACACACTACACACACACACACACACACACACACACACACACACACACACACACACACTCATACACACGCACACGCACACACACACTATACACACACACACACTCATACACACGCACACGCTCGCTCGCATACACATACACACACATGCACGCACACACACACTATACACGTACACACACACTATACATGTACACACACACTATACACACACACACGCACGCGCACACGCTCGCGCGCACACACACACACGCAGGCACACACGCACACACTTTACACACACACTCATACACACACACACACACACACACACACACACACACAGAGACACACACACACACAGACACTTTCACTCTCTCACTCTCTCACACACACACACACACACACACACACACACACACACACACAAAACACACACACGACTCCTCGACAATTTGGGTGTAATTTATGCGCCCGCTACACGGCCCTTTGTGTGTCTTCATCAGGGGCCTAACGCTGAGAACATTCCACTGAAGAGCCGAAAATGATTTAAAGTCGAATGTTTTATTCATATTCCCTCAATCTGAGTTATTCCAGCCAAGGACGGAAAAAAGGCATTGGATATTAATTTTACGAAAAACGCCCCAAAGTTTCATGGCTTCTGTCTGTGTCTGTGCTTCTTCCTCAAACCTTTTGGGCACGCTACTCATGCCCTGTGGACAGGGGAGACGTTGCCCCCCCTCTGCAGGGTAGAAAGTCTTTAACATCGATAAGAACATAAGAATACATAATGAGGGTTAACAGGCCGTTCGGCCCATCTAGGCTCGTGATGTCCTAATCTAAAGAGTATCTAGTACTGCATCTAGCCTGGACTTGAATAGCCCAAGTGTTTCTGCCTCTACTACCCAACCTGGCAAGCTGTTCCAGGCATCATTGAAGGTGATTGTTCAGTGGTATTATGTAACATTTGACATTGACCTTGCCTTCTAAGGGGTGTGAGCGCACCCAAACCATGCCACGTAAATGTTGCCCCGCACCATTACAGAACCACTTCACTGTTGGAGCACTGGTGTGTTTCCAGTTTTTGCACGCATACCGGAGTTACGGTGATGGCTTAGTGGGTTCCGGGTCGGAGGAGGCGGTGCCCAGCAGCATGTCACTGCTGGTATCAGGACTACAGCAGCGAGCTCGTGAAATACATGAGGGAGGGGGATAATTGACGTGAAAAAGAGGGAATAATTGGATACTAAATATGGGGAGAAAAACAGCAGGAAAAGAAAATGTAAAAAAATGAATGTGACACATTTATTATTATTATGATTATTTCACCAGTTACAAGCATTCCAGTAAATGTGAAAAGCAAAAACGCAAAAATAATTTAACAAAATTGCAAATATGTGAGCGATGTGTACAGTATTAGAAGCAGTGGCATGCTGTTAACAGGAACCTTTGGAAGTTAGGAAACGGGTGAGGGGATCGCAGAAACGTTGCACGTGACTGGTAAAGGCGGTCTTCTTCTCTGTGTGTGTGTAACGACAGTGGGTCGGTCTGCCTCTGACTGCACTGAGTTTCAAACCGAGGATCTCAACGCCACAAGAGACACGATTAGCCCGCTGAGCTAAAGACCAGAGTCCCCAGCCAAGGGAACCAATCACACTCATCGCTTGTTCTGTAGAGAACGCTCATGTGCTTAACTCACGTATAGGAGCCCCTCTGCTACACTCAGTACCTGTATATATACATTTTCTTCCCCTAAAGATTGCAGAGGTTTGACATGTTATCAGTTTATTCAGCTTGTTATCTACCTTAGGCATGCTTTACCTCTCTCAAGGGCACAACGGCAGTGCCCCATCTTGGATGTGAACCTGCACGCTTCTAAAATTCATCACCTGGCAGTTATCCACATGGTGGCATTATTCTTTTTAACATTTTTAAATAAATTTGTTTCAGATTTTTTTCCAGTTTTTCTCCCAATTTAGTAGCCAATTACACCCCCGATTTATTTAGATTTACCCTCCCCACATGGGTCTGCCGCTCGTCTCTACGAGGCAAGCTAATTCTCTGACAGCAGCGAACTCTGCTTCCTTCGAGATGGAATTCACCCCCACCCACATTCTGGAGACTTCCTTATGTGCTTCATGGCGGACCTGAGCTGGCTCACTCTCCCCCCCCCTCCCCTCCCCCTGGGGCGGACAGCCAAATGATGGTGGCATTATTCTAATGGTTGGCAATATGTCCCTTTCTTTGTTGGACCAAAAGTAAAAAAATATTACTGTCTTCGCCTCCCACAGTGTGCAGGCGTACCAAAAACAATTAAAAACCCACTCGACAACTTATGAGAGATTGAGTATTAAACGGGTTTCCCAGTCGACAGTGAAACAGCGATGACTGGATGGGACACTCAGATGTGTCCCCTGTGTGCTTTCTACCAACATAACAACCAATCAAATCCAATTCTTGCGAATGCACACAAGCAGAAATCACATCCTGATTTGTTCCTGGATCTGATAATGTTTCAGCTGCAGAGGGAAGAAAGAGAAACACCCAACCTTTCATCTTCCCTCTTCCCTTCCGCCACTTTAAACGGCCGTATTTTCAAACGGTGACACATGCTGTCTGCATGATGCCATTCATCACCGGTCTACGTGAATCACAGTTATGCAAACTCTGACTTTGAAAGTATTTCTATCCCAGAGTTTATGGCATAGTTTCAGCTCATTCAAATGTAGATTGTTCAATTCACTAAGTAATAAATAAGGAACCAAAACATGAATAACTGTCTCCTCTGTGTGTTGTCATTGGTAAGAGGCATTAGCATTAGGTGATTATCGCCTTCTCCTAAGTCTTCCTTCGGTTTTATTCCCATTTGCATTACACTGATTCATCTTTTTTTATTTATTTTGTTTCAGATTTTTTCCCTGTTTTTTTCTCCCAATTTAGTGGCCAATTATACCCTCTATTTCTTTTGATTTACCCTCCCCCACGAACTCGCTGCCCGCCCCCACGGGACAAGCTAATACCCCAAGGCCAGCAATGATCCGCCTCCTCCAAGACTGGACTTACACAACTACGGTCGCCTGACCACTCCTCGGCGAGCTCGTGCCGGCTCTCCCTACCCCCTCCCTCTGGGGTGGGCAGCCAATCGCCGCCCCCTAGCAGCAATCCCGGCCAGAGTCAGGCTGATGCAGCCAGGCGGGTTTCGAACCGCGACTGCAGTGAGCAGCTTGCGTCCCAGTCGGATGCTCTTACCGCTACACCACCCGGGAGGCCCTTACACTGATTCATGTTTGAGAAATGTACAAATGTAACAGAGCTGGTTCTGCCTGCAGCGAGTTTCAAACCGAGGATCTCGACGCATCAAGAGACACGATTAGCCCGCTGAGCTAAAGACTCAAGTCTCTAAATCTGCGGACGCTTACATTTTAATGCAGGTACCAGAGCACCAACGCTACATTCTCCCCCTCGAAACTCCTGCAGCAGCAACCGCACCCTGACCGATCACCATCAGTCGTAGCATCCGAGTCACGGCACCATTGTGATGGAGTTGGTTCTGCCTGCCGTGAGTTTCGAACCGAGGATCTCAACGCGACAAGAGAGTGATTTAGCCCGCCGAGCTAAAGACTCAAGTCTGTAGCGGACGCTCGCGCGTTAGCGCATGTACCGGAGCTCCACTGCTACACAGACGATTCACAGCATAAAAGTCAGGGCATTATCCCCCCCCCCATAGCTCACCCTGACAGT
This sequence comes from Aldrovandia affinis, assembly GCA_029706075.1. Classification (NCBI taxonomy): domain Eukaryota; kingdom Metazoa; phylum Chordata; class Actinopteri; order Notacanthiformes; family Halosauridae; genus Aldrovandia; species Aldrovandia affinis. The sequence goes on along the minus strand of JAINUG010000091.1, from coordinate 2,895,076 downwards.
GGTGACTCAGGCAGGGGCAGCGCTGTATCTGGCTCCCAGCGACTCACACACGCTCATTAAAAGGGGTAAGTAGCAGAGAACAACCCGACGACTTAAAATGGACATTTTAACGTGGCGACGAATTTTAATAGCAATCCGTCTAATGACTCTCTTGGGGGACTCAGGGGCGCGATGCCAGTTCAGGTCCTATTTCCAGCGAGCGATGGATCCACAGTCTGGGGGGTTTGTGAGGGGGTGCTTGGTTTACCCGACTTTGGGGAAAAAAAACCTAATTACAGGAGGGAAGCAGCAGGCCTCGTCCGTCGGTGTCAGGGCCGATCAATGCGCTCGGCGTTAAAACGCGTGGAAGTGTGTGAGCAGCTGGGACACGCACAGCATCTGGGCTTTCAAAACCAGGACATCCCACAAATCTCTTAACCGTGTACGGGAAATCCAGCAGACCGTTCTGCTGCTGGAGGAGGGTCGAACTGGGGGCGGGGGGGGCTAGCTGTCAGAGAGAGTCCTGATGTGTGGTTCCTTTTGTTTGTCATGTCTGTGCTGTTGTCTTAACTGTTTATGTGTCTTAACTGGGTTTTATCTGTTTTATCACGGTCTGTATTTTATGTTTTTATGAACCCGTGTCAAAGACAATTTTCTGTCACAAATGTGATGGAAAATAACGTTTTCTAATCTAATCTAATCTGCCCTTTGGTCAATAACGTAATATCACAGTCACAGTGGCGTTAACAATACCTACCGCCTCCCTGTGATGTGCAGAGCGTGTGTTAACGTGACGTTTAAATTCTGTGAGACGATGAAAGCTGAGAGGATGGCATCGATACGTGCACCTCGGTCGGGGGGGCTGGCAGCGAGCCACGCCGTAAAGACTCCCCACCGGCCCTGTGTGTTTTCATCTGGTAAGTAATTTGTTAAAATGGCCGCCATCGAACCTCGCCCGGTGGAAAGGTTGTCCTCAGATGCTACCGGCTGGCGTGGGGCGTTCCTGTGAGTCCAGAGAAGGAGGCAAGGACACAAAAACAGAAAATTGACCTTTTAGCGTGCTGGGAATCATCGGTGCAGAGGATCAGAGTACACGTTTGTCATCGCACAATAGTGTCGCGTTATCGGCCTAACCTTTTCAAACTTTGTCTGCATTTTAGGAGGATGTGGGCCAACTTAATGGAGGATCAGCCTTCAACACAGTTCACGTAGTTCTATGGTCTCTGTACACCGTTTTAAAAGGTGCAGTACCAGTCAAAAGTTTGAGTACACCTGCTGGAAACTAGGTTTATCTCATAATTGACAATGTTTTACATCGTATAAGTTTCTGTAAATACTTGAGAATGACACAGAACACATGTAACAGTAAACAAAAGGAACATCAAAGCAATGTTCAAGAAAATTGAATCTTGGATTCCTCAAAAAGCCACCCTTTGCCTGTGATAACAGCCTCACAAACATGGGCCATTCAGTTAATAAGTTTCAGCAGGAAATCACCCGACATGTCTTCCCAGCTCTCCTGCAGAAATTCCCAGAGACACTTGTGGGTTGCTTTGCTTTGACTCTTCTGTCCAGTTCATCCCATACAGGTTCTATGGGATTGAGGTCTGGACACTGGGCAGGCCAGGTCATTAGTTTGAGTTGTCCTTCACATTCCTCCTTCACCAGATAGTTCTTGTGCATCTCCAAGGTGTGTTTCGGGTCATTATCTTGCTGAAGAATGAAGGAGTGCCCGATTAGCCGTAATCCAAATGGAAGGTGTACTCAAACTTTTGACTGGCACTGTAGGTACCTCATGACTCAGTAGCATCTCACGATTTGGGAGGCGTTTGATTTTGAACAACGCCGCTACCGAACAGATAAATGATCAGGTACCAGCTTCAAAGAGTCCCGATGCTTTGTTACGATTGTCAGCGAGTGCTTTGTGAAGGCACAGAATATAACTGTGCTTTATAATGAGCTTCTCCACATCGGAGATTTTGCACTTATTTTTCCATGAGTATTAATTTCCCTGACTGCAGGAATTGTGCTGTTGTTGGAAAGAACAGATGTCCCCCCACATATAGTTCAGCACAATGAGCCAGATCGTCTCCGGTGGTAAATGTCCACACAGCAAACGATTCCCACCTTTTACAGGAGTCTGCATTGGAGGGAAACAACAACAGCAGCAGATCCAGCGAACTAAGCAGTTCATTTACAAACAAACATTTCCAGACCTGAGTTAAGACGGTCCGATAATCAATCCGTCTGCAACAGCAAAAAAACAAACAAAGTGTGAGGGATACACGCGGACGAAGAGTCAACGTTTTTTCTAGAAGTTTATTGCGGTCGGGCCGCAAGGACAGAGAGAGAGAGAGAGAGGCCGTCGCTGTGGCAACGTCATTCTCAACACTGAGCGCAAGACAAGGCTGATCTTTATACCCGACAAAAACAGTGATTCAGAGGTCATCAATAAGAAAGATGAGGCCAGCTATGTTAAGCAGAAGCCACGTCACAGATGCCATCAATAAGAGATAAGTCTGGCATCGCAGGAAAGCGTGCTGTACGTGAGAAGATTCTAGGCTCTGGGTAACCCAAACAATACGTAGAACATGTGCGCATTTAGAGACCGGCACATTAGTGAGTCTGTTCATCTCGAATCAGAGCCACACCGTGTGATCATGACCGTGGCTTCATTGTGATTTTTAGTCCCTCCCACTCAAGCCCAGTGAAATTAAATGCACAAACCCTCCAGCCTCTTCAGGACTGTTGTCATACACCCTTTGTTTATACTAACATCGAGCGTGTGTCTATGTAACATCTTAGCGTGGTTTGTGGTTGTGGGTTGTGGGTTCCCCAGCCAGACCCCTCCGCTCAGCCTCCTCTGGCAAACTGACTGTCCCATCCCTCCGGGCGCCCGGCCGCCACTCCTCGTGGTCTCGCCTCTTCCCTTCGGTGGTGGAACGACCTTCCGCAATCGGTTAGGACCACGGAATCACTTGCGATCTTCCACAAGAGACTCAAAACCTTCAGACTCCACTACCACTGACTCTGTACATCTACCTAATTGTCATCACCACTGCCTACTTCCTCAATAGTTCTTGTATATGTATCCCTGCTTACTCCTCATTTAAAAAAAAAAAATATATAAAAATACTAACCTTTACCTTCCCAGTGTTACAGTTATGGTGTGCAGCTGCCTACAACGATGTCTATCGCTATATTACTGCACTGATCTCTTGCGCAAACTATGATTGTTCCGAGCATGTATTTATGCACATCTTGTAAGTCGCTCTGGATAAGAGCGTCTGCTAAATGCTTAAAATGTCAAATGTAAATGTAAATGTAAATGTAGTGTTATACTGAGAGCACAGTGTGCCCTGGTGAGGCGTAGTGGACAGAATAGGGCCAGCAGTGGCTCAGTGGTTAGTGGCACTGCTGAAGTGCCCTTGAGCAAGGCACTGAACCCCTAAAACTGCTCCAGGGGCGCCGTACTATGGCTGACCCTGCGCTCGGACCGCTCTTAGGAGAGATATGTGAAAAGACAAATTCTAATTACTTTGTGTAACATGGCTAATAAAGAATATCTTAAGGCATCTACGTATATACTATCACTATCCACTAGGGGTGTAACGGTACACGTATTTGTACCGAACTACTCGGTACAGGACTTTCGGTCCGGTACGCGCTGTGAACCGAACGAATGCAGTCTTGCTTTAACCACTAATGCACGTGCATAATTTTTGCAGCAGTCTGAAGTTGCAGCAGTATTGACAGACATTTTTTTATTCAAGAAAGAAGGATATGCACCTTACTTTGTTCAGTAAATTATGGCCAATTAGCCACTGTTTACAAAGTTCATTTTTCCCCCGCTGTACCGAAAACGTATGAACCGTGACTTCAAACCCGAGGTACGTACCGAACCGTGATTTTTGTGTACCGTCACACCCCTACTATTTTCACTCTAACACCTGTTACTAAAAAAGGTCCTAAGTTGTTTTGTTTTTTACAAACAAACCTCCTTCCTTTTTCTTGTTTTATTGGTCCTCGTTTCTTGGGAGCTCACTGTCCATTTAGTTACCCTAGGTCGTTGGTTCCCAACCTCAGTCTTGGGGGCCCACTGTGTGTGCTGGTTTTTGTTACTGCCGGTCTCTTGACCAATTAAGGTTGTTGAAAACATCTGTGTAAGTTCTACCATAATCTTTTCTTTAAACTTATTTTAACACAATGCAGGTTTGGCTCGTTGCCAATTGCTCTGTCATTGAATTGTTCATTTTCCACAAATGGTTTCACGACCAGCTGTCCACTTTCTAAAAGTAGCCCCCCACTGTTTTCACCTGTCAGTCTAAAGTTGAATCAATTAACATATGTAACCTCTTTTTAAAGGAATCATGTGTCATACAGCGCACTACAGAAAATGAGAGCATTAGTTGATCTGACTGATTAAAATTCCTGGGATGTAAATATGGGACATTTATTGTTCATGGCATGCATAGCTATTTCTGACATATGGCCTTAAGAGAGTAAATCATGCTTTAATAGAAATGAAAAGTGTATAATTGGCCACCAAATTTCTCCCAATTTGGTGGCCAATTATACTCTCTATTATTCCAACTATCCCCCCCACAAGTCTGCTGCTAGCCTGTTTCTGATACTGGTAGTGGCAGGAACGACAAACCGCCTCACTAACTCACTAATTGCCGACCGTGATTCCGATACAGCAAGAGAGAAGCTTTTCTGCAGCGATCTCGTGTCGGCTTCTCTCCCGCCTCCCTAGGGCAGACAGCCAATTGACCCTTCGCTAAACCACGCCCCGAAACGCAGACTGGCCAACCACAGCGCAGCATTTGACAGGCTCCGACAGAGGTCCGACAGTTTATGGCGGCACTTCGTTGACTTTGACGGAAAAGTTTGAGATTTTCTTCATTTTCGAGCTGGTTTTGTGGATTTTTAGCTAGTTATGGTTAAACGTTGTGCCTGGGGCACTTGTAACAGTGACACTCATTACCCGGAGAGGTTGGAAGGAGATATACGTTTTTTTTCCCTTTCCAAAACCTAAATCAAATCCTGAAAAGTGTTAGCCAGCTAAGCTAACGTGGCTACGGTCTGGATATACAGCTCCGGGTTGCAACGTTGGTAAGTTAGACTAAATGTTAGCTTTGTTATTTGTGATCCAGCCAGCTTGCTAACGTTAAGATGTTACAGTCAAGCTCTAGAAAACCAAGTGGGTAACGTTACCTTGATGTCAAAATGTAATTTAAAAAATGCATTACTATTTCAGCACTTTGTCAATGGGAAGCCCAGTCCCGAGTACCCAAATCTTGTGGAGGACTGGGCTGACACACTGCTATTTTTGCTTTACAGAGGTCCAGGGTATGGATAAGTCCGATGAGATGGGTGCAGAAACCTGTGGAGCTAACCAGAGTAATGTCGTTACAGCACACTATAGGCTACTAATGTTACGTTAGTTAGCTAATGCTAGCTAACTTACTACTGAATGTAATGTCATATATGTAATGCCTACTGTTTTTGCTTTTTAATGATTGTAATAGTGAATAGAGACCTACCCAGCTTTACAGGAACAGTGTTGCTCATTAATGTCGTTGTCCAATCGCCAGGTGATGCGGTGGTTCACTTTTACTCTGTGATCTGTAGGCTTTCGCTTCTATCTTAATTTTTTTTTACGTCATTTTGTTGCTGAGTCAGTGTGATATCTTGAATATAACCTTCAAATGCATATTGTAGACCCTTCTGTCTGCTTCTATCTGAAATCGCTTTTTCTATTTTCCAAAAATTGGACAATATTTCTCCAGGGAGTGCAGTTAGCGACAGTGGGAGCGCCATGCTGGCTCCGAAAGCTTGACGGACTTAGCAACAGTAACTAAGGGGGGCGTGGTTTAGCGAAGGGTCAATTGCCACCCCCTAGCGGTGCTCCCAGCCAGAGCCGGGCTGGCGCAGCCAGGGATTGAACCTCGGCCACAGTGGGCAACTTGCACTCCAAGCAAGTGCTTTTACCGTTACGCCATCCGGGGGCCCCTTTGGTCACCATAATTAGCTGCTCATTCCTTATAGCGCAATGCTTAATTCGCATGCTGTTTAGCAGTTTGATTGACTCTCTCCCCCACCCCCCACCCCCTCCCACAATGAACCGAATTCCCCCAACTTAAGCTTAAATTAAGGGTTGTGTAGTCAGCTGGAAAATTGGGAGCAGTGGCCAGGATTTCCTGCCGCTCAGAGCCAGCCCATGTCTGTTCATATCGGTCGCTGTGCCCTTCTAATAGAAGATAACAAGAGCTGCTGCACTTTAGATCAATTTTGATTTACCCAAAGAAAAGACAAAAATACAATAACCCACAAACAGTGCATGGCTGTTTCCTTTGTCTTACTGTTGTGCTTCTGAAGCTGAAGCTGATTGTGAGGCTTGCCCGCTTGATTGACGGGATAATAGATTTGGTTTCTTTGGCAGGAGAATACTGTACACCATGGAAACCAAACTGATTACAGGATGAGCAAATTGTTTAAATCTCAGTTTTTGAAATGCAGATTGATTTCTTTGTGTCCTTTTCAAAAGCTTATTTCCAAAATCCTGCACCCACCTGCAACTACATTGCTGTGTTCTCTACCAACAACACTAGTTAACAGGTACTCGACTATAGAATAATATCTGAATCTTTTATGTTTTTTTAAAAGGATGGTGCACTTTTAAACGCATGGCTCAGTAGTCACAAGCAACAGACGGCCTTGCTGCTGTTTCTCTACAACCTCATTTGAGTTCGAGTGACCGGGTGTCATATATGTGACACTCCCATTACTTTCCAATTTAACTGAATATATATTTTTTTAATGAATAATAAAAAACGTCCAATTCCAGCATAACCTTCTGACAACATTCAGTGTATTTGAAGGAGCTCAGGTTACAAATGATAATAATTAGGCCCCATGATCATCAGATCCCGTTCGGCCATTTGGGGCCAATGCTCTGGCGTCTCTCCTTTCTGCTCACTGTGACGACTGCAGGCTTTTGTTTCCCTCCTCCCCTCTCTCTCCATCTCTTCTCCCTCCTCCCCTCTCTCTCCATCTCTTCTCTCTCCTCCCCTCTCTCTCTCCATCTCTTCTCCCTCCTCCCCTCTCTCTCCATCTCTTCTCCCTCCTCCCCTCTCTCTCCATCTCTTTCTCTCCATCTCTTCTCCCTCCTCCCCTCTCTCCATCTCTTCTCCTTCCTCCCCTCTCTCTCCCCCTCTCTCCATCTCTTCTCCCTCCTCCCCTCTCTCCATCTCTTCTCCTTCCTCCCCTCTCTCTCCCCCTCTCTCTCCATCTCTTCTCCCTCCTCCCCTCTCTCTCCATCTCTTCTCCCTCCTCCCTCTCTCTCCATCTCTTCTCCCTCCTCCCTTTCTCTCCATCTCTTCTCCCTCCTCCCCTCTCTCTCCATCTCTTCTCCTTCCTCCCCTCTCTCTCCCCCTCTCTCTCCATCTCTTCTCCCTCCTCCCCTCTCTCTCCATCTCTTCTCCCTCCTCCCCTCTCTCTCCATCTCTTCTCCCTCCTCCCCTCTCTCTCCATCTCTTCTCCTTCCTCCCCTCTCTCTCCCCCTCTCTCTCCATCTCTTCTCCCTCCTCCCTCTCTCTCTCCATCTCTTCTCCCTCCTCCCCTCTCTCTCCATCTCTTCTCCCTCCTCCCCTTTCTCTCCATCTCTTCTCCCTCCTCCCCTCTCTCCTCCATCTCTTCTCTCTCCTCCCAGGTGCATCTAATGACCTAACTGCCTGATTGCACCTGTGGAGGAGGCTTTAAAACCAGGCCCTTCTGTTCAGTCGAGGCTGCTGGTTGTTACGGGAGCCATCCACCGGATTTCATTAAAGACCGTTGCCTCCTTTTTGTCCATCTGCAGAGTTCCAGTTTTTCTTCATCTGTTTTGCCATTTTGCTATATATTGTTTTACATATATTCATATATCATTCTTATTTAATAGTCTTATTTTTCCACCTTAAAAGTTGGTTCTCTGTGTTTTATGTTATAGTCGATGTTTCAGCCGTGACACTCACACACAGAACAGCTATGAAAGGCAGAGACAACCAAACTGCAAGAGTCCTGTTTTCTGTTTTTCTCCCTGAATTTTTCTGTTTTTCTCCCAATTATACCCTCTATTTCTTTTTCGATTTACCCTCCCCCACAAACTTGCCGCCTGCCTCCACGGGACGAGCTAATACCTCGAGGCAACATTCACCTCCTCCAAGACGGAACTCGCCCAACCCTGTTTACGAGGTCTCCCTACCGCCCCTCGTCGAGATCATGCTGGCTCTCCCTCCCCACTCCCCTGGGGCGGACAGCCAAACGCCGCCCCCAATCGGGGCTCCCCACCAGTGCCGGTCTCGTAGCATTCCGTTTTCGAACCGTGATAGGCAGCTCACACTCATAAAGGACCAGCCAATAAGGGTGCGTTAGCCTGCTACGCTATCGGAGGCCCCACGTGTGTAAACTGGCTGGCAGTGTAGTGTAATGGTTAGGGAGCTGGGCTTGTAACTCAGAGGTTGCTGGTTCAATTCCCAGGTGGGGCACTGCTGTTGTACCCTTGAGCTAAAGGTACTTAACCTGAATTGCTTCAGTAAAATATCCAGCTGTATAAATGGATTGTATGTAAAGAAATGTAAACTGTGTAAGTTGCTCTGGATAAGAGCGTCTGCTAAATGCCTAAAATGTAAATGTAAATGTAAACTTGCAACAGCAGGTGACTGCTGGTACTAGCTGTGCATTGAGCAACACACAAACGATATGTAGGAATCCCTGTTCAGGAAATGATTTGCTTATTCGCTTATTAGCAACATCAAGCAGTGAAGACACGAAGCAGTGTCTCTGACCGTTCCATGAAATTAACAAGCTTTGCCGTCACTGTCACATCCCTGCCGTGAGACCTGGCGGCCCAGGAGCCCAATGCTGTGGGGAAGCTTCTCTGCTTCTCTGCTTCAGGGACGGGAAACCTGTCAAAATAGAGGGCAAAATGGATGGAGCAAGATTTAGACAAATCTTGGGGGTAAAACCTTCAGCAGTCTGCAAGAGATCTGGGACCTGGGAGAAGATTTATATTCCAGCAGGGCAATCACCCAAAGCATGCAGCCACATTGGGGTGGTTTAAAAACAACAACAAAAATCTATGTCCTGGAGTGACCCAGTCAAAGCCCAGAACCCAGTCCCATCCAGAATTGTGGAAAGATTTGAAAATTATTGTTCACCACCAGTCCCCATCCAACCTGATGGAGCTTAAGCAATTTTGTAAAGAGGAATGGGTGAAAGCTGCAGTGTCCAGATGTGCAAAGCTGGTAGAGACTTACCCAAATAGACTCACAGCTGTAAGTGCAGCCGTGAGTCATAACAGCACCGTCTGGCACGTTGCTGGCAGGGGAATCGATCCGAGTGGGAGGAGGATTCCCACTGCAAGTCAAGATGGCGGCCATAGCTCTCCTCGGCTCAGCCCCGCCCCAATATGAGCCCAATACCCAGGCTAGCCTTCCGCGGCCCGGCAACACTCAGCCAGGCACATGGTTAGAGAAAAAAACACAAGGGGCCTCAGGTGGCGTAACGGTCAAAGCATTCGCCCACTGTGGTTCAGAACCCGGCTGTGCCAGTCCTGCTCTGGCCGAGAGCCCCGTTGGGGGCGACGATTGGCTGACTGCCCCAGAGGGGAGGGGGAGAGGGTGAGCCGGCACAGGGGGGCCGAGAAGCGCATAAGGCGTCCCTGTACAGGAGAAACACCTCCGAGACTTGCCTCCGAGGACGAGCGGCGGGCTCGTGAGGGAGGGCAAATCAAAATGAATAGAGGGTATAATTGGCTACCAAATTTGGAGAAAAACAGGAAAAAATCTGAAATAAAATAATAGTTTTTTTAAACCCACAAGAACAGAAAGGCAGATCGCTTGCCTTAAGGGAGAACGTGCTACCGCAGCAAATAGCTGATTAGCATTTCAAAGAAATATATACTGTGTGTGTGTGTGTGTGGAGTATTTTGGGAAAGCACAGTGTTGACAATACAGTAATGAAGAACAGAAGTGTCACTGCGGGGAGCCTGTGGCTGTGAAAAGGGCAAATCTGCAGGCGATAAAACCACGACGTGCAGTTACAGAGGCACAATAAACGCCACACTCAATTTCTGAACTGGCCAACAATATAATAACATACGCCATTTAGCAGACGCTTTTATACAAAGCGACTTACAGTAGTGAATGCATACATTTTTCAGCATATGTAGTCCCAGTGGGAATCGAACCCACAACCTAAGCGTTCTCAGCGCCATGCTCTACCTACTGAGCCACACAGAACCATGCTCTACCTACTGAGCCACACAGAACCATGCTCTACCTACTGAGCCACACAGAACCATGCTCTACCTACTGAGACACACAGAGCCACACAGAACCACGCTCTGCCTACTGAGACACACAGAACTACTCAGAACTCTGGTAACAATATCGGCCGGCTGTGTAGTGTACTCAGGGGTTTGCAACTCAGAGGTTGCTGGTTTAATTCCCAGGTGGGGGGCACTGCCATTGTGCCCTTGAGCAAAGGCCTACTTGACCTGAATTCCTTCACTAAAACATCCAGCTGTATAAATGGCTTGTATGTAAAGAAATGTAGAACTGTGTAAGTCGCTCTGGATAAGAGCATATCTGCCAAATACCCTGTAATGTGATGTAACCTAACGTGATGCTGCTGAATGGTCGTTTTTCATTGGCTGTTGGCAGCCCCCTTGGGTGAAGTGTCATCTTGTTGAGCCTGGCACGGTCTAATGTCTTTTCTGTGACTGTGGCGAGACAGGAACTGCACGGTGGCTCACGGTGGCCCGTGCGTCGGAATCAGACGAGCTCGCGGAAGACTTGAAGAAATGACAGACTTCATTATGATTTCAGCATGCATGAAACAACCTGTACCGACTCTAAAAAGATGTGCGCGCCCAGAATTGAGGTTAAACGAGGGCGCAGTATGTTCCCGGCTTTATGCTTCGCTCCGGTCTGACTCGAGATTCGAGAAAGGCTTTGTGTTTGTCGTGTGTGTGGCAGCAGCACATTATCGGAAGTCAAATCAAAGAGACGTTGGTTGCGCTCTCTTGTCAAAGTCTGGCGCGAAGCATCTTAAACGGCCTCAGGGCCCGTATGTACACAGATTCTAAGAGTAGGAGTGCTGATCTAGGATCAGTTTAGCCTTTCAGCTCATAATGGATATGGTTAGGATATGGACAGGGGAAACCTGATCCTAGATCAGCACTCCTACTCTTAGAATCTTTGTGCATACGACCCCAGATTTTCAGCCCCTGCTCATGAAAACAGTGTTTTGCTTTTGATGAATGGCAAGTATTCTTGCCCGTGTCAAGACAGCATCTGCAAAGGTTGTTTAATTTCTCAACGAGAGGTTGATGAGATAACAAGGCCTCTGCAATGCATCTATACAGGGCCTGCTTTATCGTCTATAATTAAAGAAATTATTCACGTGGCATTGGCTAGGATCATTAGTCAAAATGGAGAAAACATTCTGGGATGATGATAGGGGAAAATAGTGGCGATTTTAGACCTTATTTAGACCTGTCTTTCATCTCAGCCCCCCTGAAAATATTTAGTCATTCTTAAAAAAAAAAAAAAATTGTACTTAATATCTAGGCCTATTTTTAAAAATACCACAGATAGTGAGTGGGTATTTCAATTTTGAGAGTGACCACCATTGTGGTGTTTTTATTTTGGGGGGATGTAACAATAAATTAATAAAAAATTTAGGCTTGTGCCTTGCATGTGTACATCTCACGTTCTCATTGGGGGCTGAGCCCCCCTGAAGGTCAAATCGTAGAATCACCCTTGGTGGAAAATACTGTATACTCTGCACTCTGTATTGAAACGAAATAAACCAAAATAATAATGTAGATGCATATAAGGTGGATTAAATTACATCCTTTCGCATGAACTTGATCAGCACTCAAATCGGTGGAGAGGGTTAAGAGTTTGTTCCACGTTTTAAACATGAATACCTCCGGTTAACGCGTGCGTGTGGGGCGGGACACACGTCACAATCAGAATCACATGTCACGTCATATCCTTCCTGGTTTCCTTCAGCTCTTTTGTAGATGTAGAGACATTCTCTTGTGGGTTAAGACAAGCGCAAACGGATCATAGAGACTACGTCTGGTGGTTGCATCATTGACCTTTTGATAATTCGTCACTTTTCTACAGCGGTTGTCTGTCCAAACACAACAAACACAATTTCTTATATAGTTGGGTTTTTTTGGGGTGGGGGGTTACTGACTGTAGAGAATTCCGGGAGAATACCGGACAGCAGGCCTACTAGCACTTGTTTCTAACGATGACCCCGGGCCACTCGTAAATGTAGGCTGTTGTCCATGAACTTGGCTATCACAACAGTGTTAGTAGCGTTATGTGATGTTTGTGAAACTGCCTCCGGTTGATTTGCTCGAGCCATTTCGGTTAAGACTATATATATAGCCTCTGCCGTTTGTATCGTAAATATTAGGTAATTACGTCTCCAAGACTTTACAGCGCCGCAGTACCAGTGAGACATTGCGCGATATATTTATTCTGTTATAAGTCTGTTAGACTGTTGGCCCTTGATTTCAGTGCTCGACTGCAATTAGCCACTTCGTTAAAATGGTCCGCCTAATTGCTTTTGGTTTTCATTCGGCATTTTTAGTTTGTTTGTTTATAACGATCGCTTTCTGACGCTAAACGCAAGTCTTAACTTCAACGCTCACATTTTCATTTCGATTTGTTTTTTTAATTTTGATTCCTAATTATCTCCACAAGGACATTTAATGTGCGTTCACTCTTCACAGTTCAAAGACCCGTCTCTTGTTTTTAATAAACTTGTATAGTCAAATATGGCAATTAATACATGTGAACTGTACGCGTGTATTTGTGTTGCCCAATAACACAAAATAGATTAGAGATAGAATGATGTCGAGATAAGCAAAAGGAAACAATATTGTGTACCTGTTAAACGTACATTTAACGTCTCTATATCAAGAATTTGCCCGGCTTTCAGACATCGTTGGCAGGCTGTGTGGCTCAGTAGGTAGAGCATGGTTCTGTGGTCTCAGTAGGTAGAGCGTGGTTCTGTGTGTCTCAGTAGGTAGAGCGTGGTTCTGTGTGGCTCAGTAGGTAGAGCATGGTTCTGTGTGGCTCAGTAGGTAGAGCGTGGTTCTGTGTGTCTCAGTAGGTAGAGCGTGGTTCTGTGTGGCTCAGTAGGTACAGCGTGGTTCTGTGTGGCTCAGTAGGTAGAGCATGGTTCTGTGTGGCTCAGTAGGTAGAGCATGGTTCTGTGTGGCTCAGTAGGTAGAGCGTGGTTCTGTGTGTCTCAGTAGGTAGAGCGTGGTTCTGTGTGGCTCAGTAGGTAGAGCATGGTTCTGTGTGGCTCAGTAGGTAGAGCGTGGTTCTGTGTGGCTCAGTAGGTAGAGCATGGTTCTGTGTGGCTCAGTAGGTAGAGCATGGTTCTGTGTGGCTCAGTAGGTAGAGCGTGGTTCTGTGTGTCTCAGTAGGTAGAGCGTGGTTCTGTGTGGCTCAGTAGGTAGAGCATGGTTCTGTGTGGCTCAGTAGGTAGAGCGTGGTTCTGTGTGGCTCAGTAGGTAGAGCATGGTTCTGTGTGTCTCAGTAGGTAGAGCGTGGTTCTGTGTGTCTCAGTAGGTAGAGCGTGGTTCTGTGTGTCTCAGTAGGTAGAGCGCGGTTCTGTGTGGCTCAGTAGGTAGAGCATGGTTCTGTGTGGCTCAGTAGGTAGAGTGTGGTTCTGTGTGGCTCAGTAGGTAGAGCATGGTTCTGTGTGTCTCAGTAGGTTGAGCGTGGTTCTGTGTGGCTCAGTAGGTAGAGCGTGGTTCTGTGTGTCTCAGTAGGTAGAGTGTGGTTCTGTGTGCTCAATAGGTAGAGCATGGCGTTGACAACGCTTAGGTTTTGGGTTCGATTCCAATTGGGACCACATATACTGAAAAATGTATGTATTCACTACCGAAAGTCGCTTTGGATAAAAGCGTCTGATAAATAGCATATATTATTACATTATATTGCAATACAACGGAACATTGTGAATGAGTTTCCACGGCAGACAGTAGTGCTAAATGACACAAGCTCGTCCAGAACTCTTACTTCAGCATTGAATACTGCTTTATGGATGTTGGGCATAGCTTTAGTAGCCTACTCTGAGTGTAGAAATCCACCACGATGGATTTTTTTTCCCTGGACTCCATGAAAACTATTGGCCAGTCAGCTGGCTGTTACCAGGGAGAGCGAGCATCCGTAGAAGAAACAGGCGCGTGCAAAAAAAGGAGAGAAAAAATCACCGCTTATTGATAAATTAATCTGTAGGCTGCTGGGGGAATCCAAAATGGGATCATTTTAGATCATAATCAAACAACCAATCAGGAAATTACGACGAAGGTAGCCTAGCAATAGTTTTTTAAAATTTTTGAAAAGATGGTCTAAATTAAGAGTAAGCTCACCGCGGGTGAGCCTTTTCCCCCCTCTCGCTGTTTCCGCTCCATGCATGCATGCTTCAAACTGCTTCGCGAAGCAAAAACAAATACAACATTTCCCTAAGACGCCTATCTATTGCTGTCGCGTGTCGCCTACTGGCTATTGATTATATCCTTTGTTTAACCATTGCGACGTGCCACTGCATCCGAATTTATCCCGCAAGCCCCCCCCCTGTCCCCAGAGAGCACTATATTCACGCATGCATAATTTACAGTGACGAGTGAATGATTCTACACGGCACCCTTCAGTCAGTACATCATCGTGCTCGTGCTCAGGGCGTCGGTTTCCACGAATATTCCCGGTTCACCGTGATATACATTTTCGTGGTGAACGGCAGTGAAATGTATATATTATGTATGTAGCTACTTGCGCGCGTGTGTGTGTGTGTTTGTGTGTGTGTGTGTGTGTGTGCGCGCGCGCGCGTTCGTTCATATGACTACTGTGTTTGATGTTAGTGTCAAAACGTCCACTATGCATCATTGTCATTGTTGACGAGGGGAGGGGGGTTTTTTTAAAACCCGTACCAACATATAAATTGTATTATCACCAGTATGAAAGGTTTCCATGGCCCAGTGATGTAGGAACGTCGCGATGCCCGATGCGCGGCTGTACATCGCTCTGCAGTTGGTTTAAAGGTATAATTACGTCATTCTCGGGAGAAACAAAGCCGCCTCGCGTCCGCTCAGGACCCTCAGTTTAAGTCAAACACACAGGACAGCTCCCGTTCCCCCCGCCCCCTGCCCCCACAACTCGCGCGGACAGCATCGGGAGTCGGCAGAAGGAGAGACGGAAAGAAAGAAAAAAAATCGATGAAGGAAAAAACAGAGTGGGTATGAAGAGTTACGGTCGCGCCGCCGACGGAACGGACTACATCGCAAACCCGCGCGACGGCATTCGCCGTGAGTGTGCACGCAGCGTGCAGCGGTGCGATAAGGCGCACGTCAACTTTGCCTTTCCGTTTTGTTAGTTTTTTTTTCTCTCCCGACAACTAGTTTCCAGTCGCAAGACGCACGGGCGTCTGCAAATGGGATCGTAAAGGTATGTCTGTTTCCCCCTCTGCTGTGGTTTGTTTCTGAGTTGCATAAACGTATACAAAGGCTATTGGACATTACGGTTGTTGGTTTTTTTTTTTTCTTAAATAGGCAACGCAATATTTGCAGTCTCCTTTTTATTCAAAAGTATTTCGGCATTGACATGCGTGTATGTTTTTTTTGCCTTGTGTTTGTCCATATCTCCTTCATGCGTTTCACTGTTAGTGCTATTATGTTATTATACAATTAAACGCGAGGAGAGAAAGATGAAAATGGGTGAAATGGGTGAAATGGGGGAGGGGGGGCGGTGTGCTGGAACTACACTATACTCCCATTCGAATAGCTGTCTGTTTTGAGCGAATGGTGTTTATTGTTGAAAATGCTTAATTTGTGATATTGTATCGAGCTCTCGATTTCGATGCAGACGCGCTTAGCATCTGCGATCCTGTGCATTTGACACATTTGATAACAACACACTGTTCGCGTTTTAAACCCACAGTAAAAAACGTAACACGTTACGAACAGAGAATGCATTTCAATGCATAAGTAATGCATTTTAATCGTTTTGGTTCTTACTCTTTAGAGGTGGGGGGTGTCGGTGGTAGGTGTGTAAGTAACAGTTGCAGAAGTAGTATTGGGGGGAGTAGATAGGCATGATTGGTTGTGTACGGTATAAAAATGCCTTCAGCAACTGCCCACTAATCGAAGCTCTTTTTTTTTCTCCTGCAGGCTGTCTGTCTGGCTTCTCTCCTTCACCCGATAAGAATCACAGAGCGGCTATAATATCAGCGATGGATCCCATGCCCGAGTATTCCCTCTTCCTGGTGAGGATTCTGGAAGAGCTGGACACCAAGTACAGCAGCGTGTCCTACCAGGACCTGTGCCGCTCTCTGTGTGCGCGCTTCGACCTGGTCCACCTCGCCAAGCTGCGCAGCCTGCTCTTCTACACCGCCTGCCTGGACCCCAGCTTCCCCGCCACCCTGTTCAAGGACAAGATGCGCTGCTCCATGGAGGACCAGCAGTCCAAGAAGCTCATGGTGGCGGCGGACATCGTCACCATGTTCAACCTGATCCAGATGAACGGCGGCGCCGCCAAAGAGAAGCTGCCGACGGGATACAGGCCCAAGTTTCACCGGAACCAGTCCTTCGAGTCGTGTCGGTCCGACACCGACGTGTATAAGTACCCGGACTGCGACAGGGCCTACGATCTGCTGGACGCCAGGGGCCACCCCTCGTCACGTGTTTCTCCCTGCCCTAAATCCGACTGCAACAGCTGTCAGCAATTCATCCCGGCCTCCGACCCCAATTTCCTCCTGGGAGTCAACAAGGAGATGAAGTGCCGCGCGGCCTCGCTCGACAAGCTCCAGCATCTGCCCCAGTACTCCAGCGGCAGCCCCCCCCCCTGCGAGATGCAGAGCACCTACTTCCCCATGGACATAGACAGCGAGTCGACCACGGACCAGGACTCTTTGCACGTGACTTCAGGGATAAAAGAGACGTTCATCTCCAACGCCGAGCCGTTCACCGTGCACTCCTGCGTGCAGAAGAGGAACATTTTCAAGGAGGACTTTCACAACCTGGTGGCGTTCGCTCCGCATGTGATCACCCGGGACTCGGGCAAGCCGGGCGCCAAGGTCGGGGGAGGGGAGGAGGAGGGTACCCGCGCAAGGAGATGCACAAGCCGGCGACCTTCTTCAACCACAGCTTTGAGCTGCCGTACAGCAACCCGTACTTCGAGCCCATCAACTCGCCCATCCAGGAGAAGAGACGGGCGAAGCACGAGAGCCTGGACGACCTGCAGGCGTCCACGTACTTCGGCCCGACGACGGTGACGGAGTGCGTGAGCGCCAGGAGGGCGCCGGGGAAACCGTGCCGGCAGAACGCCTGGCCCGTCAAGAGCTTGAGCCTGAACGCCGAGGAAGGGCCCGACTTCGAGAGGTCGTTCCTCAACGGCAAGCAGCCCAAAGACAATCACCGTCACAACGCCGGCAGCTCGGACGGCGAGCCGCATTACCAGTGTGCCAAAGAGAAGCCGTCCGTCTCCTCTTCGGGGTACGGCATGAAGTGCCCAAACGTGCCCAAAACGAAGGACGCGGGCTCCATGGCGGGCGGGCCTGGGGGCGTGGATAAGCGGGACGGGGGCTTGAAGAGGTTCAAAGAGAAGAGCGTCAACTGCACGTCCTTCCAGGTGGGGGGCGTCGACGGCCCCTTGACCGTGGGTACGCAGACGGAGAAGTCCGATCCCAGGAAGCTCAAGGACTACGCCGGCCACGGCAAATACGGCGAGCGGCACGCCTTCAAGCACTCGGACGAGGACTCGGAGATCGTCAGCGATGACATCAGCGACATCTTCCGCTTCCTGGACGACATGAGCGTGTGCGGCTCCACCGGGGTCGTCCAGTCGTCCTGCTACAACAGCAACGGCTCCCTCTCGCAGGTGACCAAGTCCGACGGGGACAGCTCGCCCGAGCACCAGCACAACAACGACACGGTGAAGCTGGCCAAGTCCGGCACCAAACTCGACCGGCTGTTCCACTCGCTGGAGAACACGGACGACGAGCTGAAGGCCAGCGTGTGCAAGCTGGTGCTGCGCATCGGCGAGATCGAGAAGAAGATCGAGTCGCTGTCCGGCGTGCGCGGCGAGATCTCCCAGGTCCTCTCCAAGCTCAACCGGCTCGACGAGAAGATCCAGGAGCCGGAGGGCAGTGGCAGGCAGGCGGAGGGGACCGCGGCGGATGAGGCTCACGCCCTCGCCGACCTCTCGCCCCACGTCTTCCAGTGCCACACCACCGGGCACCCCGCCAAGGCGGACAGCAGCAACCCGGAGTGGTGCTGCTCGGACGCCAGCGGCAGCAACAGCGAGAGTCTGAGGGTCAAGGCGCTGAAGAAGAGCTTCTTCACGCGGCGGTCCTCTCGCTCACTCACCGAGGAGAACAGCGCCACGGAGTCCAAGATCGCCAGCATCTCCAACTCCCCGCGCGACTGGAGGGCCTATTCCAGTCACCTCGGGGAGGACGGCAAGGAAAAGGAGCACGACGGCAAGGACAGACACAGGAAACCCAAAGAGGTAATGACACACAAAGCTAGCTGTTATCGCACCACTGCTTTTCTCAACCGGTCCCGTGGGAGCGCCCATTAAGCTGTTACCCAAAACGCGTTGTAATGGCAGGACATTTTTCATGTCACAAAATTCCCCATCTCTCCCCCTTTCCCCAGTTCCCAAGGGAATTCACTCAGAGCTTTGCACATCAGATTTGTTTGTGTTCCCGGTTACTAAATTATGACAAGGCATGTTTGTTTTGCAAATTGCTGTCTTGGTGCTAGAGCACTTTGGGGGGGGGGGGTAAATGACTCAGACACAACAACAACAACAACACAATAATGGCGTGTCATTATCATGTGGGCGGCCTGTCACAAGACGCTCGCAGACGACGCGACGAGCACGGACAGATCCAGCGTAGATGACTGAGTGGCTCGTCCCTCCCTCCTCCGCTAATTACTGTCGGGTCCTCAGCCACAGCCTCGCAGGAAGGTGAGCGGCTGAGCGGCGGGGATCTCACACGATCTCTGCGGCTCCAGATGTCAACGGCAGGGAGAATTCGCACACCCTGGCTCTCCGAATAACGAGGTCTAGTTGCAGAGGTAACAGGAGGAGGAGCAGGAGCAGGAGGAGATGGGGAGGGGGAGATGAGGAGGAGCAGGAGGAGGAGGAGGAGATGGGGAGGGGCAGGAGGAGGAGGAGGAGCAGGAGGAGGAGGAGATGGGGAGAGATGGGGAGGAGCAGGAGGAGGAGGAGGAGATGGGGAGGGGGATTCAGGAGAAGATTCAGGAGCTCCTGCACTCTACATTTGTGGATCATAATATTCGTTAAGTGGCCGGTACAGAGGTGTGGTTGTGGTGATGTAAAGGGCCCTGTTTGGAGTGTAGATTAGTGGGGGCAGGAAGTGGGCACTTATTCAGTAGGAGGTTACCTGTGGGCGTTTGAAGGCAGCAGTGCTGTAACCTCATTGGTCTGGGCACGGGTTCGAGCCCCTGAGATGAAAAGCACACAGTGAAATGTCAGCTTCTCTCTTGGCAGGTGGCTGTGCTCTAACAAGTCATAACTGCAGTATGACCTTTCCCCAGTGTTGCCAAACGGACTCTCTGCTGTTAATTGAAAGAGGCTTTTGACCTGAGCTGTCGCACACACACACACACTCACACACACACACACACTCACTCTCACTCACACACACACAAACACACACACACACACACACACACACACTCTCTCACACACACACACACACACACACACACACACACACACACACACACACACACACACACACACACACACACACACACACACACACACACACACACTCACTCACTCACTCACTCACTCACACACACACACACACACACACACACACACACACACACACACTCACACACACACTTCGGTTGTTTAAAGCACCTGTGTGAATATCGACATGCAGCCCTCTGGCTCTCTCCCCTGTTCGCTTCAGTCTGTGTCAGAAGGCGTTCACAGTCCTTCCTGTCTGCTCAGTTCTCTGCTCGACTCCTCCGGCTGGTGTGAGCTCAATCCTCGAGACGCCGGCTTGGATATCAGCCAAAGTGGCACAGCAAGGCTCTCCATGCTATCATGCCCCACACATTGACATTGTCAATAAGATCAATTTGCACACGTCAATGGAACACCGTCTCAGGCGCAATTCTCCAAGCCTCCTCTGTCACTCAACTCAACCCCTTTCCGTTCCCTGCTGGCATTCTGCCCAGGTGCAGCTCCCCCTGCTGTTCCTCAGCGGTATCGCGAGTCATTCTGGGACCTGAAATATGCCCCCACTGCTCCGTACAAGTGCCCTGCCACGCCTTTCAAACTTTGAAGCTTTTTTTAAAAACATTTTTTATTTGTTTCAGATTTTTCCTTGTTTTTCTCCTAATTTAGTGGCCAATTATACCCTCTATTTATTTCAATTTACCCTCCCCACACGGGTCCGCCGCTCGTCTCTACGAGACAAGCTAATTCTCAGAGGGCAGAGAACTCCACTTGGAGACGGAATTCACCCCCCCACCCACGTTCTGGAGACTCCCTTACGTGCTTCACGGCAGACCCGAGCTGGCTCACCCTCCCCCTCCCCTGGGGCAGACAGCCAAACACCGCCCCGATCGGGGCTGACGACCAGGGTAGAGTCTGGTAGAGACGGGTTTAGAACCGTGTCCCTGACAGGCAGCGCACACCGTATCAGACCAGCCAAGATACGGTGCGTTAGACCGCTACGCTATCCGCCGCCCCTCTTGAAGCGTTTAAGGCTCCCCAAGACTGTAGTTTTGCTATTTTTAAACACACCTCTGGTGCCGGTGATACTCTAAAACACTGGCCTAAACTCGGCCGCGCCCAATAATGGGGAATTAAAACACACACGGACTGCAATATTGAGCTGGCCATTTCGCCAGGCTGACCATGACTTATATCGCTCTGTTTAGAATCATGAGTTTGAATCGTGCGACTGACCGGCCCGGTCCGTGGTTTTAATTTGTCGTGTTCCCAGACGGTCCCTCCTACTGCGTCTGGGGGCGATGTACCTGTCAGTTCAGGTGCTCTTTAATTCTGTCGGCTCAAATCCCCTCACACCACAACTCACATTGCTCCCATTTTTTAAATAATTTATTTCTGATTTTTTCCCTGTTTTCCTCCCTCTATTGATTCAACCCCCTCCCCCTTTACATTGATTTAAATGTTTAAACTTTGATGCTATATCTTCCAGTAAAAGTTTTATAAATAAAAAGATCTGTGACTCATTCAAAGTACACTTCTCCTAATTTAGTTATTGATCATTCACCTGCATTAATGAAACGCTGAAAAATTGAATAAATTATACAAAAATAGAGAGAATAGTTTTTTGTAATAAAAATGAGTTATAGAACTGATTTGAATTTGAACCGTGGTTCAATTACAGGGGTTTACACAGTTTGGTAAGATGTACAACAGTTATTATCCAAGCATCAGCTTTTGCTCAATAATAAAAGTTCACGTTCAGTCACCATTTGTGACTGCATTTCTCACTGCTTCAGATATCTGGACATCGGAGTTGAATCTCAGCGTGACGGATCAGTGATGTGCAAGGTGTGGTCTCAGGCCATGCCCCTCTGAGCCCTAGTTACCTAGTGGCTCTGTGTGCTTCTGTGTGTCTCAATAGGTAGAGCGTGGTTCTGTGTGGCTCAATAGGTAGAGCGTGGTTCTGTGTGTCTCAGTAGGTAGAGCGTGGTTCTGTGTGGCTCAGTAGGTAGAGCGTGGTTCTGTGTGTCTCAGTAGGTAGAGTGTGGTTCTGTGTATCTCAGTAGGTAGAACGTGGTTTTCTGTGTGTCAGTAGGTAGAGCGTGGTTCTGTGTGGCTCAGTAGGTAGAGCGTGGTTCTGTGTGGCTCAGTAGGTAGAGCGTGGTTCTGTGTGGCTCAGCAGGTAGAGCGTGGTTCTGTGTGGCTCAGCAGGTAGAGCGTGGTTCTGTGTGTCTCAGTAGGTAGAGCGTGGTTCTGTGTGGCTCAGTAGGTAGAGCATGGTTCTGTGTGTCTCAGTAGGTAGAGCGTGGTTCTGTGTGGCTCAGTTGGTAGAGCGTGGTTCTGTGTGTCTCAGTAGGTAGAGCATGGTTCTGTGTGTCTCAGCGGTAACGGCTGCGATGCTGTGTGGCCCCTGCAGGCTCAGCCGGTGACACCAGGTGTCAAAAGTGTCACCACACCCATCACGCGCTCCTCTCTACCTCTGAGAACGCGTCCCCTCTCCCAGGAGCGCGCAAAGTAAGCTGTCCATCTCATGCAGTCCTGTGACAGACTCTGACCGCATCAACCAACTGATAGGCGATAAACAGACACTCCTTTTTTTAAAGAATTTGTTTCAGATTTTCTCTGAATTTAGTAGCCAATTACACCCTCTATTTTTATGTCAATCCCCCCCTCATATTGTGAGTTCGCTGCCGTAGCCCTGAGACCGGCAGTGACAAAGGTGAAGTATTGTCTCCTCCGAGCCGGCACTCGCCAAGCCGTTGACTATAACTCCAGTACACACAGAGCCACTTCTATACGCAGCGAGCTCATATCAGCTTCCCTCCCCCCTCCCTGGGGCGGACAGCCGCGGCCGGTGGAATCGAACCCCGGTCTCAGTGGCCAGCGTCGAACGCTGTAAGTGCTAGACCACCCGGGAGGCCCCCAGACTCTCCTTGTTAGGGGGAGCAGGTGCTGGTGAGAGAGTCGTCTGGTGAGCCAAAAAGGTGGTCACGGAAAAAACTGAATCACCAGAATCGCACATAAATCATAAACTTCGATCACACGTTAAAAAATGACCCGTGAGCGATTCATCTTTCAGTTAATGCAGCAGCCAGATTTGATTCATATTCAGTGTGTTTATTATTCAGCACCATCAGATAGACTCTGTAGGCCTCTGCATCTGTATGTGTGAGCCCCGACGGAGGAATGTGTTTTAAAAGCAAAGACAGGTATTGGCAGACATGCAAATGAACACAAAAATAGATTAGTCCCCCCCCCCCCCCACAGCTAAAGCGGCAGACACATCTCATTTCATTTCATTTCTCCGGCGTGTGACGGAATGCAAATGAACGAAGGAGAGTGCTCCCACTGAGCACAGCTGAGCACAGCGTCCACGGTTCGACCTCGCCTCCCAAATCAAGAGGTAGTCTTTCCTTTTGCCAACCGATCAATACAATGTACTGCAGTCTGGTTTTTTGATGTCATTGATCCTCCCCCTACAAGCTGAAATAATTATGCAAGTAAGAGGATTTTCCAAAATGTAAAATAAAATGGTCGTAGCTGGGCAGGTGAAGCGTAGCGGGAGAAAGTGGAATGATAACGGTTCGTAAATGTGCCGCTTGTGTTCGGCATTACCTGCTTAACTAGGCAATGTGGAGCTGCTCCAGCAAACAGAGAGAGATGGAGGAGGGAGGGAGGAAGAGAGAGAGAGAGAGAGAGGGGGAGGGAGAGACAGAGAGAGAGAGAGAGAGGGAGGGAGGGAGGGGGGGGAGAGAGAGAGGAGCGAGGGGGGAGGGAGAGAGAGAGGGAGGGAGGGAGGGAGGGAGAGGGAGAGAGAGAGAGGAGAGAGGGAGAGGGAGGGAGAGGGAGAGAGAGAGAGAGGGAGGGAGGGAGGGAGAGAGAGAGAGACAGAGAGAGAGAGAGAGAGAGAGAGAGACAGAGGGAGAGAGAGAGAGGGAGGGGGAGGGAGAGAGAGAGAGGGAGAGGGAGGGAGAGAGAGAGAGAGAGAGAGAGAGACAGAGCGAGAGAGACAGAGAGAGAGAGAGAATTTGAATTTGATAGAGAGAGAGGGGAGGGAGGGAGAGAGAGAGACCGAGAGAGAGAGAGAGGGAGAGAGAGAGGGGAGAGAGAGAGAGAGAGAATTTGAATTTGATAGAGAGAGGGGGAGGGAGAGAGAGAGACCGAGAGAGAGAGAGAGGGAGAGAATTTGAATTTGATAGAGAGAGGGGGAGAGACAGTATGCTCTCCTCTGGGACTGTGGGGGCTGCAGGTTCGACCTGAAGGTCGGAGTGAGCTTGGAGGTGTAAATCAGATTCTGGAGACGCTCGACGCATCCTGGATCAGCTGTGCCATCTCTGGAGCCAGCGTGGTCCTGGGAGGGTTGTTGCCAGTAGCTGGAAGCCATCTGAGCTCCCTGCCAACTGGTGCCTGAGCTTCCTGGCCAGGGACCCTCATTATCGCACCAGCAGAAGGACGAATGCAGAAGTCAGTCCTGCAAAACTATCCGCTCTGTGCGGTTCAGGGCTGTCAGAGGGCGTTCACGAGGCCGTTTGTTGGTTTTTACAAAATGCATAGAAATAATGCCTTGTCCTGTGAAATGAATCTGTGATCATTAAATCAGTTACAATCATTAAATCAGTTATTGCAATCGTTCTCCCATGGCCCTCATTTTTCATACGCTGTGTGACATTATTTCAGAGAGCAATTAATCACTGACTCGCAGATATTAAAAACATAAAGGCCAGTGATGGCTTTTAAATCCTCCGGCCTTGCAGTTAGTCCTTAACTCGGACCCTAGATTTAGTATTTAGAGCCTTGCTTCGCTGTTTGATTTCTCACAGAAAGGTGTTAATTTATTTCTCAAACCCACGATTATTAGTCAGAGGTTACAACGTTTGACGCTGCCCACTGCGACCAGGGTTCGATTCCCCCGCCAGCGCCAGTATCGGCTCTGGCCGGGAGTGCCACTAGGGGGCAGCAATTGGCTGTCTGCCCCAGAGGGAGGGGGGAGGGAAGCCGATATGAGCTCGCTGAGTATAGGAGTGGCTCTGTGTGTACCGGAGTTACAGTGACGGCTTGGCAGTTTCTGGTTTGGAGGAGGCGGTGCTCCACCCCATGTCACTGATGGTGTCAGGACTATGGCAGTGAACTCACAAAATGAGGGGGGATTGGCATGAAAAAAGAGGGTGTAATTGGCTACTAAATTGGGGGAAAATTGAGTAAAATCAGAAACAAATTCTTGAAAAAAACAACAACAACTATCTGGCCTCCAGGTCTCATAATTTGCCAGTAGACATACTTTGAGGTCTCTAGTCTTATTCGTTTGAGGTGTAATAATAATAATAATAATAATGAATTTTAAAAATATAGCACACTTTAAAATAGAGAGAAATCTCAAGGTGCTTTACAACAGATACCATTT
Organism: Aldrovandia affinis; assembly: GCA_029706075.1. Lineage (NCBI taxonomy): Eukaryota > Metazoa > Chordata > Actinopteri > Notacanthiformes > Halosauridae > Aldrovandia > Aldrovandia affinis. The sequence goes on along the minus strand of JAINUG010000091.1, from coordinate 2,869,900 downwards.
AAAAACAACAAAAAGAGCAATACAAATACATGCAATCTAATTGTCCTATACACATAATAAAGTAAACAATACACATCATTTTTTTATTTTTTTTATCTAAAAGAGGGGCTGTTCATTGTGTGGTTTTGTGCAATTTAAAGTTCAGTGGTAGTGTAGCGTTTAATGACAGCACACAGCAGTCCTCCCACAGTGTTAGCAGGATTGTAAAGAGCGTAAGACCACTCTTGTTTATCATTCTCAGTATTAGGGCCCAGCTTCGTCTGTGTGGTACTCAGGGCCCGATCTTAATGTTCACGGGCCCTAGGCCCCACCTCCGTTTTGGGCTGGCATGGCATTCTGGGAGATGGAGTTCTTAGGTTTAACGTTATGTTGGAGATATGAACTCATTTGCGTTAGTTATTTTTTTATGACTACCACTACTACTAATAATAATAAGGATCCTGTGTGATGAACATATATTTATTAGGCGTGCAAGTGTAATATGAATCATGCAAAAAAAATATAAATACAAATTTAAAAAATATATATAAAAAAATAATATCAATATTAATATTTCCCCCATGCGACGTTTGGGCCCTAGGCCCAGGCCTTGTCGGCCTATGCAGAGATCCGACCCTGGCAGTATTCACATATTAGTATGTACAACATATTTTGTACTGCTCCCCCTGCTCCCCCATACCTGCAGTCACTCATCACTCCCTATACCCCTCCCAGACCCCTCCGCTCCGCCTCCTCTGGCAAACTGACTGCCCCATCCCTCCGGGCGCCCGGCAGCCACTCCTCGCGGTCTCGTCTCTTCTCTGTCCTGATCCCTCGCTGGTGGAATGACCTTCCACAATCGGTCAGGACCACTGAATCACTGGCAATCTTCCGCAAGAGACTCAAAACCCACCTCTACAGACTCCACCTCTAGCTAATTTGTCGTCACCACTGTTTACTTGTTCTACACTATTTATAACAACAAAAAAACCCACAAAAAAAACACACTAACCTTTTCTTTCCCAGTGTTACAGGTATGATACGCAGACGCCTGCAATGATGTGTATCGCTGTATTACTGCACTGATCTCCTGCGTGGACTATGATTGTTCCTACCATGTATTAATGCACATCTTGTAAGTCGCTCTGTAAGGGCTCTTGTAAGAGCCTCTGCTAAATACTTAAGATGTAAATGTAAGAATGTAAATTTAATGTTTTTAAATGTTTTCTCTCACCCCGCAGACGGACGGACGGCAGTACGAGGTCCCTCAGGCCCACCGCTCGGCGAAGCCGTCGAAAGACTCGTACCTGGTGGAGCAGGTGTTCAGCCCGCACCCGTTCTCGCCGTCTGTCAAGGCGCACATGAAGGGTAGCCCCCTCTACACGGACATGAGGCTGACCGAGCTGTCGGAGGGCAAGCGGGGCCAGCCCTCCTGGACCATCGAGGAGTACAAGCGCAACACGGGCGACAAGGGCAAGCTCAGCGCGCTCGACCTGCAGGTAGAGCCAGCGTGCTTCTTATCGGTTTGTGTATTTGTCAAATAATGAATAACCTGTGTCATCAGTCATCAGTTTCAGGCGGCAGTGTGGTATAATGGTTAGGGAACTGGGCTTGTAACTCAGAGGTCGCAGGTTCGATCCCAGGTGGAGACACTGCCATTGTGCCCTTGAGCTAAAGGTACTTAACCTGGATTGCTTCAGTAAAAATATCCAGCTGTATAAATGGATTGTATGTAAAGAAATGCAAACTGTCTGGATAAGAGCGTCTGCTAAATGGCTAAAATGTAAATGTAATAAATGTTAACAAATAGCACACTTTAATTTGACGTAATTATGTACACTATGGGCGCGAACAACAAGCCACATGATTTTTCTTTAAACGTTATCAGAGCCAGCCCTGCAAAATGCCCAAACGGAAGACTTCATACAACCCAGAGCAGTCAAAAGAGCACAGATTTATTTCTAAAAGCAGAAAAGACGATTATCATGCCCTCTGTACGATGTGTTGGTGTGAGGTGGATGTTGGCAAGAAGTACCAAACGTAGACCATCCAGCTATTGTGAGATCACATTTTCAACCTCAGTTAGTCTGTATAGGTTATGGTTTTAAATTGGTCATATATTTATGTGTTAAATTGCACCAACGCCGACCCACAGTCCGTCTTAGCTGTCGTTGGACTATTTTTCTTTTTAATTTATTTTTGAATCTAAGAGGGTGATTTAGATTGGAGAGGTTGCACCTGTGAGTTGCATCTCTCCTTCTAGGAAATCCAGGAGACATGGACAGGGATAGGGAGGTTGCACATGGTGTTAGAAGTGGGAAAAGTAGTATTGGATGAGACAACATTATGGTACAGAGGGAAGCCAGCTAGGGAGTGAATGCCACACAGTAAGTGGTTCTGTGTGGCTCAGTAGGTAGAGCGTGGTTCTGTGTGTCTCAGTAGGTAGAGCGTGGTTCTGTGTGGCTCAGTAGGTAGAGTGTGGTTCTGTGTGGCTCAGTAGGTAGAGTGTGGTTCTGTGTGTCTCAGTAGGTAGAGCGTGGTTCTGTGTGGATCAGTAGGTAGAGCATGGTTCTGTGTGGCTCAGTAGGTAGAGCATGGTTCTGTGTGGCTCAGTAGGTAGAGCGTGGTTTTGTGTGTCTCAGTAGGTAGAGCTTGGTTCTGTGTGGCTCAATAGGTAGAGTGTGGTTCTGTGTGGCTCAGTAGGTAAAGTTTGGTTCTGTGTGGCTCAGTAGGTAAAGTTTGGTTCTGTGTGGCTCGGTAGGTAAAGTTTGGTTCTGTGTGGCTCAATAGGTAGAGCGTAGTAGTCCTGAGACCTGTAGTGGGTGCTGTACCACCTCCTCCGAGCCGGCACCCACCTAAGCCAAAGCCTGTCACCATAACACACAGGACCACTCATATATGCAGCGAGTTTTTCCTTCAGCTTTTATCCCTCCCCCTTCCCTGGGGCGGACAGCCAATTGCCGAAACCAGCGCCGTTGCTACCGTCGAACGCTCTTACCGCTAGACCACGCGGGAGGCCTGGCTGGCGTTGGATTCTGAATCACCTTGGATAGCTCTGTGCTTTGTTAGGAATTGGGGGCGTATTGCACTCGTGGGAATGGATCGATCCCATGCTGACAATTATGCAGAGTTTTTGGCGCTTCGGGGGGGTAGAGAGAATGTGAAACGTTGCAGCGTTTTTGACCTTGGTTATCTTGTGAGAATATCCGAAACGGGGTGCAGACGCGCGCTCACGTCGAACCTCGTTCACACACCCCCAAGGTCAGATGCTGATGAGGTTGATAATGGAAGAAATATTGCATAATGTGTTGTTCTGCCGTCAGATCTGCGCTTTTTGGTTATCTTAAATCAATGTCAGTCGGGTCTGCCCTAAGGAAACACGTTTGCTTTTTGGATACAGAATGATTCAGAGCTCTTTTATTTTATTTTATTTTTATTTTATTTTTTTTATTTGTTTCAGATTTTTTCAATTTTTTTTCCCAATTTAGTGACCAGTTATACCCTCTATTTATTTCGATTTTCTGGCTCACCCTCCCCCTGAAACGGACAGCCAAACGGACTCCCCACCAGGGCCGGGTTTTGAACCGTGACCGTGATAGGCAGCTCACACTCGTACAGGACCAGCCAACACAGGTGCGTTAGACCGCTACGCTATCGGAGGCCCCATGGCATGTTTACAGGCACCCCATGTGTGGTGGTGCAGGGAGGTGCTCTGTATTTGAGCTGTGGGTGCTCATCAACCTCACAACAGTTTAATGTATTTTTACATTTTAAGCATTTAGCAGACGCTCTTATCCAGATTGACTTACAAGATGTGCATTAATACGTGGTAGGAACAATCATAGTTTGCGTACGAGATCAGTGCAGTAATACAGCTATAGACATCATTGTTGGCAGCTGCATACCACATCTGTAACACTGGGAAGGAAAAGGTTAGTAAAAAAAAAGTTTATTAAATGAGTAGGCAGGGATACATATACAAGAAGTGTTGAGCAAGTAGGCAGTGGTGATGACAATTGGGTAGATGTAGGGGATTCAGTGGTAGTGGAATCCTCTGCTCTTCCCCGATAACATCTTGGGCAAGCTGAAGCCTCCAAATATTTGTGTTCGAGCGAATCAAAGAGAATACGGCTTACAAGGTAGTTGCCTTGGATTGCACATAATTGCATTCGAGTGAGGGTAAGGCAGAACCTTTGAAAGAGAGATGCCAAAGGTATCGGGAAGTACTGTGACTGCATACTGTAGATACTGTGGAGTGTGGAGCACATTACAAAGTGCCAATTACTGCGGGGGAAAACATTCAGTGAAATAGCAGAGTCCAGCCATGTACTCAGAGGCGTTCAGGCATTCAATCTGTCATTTCAATAAGGTCCAAGATGTGAAACTGTGGTTGAGCATGTGTTTGTGTACAGGGCTTCAGCAGACAGACAGAGAGAGAGAGAGAGAGAGAGAGAGAGAGAGAGAGGGAGAGAGAGAGAGAGAGAGAGAGAGAGAGAGAGAGAGACAGAGATGTGAAGAGCATGAGGGCTTCAGAGAGACAGACAGAGAGAGAGAGAGAGAGAGAGAGAGAGAAAGATATATTCCAATAACATCCAAGATGTGAAACTGCTTGAGCTCTTTTTGGTGCAGGGCTTCCAGTATCCAGTATAGCACAGAATTGCCCAATGGCATGCTTCGGTGGAGTCGTCTGTTAGCTCCTTCATTTTAACATCTGCGTTAATTTCCTGCATTAATGTGCTGGGTTTAATTAACCCTGCTGCAGTCCCTTTTCCCTCAAAGACACTGAAACCGTGGAAACCGCACTGGTTAAGAAAATCGGCACCGAATCCCAGACATAGTGTAATGCTGTTGTCTCCACTCTTTCCTCTTTCCTGGTCCTGGGACGAATTAGCGACAGGGTCAGGCACAGCTTTCCAGGAAGAGCCATGGCAACCTTCAGAAAGCATCGATTTCTAATTTACTTATGATCCATTTCTGGCAGTTCTCTGTAGACGATAACAGAGGATAATCTTCTGGTTGCACCAAAAAGCAAGCGACTGTCGTGATCTTCCCAGAAGCTGAGAAAGAGTAGGCTTAAATGCCACTTGTTTGTCCGCTATCGTACACGTGAGGGCCACTGAGAGACTTGTGTCATTAATTTCCGTTAAACTGGCAGCAGCCACAGCTCTTGTGATATACAAGTGCGAACGGGAGCCAGACAATAAATTGCAAATGGAAAAATTATAAGTACTTGAAGATTATAGTGTCTGGCCCTTGGCTGTTATCATCACGACAACTTTGTCCTCTGAAACAGGTAATGGGAATTGCTTGAATTGTTTTCCTTTTTTTGTGTGTGTGTCGCCTCTCTTCTCTACATCATCATTACAAAGTGCATTTTCAGGCAGTGAGGGAGGGGTTTTCAATAAGCAATTTAAAAAAAGTCAGTTAGGGAATAAGTATCTGAAAGTAACATTGGTCCTTGTTTCAATAATGAAACGACAGGGAGGGCAGGAGGGATAAAAGGGAAAGACTCGCTGCATATATGAGTGGTCCTGTGTGTTACGGTGACAGGCTTCGGCCTAAATGGGCACTGGCTTGGAGGAGGCAGTGCAGCGCTCACTACCGGCCGGACTACGGCAACGAGTTCTCATATGAGGGAGGGGATAATTGGCACAAAAAAAGAGAGAGGGAATTGGATACTAAAAAGTGGGGGGGAAAAAACTGCAAAAATAATAAATAAATTAAAAATTAAAAGATAATAATTAAATGACAGAAGTGTGTGTCCAAAGAATTTCTGAATTCATAAGAGATCCACACTCAACACTATTTCTGTAACAATGGCCATATTGTACACCTATATAGACCTAGATGCCTCATGCCTCAACTGAATTGATAGAATGTTGTATATTTCACTGGTGCTACAGGACACATTCTTACTATTCTTTTAGTTTCCATGACAACATTGGTTTGTACCAAGTATTTGTTATTCAAGAATGCCATAAAACACGAATACAAATTTTTAAAAATGTTTGATTGAGAAAGGATGATATGAAATTGAAATATCTGTAAATATTTTGTTTGCACACCATTGCCTTTCATTTCCTCAAAATGTTGTGACCCCTTATTTCTAATTTAAGTTTTAATACATGGACACTCCTAATACACAGTGAGTTGTTTTGGTCTTGTAACAATTGATACCAGATATTGACGTCATTAATATGGGCCTCTATGTGTTCTTGTTGCTACTGCAGGTGCTATAATCTTGAAAAAGGACACTACCTTTGCAAATGTTTTTGCAGCTGTTTGTAATTATGTCAGCAGAGCTTAGTGAGGTCAAATTGTTCTCCTGGGTAAACATTTTGTGTTACTTTTTGATGAATGATGAAAACAAACAGATCTTGGTAGTGCACTCAGACTTTTAGATCCCACTGTATGTTAGTTGATAGTCTGTTACAATATATTGTAGCGATCCAGGGGGGTCGCTACGCGGAAATGTGTGTGCGGGGCATAATGGGGGAACGCTGTTGTGTGTTTGTTTGTTCCCTCCTGTGTTCATTAGCTTATTGTGTTATTAACTTTGTTGCGTGTGCTATTGTGTGTTTGTGCGTTCCCCCTGTGTTCATTCGCTTTTTGTGTTATTAACTTTGTTGCGTGTGTTATTGTTTACCCCTTTTGTGTGTTAGCTGGCTGGTCGCGGTGCGCTAAATGTTGAAGCCACCGCGACCAGTGTGCATGTACTGTTTAGTGTAGTCCCTTGTAATTCAGGGCAAATGTGTTCATCATTGACAGGAATGGAAGGAGTGTTCTCGTTGACTGAGTGTACTTCCTGGTTGTTGTGCTAACTGGTTGAAGAAGCAAATGGTCTGTCGTGTCCTTTTCTACACCTAGCAAAGTTCCTGAGATATTATCCGGGGTTCTGCGGTGTATGGAACACAAATCATTATCGCCTTTTAATAAAGTGGCTATTCGCGTAGCCATCTTTGCAACGCAGCTGGATTCTGTGTGACTTCTTGATACATCACCTCGCGCATGCTCGCTACAATATGAACATTTATTTTCGTCTTTTTGCCCCTAGCGACGCCTCTCGCTGTTTGCGCCTGTGGCAATTTTTAGTTTTTTATGTTATCTGCTCAGCTTTTAAGGTCCTGTTACTGTACTTTTCCCTATCCTGAAGTGAGATATCTTCTCTCTTGTCACGCCCCTTCTTCAAAAGAGAAATTATTTATCATTTCTTTCTCAATGGAAAACTTTACACGTTGTTTGCTTGCTCCGTAAAACATTTGGTAATTGTCAAACTTGTCAAACTAGAACATTGGGGGACCAAATCAATTTATTTATATTTTTATATCAGGTGGTTTTGAGCATATCTGAATATTGGGGGATGTGTCCCCCAATGGGTTCGGCCTTGGGGTGGTACCAATGCGCGGGGCCATCGTTTCATGGTTTCCCTTAATAATTGTCTTAAAACAAGATTTGTATTATTTGGAACCACAAGTCTCAATATCTATGCAAAAAATTACATTCATATGAAACAATAGTTAGTTAGCTACAGAGATGGTGGCTCTTTAGTTTAGCTTGAACTATTCAGAAAAGAGGATCAATAGCCCTGCTAGCTAGCTAGTGACATTAGCTCGTAACACAAAGTGCTCTGCTCTCTGTTCTGTGTGGCTCAGTAGGTAGAAGCATGGCGCCGACAACACTTAGGTTGTGTGTTCGATTCCCACTGGGGGCACATATCGGGTCATTTTTACTTTTATTTTTACTTTCACTCCCCCTACATTTCAAAGGCAAACAGGGTTAAATGTTGGACTTTTACTTTACTTTTACTGGAATAATATTTTATCAGGGTATCTGTACTTTTACTCAAGTAAAGGGTTTGTGTACTTCGTCCACCACTGTCCAATTCACAAAAATCGACACTAACTGTAGCTCTATCTCTCATGAGCATGAATACCGTTTCCCTGTTTCCATGTGTAGACGCAGTGAGCGTGCCAGCTCTGCTCAAGTCAGGGTCATTCACCCAGTGTGTGACTTCACTCAGTTTGAATAATACTCAGTCAGAGAAAATGCTATTTCTAGCACTTTTTTTCAGCATTTGGAGACAGGCCGGTCAGAAAAGTTTGAAGCAATAGTTTGGCCTACAGTTTGGGAAACACTAGCTTATACCATCCATCCAATAGGGAGTCAGTATACTGTGTGAATATCAAGCCCTTAGAGGGTTGATCATCATCCTTATCAGAACTAATAACATGTATTTCCCAGGATTTAATATATGAAAGCATATTTGTGTGGCAGTAAAACCTGACATCAGAGTGGTTTAAACAGTTTTTACAGTTTCCCTTTTTCCTTACCAATCAATAACGCTATTGGGATTATTACTCTTTGTCTCGTAGCTGGTCGTACTTTATTGATGATGAATGCAATTTTTCAATAAAAGAAAACTAGCTGTCCTCACTGCTCACAGCTTTGTTGAGCTTTCCACCTGAACAACGGTAATCTGTGCGGTAATCTCTCTCGAGTACGCTGAGAGTGGAGGGGCGGTGAATTCAGCGGCCCACGAGGTCAATCCCATTTTCACACACAGTGTGCCGCGCATGTAATCAGCAGCCTCTCTACATTAACCATCTCAGTCTGGATAAAGTCTGCACCTTTTCCCTCTGTTTCCATGGCTGTACCATTGTGGTTCTGTGTGGCTCAGTAGGTAGAGCATGGTTCTGTGTGTCTCAGTAGGTAGAGTGTGGTTATGTGAGGCTCAGTAGGTAGATCATGGTTCTGTGTGGCTCAGTAGGTAGAGCGTGGTTCTGTGTAGCTCAGTAGGTAGAGTGTGGTTCTGTGTGGCTCAGTAGGTAGAGCGTGGTTCTGTGTGTCTCAGTAGGTAGAGCGTGGTTCTCTGTGGCTCAGTAGGTAGAGTGTGGTTCTGTGTGGCTCTGTAGGTAGAGCATGATTCTGTGTGGCTCAGTAGGTAGCGCGTGGTTCTGTGTGGCTCAGTAGGTCGAGCGTGGTTCTGTGTGGCTCAGTAGGTAGAGCATGGTTCTGTGTGGCTCAGTAGGTAGAGTGTGGTTCTGTGTGGCTCAGTAGGTAGAGCGTGGTTCTGTGTGGCTCAGTAGGTAGGGCGTGGTTCTGTGTGGCTCAGTAGGTAGCGCGTGGTTCTGTGTGGCTCAGTAGGTGGAGCGTGGTTCTGTGTGACTCAGTAGGTAGAGCATGGTCCTGTGTGTCTCAGTAGGTAGAGCGTGGTTCTGTGTGGCTCAGTAGGTAGAGCGTGGTTCTGTGTAGCTCAGTAGGTAGAGCGTGGTTCTGTGTGGCTCAGTAGGTGGAGCGTGGTTCTGTGTGACTCAGTAGGTAGAGCATGGTCCTGTGTGTCTCAGTAGGTAGAGCGTGGTTCTGTGTGGCTCAGTGGGTAGAGCGTGGTTCTGTGTAGCTCAGTAGGTAGAGCATGGTTCTGACAATGCTTAGGTTGTGGGTTCTATTCCCACTTGGACCACATATACTGAAAAATGTATGCATTCACTATTGTAAGTCGTGTATAATATTATATTATTACCTCTTTCCCTCTTGTTGTTCTCATGGCTATCATCATTTCTTCTAGACGCAGGAGTCGCTGAACCCCAACAACCTGGAGTACTGGATGGAGGACATCTACACACCGGGCTACGATTCGCTGCTGAAGCGCAAGGAGGCGGAGTTCCGGAGGGCCAAGGCGTGCAAGATCGGGGCGCTCATTGCTGCTGCCGCCTGCACGGTCATCCTGGTCATCGTCGTCCCCATTTGCACTATGAAGTCGTGAAAACGTTGCCCCCCCGCTCTGCGTACGGACTGTCGTGACTTAGGGGAGGTTCTTTCCTTTCAAAATAGCTGATAAATGAATAACTTAATTCAATAAATAAATAAATATCTATGGTAATGTATACAAATAAAAATCTATTAATAAATAAATCACTAAATATATTATTCATATATAAAGTGAAAAACAAATGCGTGAGTGAGTAAATAAATGGTATTTTCATATATTTAATAATTCATTTATTTATTCGTTGGTTCTCTTATTTGTATATTCTTTGATATCAATGTGTATTTTCTCTGCTGACGTGCAAATTAATGGGTGTCAATCAACTCTCCGGTAGGCATATGCCGTTTGCTATTTTACTATTGTTCTACCCGGCCAGTCAACTGAGTGATGGCTGGTCATTTGGGGGCCATGGCTAGACGATTTTTTTACTTTTGTTTTTGTTTTACTTTTTCCAGATCTCGCGCATGCGCATTTGCATTCGCATTACATTACATTCGCGCCTTTGGAAAAAGTGGTGAATTTCAAAGGCGATCTGATAATCCTAACCGTAATCATCCATTCCAACCCTAACCCTGGGTGTAAAACAGTTAGAACGAGGATTGGACGCTTTCCTTCGTTACCATGGGGACTCAGACAAACCTCGCGAGAGTTGGACAAAATAGGGGGAAAATAGGGTTACTATCGAGCCATGACCGGTGATTTGGTGCCTGATGTAATGAGAACTAGAGTGTTACCCCAACTGCTGTACAAGTCGCGTATTTATAAACGTGTGGAGCCGCAGCTGGTAGGAAATGCGAAGGTAAGGTTAACCGCGTGAAAAACATTTAAACTTGCTCTTAGAATTTCAGTTCATTTTGTAAACATAAACTGGACTATATTTCCATAGAACACGATGTAGTGGAATAATCCGTGGCTATGAGTTTGCGTTACTTATTTGCCTCTTGTAAACACGTATGTTTTTGTAAGCGTATATTTTGTGCTGAGGAAACAAATATAAGTTCGTTTAGCCTCTTAAAATACAGCGAGGCCCTTAGGTAAGCGGTACAGTCACTATATGAGTTGTTCTTTCCTTCTTCTGGGGTAATGATGCGAATTACTTAAACTTTCAAGGGGAGTGAACAGGTGGTTAATTTGGGTGCATTTCACAGCGGGGGGGCGCATCCAACAGCTCAAACACCTGTTCAAAATGCGGTCCACAAACACCGCCAAGGGTCGTCAGCATCATCAGCTAAGGGTCGTCGTGTCCATTTTGACTTCAGCCACACACGCCCAGATTCAGTTTTCCGTGGCCAGCATTTTCTGGTCACCTTTGAAACGCTTCTGTCTGGCCCTTTACCACCATTCAATTGAGCAGTGCCCTATTGAGACCACGTCACGTGTCCCCACCCACCCGGAAGTGGTCATTTACATGTCAGCAACAGGAAATATTCACAATTAAATAATAAATAAATATTCAACGAATAAATAAACAAATTAATAAATATATTGAAAGACGATTGAGGAATATACTGTATTTATCCCCACATATATTTATCCATTTATTCTTAATTTTGAGACGAAAAAACCTCCCTAGTAACGTGCCACCCACAGATGGTTGTCTTAAAATTGATATTGTATATAGGAAAATATTTATTATGCTCATTTTGGGTTGAGAAAACATGTACAGTTGTTTTTTTTATTAGTAGGGGTTTGTTTATTTAATGACATTTATTTGTTTTTGGTTAACCAATTTACATGGGATAATGAGGGATTGTGTATTTATTAATTGTCTAAATTATGATTTTTATGTATTTTAATATTATTATTAGGGGTAGAGTAAATATTTTTTTCTATGAATTTGCCACAGGTGGATTGTAAACAGAATGGGAAACCCCCAAAGGGTTTATTTGTTGTTTTTTAAAGAAGTATATGGCCTTTTTAAATTTTAGTATAACGATATACATTTCTGAATTTAATTGAGATTTTATTTTGTAATAAATTTACTGATAGTATGTGAGGGGGTAATATGGACCACAATTTTTTCCTTTTTGATTAATCATGATATTTTCAATGGGTTTGTGCAATGTATTTTCTTAATAGGCATTTAAACGCTGTAGTCTTAAAAATAGTAGGCTATAACATAGTTTAAAAAACGATAGTGTTTAAAAAAAAAAAAGGGTGAATCGGTTCCACACACACACAGCAATACTGAATGTAAGGAAAGCAAGATTGCTGAATTTTCAGGAGGGAGGCAAAAAAACCATTCACCATCATTAGTACTTCTCACGTGGAAATATTTTCACAGAGCTGAGTAACGGCGGAATTACGCTTCGGCAAAGATGCACGTCAACGTCTCTGCATGGCTACGCAGAGAAGGGTTTATGGGTAACTGTTGCTACAGAGAGAAGGGGTTTATGGGTAACCATAGTTACGCAGAGAAGGGGTTTATGGGTAACTGTTGCTACAGAGAGAAGGGGTTTATGGGTAACCATAGCTACGCAGAGAAGGGGTTTATGGGTAACCATAGCTACGCAGAGAAGGGGTTTATGGGTAACTGTTGCTACAGAGAAGGGGTTTATGGGTAACCATAGCTACGCAGAGAAGGGGTTTATGGGTAACCATAGCTACGCAGAGAAGGGGTTTATGGGTAACTGTTGCTACAGAGAGAAGGGGTTTATGGGTAACCATAGCTACGCAGAGAAGGGGTTTATGGGTAACCGTAGCTACACAGAGAAGGGGTTTATCGGTAACTGTAGCTACGCAGAGAAGGGGTTTATGGGTAACTGTTGCTACGCAGAGAAGGGGTTTATGGGTAATGGTAGCTACGCAGAGAAGGGGTTTATGGGTAACTTGCTACGCAGAGAAGGGGTTTATGGGTAACTGTAGCTGCACAGAGAAGGGGTTTATGGGTAACTGTAGCTGCACAGAGAAGGGGTTTATGGGTAACTGTAGCTACGCAGAGAAGGGGTTTATGGGTAAACGTTGCTACGCAGAGAAGGGGTTTATGGGTAACTAGCTACACAAGGGGTTTATGGGTAAGCGGCTTAGAGAAGGGGTTTATGGGTAACTGTAGATCCCAGAGAAGGGGTTTATGGGAAACTGTAGATCCCAGAGAAGGGGTTTATGGGTAACTGTTGCTATGCAGAGAAGGGGTTTATGGGTAACCATTGCTACACAGAGAAGGGGTTTATGGGTAAGCGTAGCCTGCAGAGGCTCGCAGAGGAGCCGATGTGCACACCTCTAAAATCTCAACAACGCGCCGCACATAGCTGTGGTCATGTGTGCGTCACACAAACGCTGATTGGTTGAGCAAGGAGCATGTCTCTATTTACACCGGGGGTGAAAACGGATTTCTGTTTCTGGGTTTCTTCTTCTGTTTTCTGCACATTCTTTAGTTGAGTAAATACGACACTGCCCCCTAGAGCACGCGTTAACATGACGGTAAAGTGTGTTGGCAAACCCCCTATGAGTACATCAGCGTACGAGAGACACACATGTCCGCAGATTCGCAGAAGCATAACTCCGCCCTCACGCTGCTCTCATTTGATTAATGTTGTATTATTATTATTATTATTATTATTAGACCAACTAGACAGGGAAGTACAGTCCCGGCCAAAAGTTTTGTCGCATGAGTGGACAAAAGTGACAATTGCTAATTACCCAACTCTTAATTAGCTAATAAAGTTAGGAAACAACACACATTAATCATAAGTGTCTAAAGTTTATTTAGATACCATCAAAACAAAAATTTCATAGATGCTTATAAGGTTTATTGCTTGATAATGATGAACAAGCCAGTTTCTACCTGGACAAAAGTCTTGTCGCAAATCAAATTATAATCAAGAAATGTTATCTTTCTCAAAAAGTAAATAAAATAACAAATGAAAAATCAGTCTAGTATTTCATCATGGACTATAAGTTAAGAAATTAATATCTTGTATGGGTTCCTTTGGCCTGCAGAACAGTTGCCATCCGATTTGGCAGAGAGTCGTAGAGCTTGTTGATGAAGTCATCGGGATGGCATGGAAGGCCACCTTGCAGGCATCCCAAAGCTCCTCCAAGTTCTTCGGCTTGGTCCTCCAAGCTTCCTCCTTCATTCTTCCCCAGATATGGTCAATAATATTCATATCTGGAGACTGTGCTGGCCATCCCTGAAGGACCTTGATCTTCTTCCCCCTGAGAAACTTCATAGTGGAACCTGAGGTATGGCAAGGAGCTCCATCCTGTTGAAAAATTTGACCCCTTTTGTAGTTGGGAATGTACTGGGAGGCAAGAATCTGTTGATATTTGGCACTGTCAATGTTACCATCCACCTTACAGATCTCCCTGGCACCTCCGTATTGGATGTAACCCCAAACCATAATCTTTTCACCTCCAAATTTGACTGTCTCCTGGGTGAACCGTGGGTCCAGACGGGCCCCAGAGGGTTGTCGACAATATTGGCGGCGCTTGGGATGGAGCTCAACTGACGATTCATCTGAAAAATCTATTTTTCGCCACTTTTCTGCTGTCCAACCTTCCGTCAGGCTATGGGCCTTAGCGTACGCAACACGATTTCTTAGCTGTCTCTTGTTTAGCGCTGGTTTCTGGGCAGCAATACGACCGTGGAGACCATTGCGAGCAAGCGAGCTGGGGTCCACCCTCCTGGAGCTGTGAGGCGGTTGACATGGGGCTGGCTTTTGACAGTCGGACCAGCAAGCTGTCTTCTCGAGCAGTTGTCTTGTGCGGTCTGCCCGACCTGGGTCTGTCATGGACGACGCCAGTCTCTTGGTAGTGCTTGCGAATCTTCTCCACCTGCCGTTTAGACACATTGAAGATGTCTGCAACTTCAGCAGGAGACTTGGACTTGAGATTCTTGATGATCAGCACTTTGGTTTCTGGTTTGATCTTGGGCATGTTGACAGAAGCAATGTTGAGCATGAACTGATGGCTTAAAGTGTCAAATTTCTGCTTTTATAGCTCACAGTTACCTACATCTGACTAATCAAGCCCCTTGTTTGTTTCTTCCTTATTCACTGTGGCCTAGAAATTGGAGTTGGCCATTGCGACAAGACTTTTGTCCGGCCAAAACTGGCCTGTTGATCATTATCAAGCTATAAACCTTATAAGCATCTATGAAATTTTTGTTTTGATGGTATCTAAATAAACTTTAGACACTTATGATTAATTTGTGTTGTTTCCTAACTTTATTAGCTAATTAAGAGTTGGGTAATTAGCAATTGTCACTTTTGTCCACTCATGCGACAAAACTTTTGGCCGGGACTGTATAAAGGACCTTTCTGTATTGTTTGAGTCGGCCCTCCCTCTTGTGACCGGGGAGAGCCTTGACCGTTTATAAATACTTGAAGCTTCATCTTTACCGTAAACTAGTACCGCTCACCGGAGGAGGAGGTGTGGTTTTGTTTCGGTCGACAGTGTTGACCGCTCTGACCACGGAACAGGCCAGGGGAAATCGAACGTGATCGCTCCGCCGACCGTAACGTAATGTACTTATCGTCTCTTGAGGGGCCTTTGAGACACGGAATGCATCCATGAGAATTCTGCTCACATCCAAGCCGTTGTTTTTTCTCCGAACTCGGGAGGAGAGGACGCAAGCCACTGAGACGACGACCGCCCTTGGATGTTCAACCCTGAGACGAGCAAGCAAGATGGGGGGGGTTTGAGTTTTGACGAATACTGACATGACCCTTCGAACGCAAGCGAACTGTGACCCCCGTGGTACACTGTAGAATTTTGTAAATAATTTCAGGATGCAAGTCTGAGGATGTAAACGATGTGGTGTACCTGGGATGGATGAATAAACGAGCGCTCTGTTCTGCCGTCTCTCTCTGCGTGGCGCATGATGTCTGGGCGCTGGGGGCTTCTGCTCATCATCGGCCTCCGGGGGGTCATTCATCATTAATTTGTGTTATCGTTTGATGTATTTTCCCCTAATGTGCTGAAATGATTTATTTAGGCCGTAGGAGACGCTTTCTGTGCAGTGGAGATGCACAGGAACATTACGCATGACGATGGAGAGACATTACAGTAGCATGCAATCAATATGGTGCCCCCCCATCACCCCCCCCACCCTCCCCTCAACTGTACACAAACATGCTCGGTTGTAAATGGTGGCCTTCGAGAGAATACATTTAAGCCTTTCTACTTAAATTCTGAGCGGATGTTACTCACACACTGACCCCGACACACACACACACACACACACACACACACACACACACACACACTGACACACACACACACACACTGACACACTCACACACACCCTGACACACACACAGTCACACTGACCCCGACACACACACACACACACACTGACCCTGACACACACTCACACACACACTCACACACTGACCCAAGTCCACAAAGTGCTCTGAAAAGTCCACTAATGAAAGTGGGCAGCTTCAAGTACACTGTTAAATGGGCAAGCTTGTTTTGGCGAGGGAGGGAGGGAGGGAGGGAGGGAGGGATGGATGGAGGGAGGGAGGGATGGATGGATGGATGGAAGGAGGGAGGGAGGGATGGATGGAGGGAGGGAGGGAGGGAGGGAGGGAGGGCACTCACTCTGAAGTTCTGAGGATCAGCTGGCTCCCTCCAGCAGCACCTCCCTCATCCCTGTGGCCAAAGTGGCTCTGAAATGGTGGAGGTGGTGTTTTTTTTTTTTTTTTAAAAGCGCAAAAACAAACTCCCACCGTTTTTGAAGGTCAGCTCTGAAAAATTCAATTTCGCTCAAAGAAAGAAAGCGTTGCAGAAAGACATCATCCAGCAGAAATGTATTTCAGTATTTCTGATGTGGGCAGTCAGCCATTCGAGCATCGACGACAACAACAACAGCAACGGCAACAACAACGGAAAAAAAAATAGCAAAGCTAATCAGGAGAACGTTGTGAAGCACTGGAGAAGCACCCTGCCAGGAAGGAGCAGCTGGAAAATGCACACACGAGCATATCTCCCAGTCTGGAGCGTTGCTTCACTTAAGTTATTTTGGGGGAGGATATAGATGAATTATTAACTCAGATTCATATAATGAAAACAAAATAAGAGCAGTTTTTTTTTCTTGTTGTTGTTGTTGTTGTTGTCTGCTATACTCAATCCAGCTAACACATTTCTCAGACAGGAAAAAAGGAAAAGAACCCAGAATGTTTATTCAGATGTGATGATATGATAATTACAGTGTGAAAACCCGTTAGGTGTTGCATCGCTTTGGGGCACCAAATATAGAAAAACAATCTACTTCACCTCATGAAAGGGACGATTTCAAAGCCCCTGGATGCTGCTCAAATAGTCTTGCCACATGAAGACGGTGCTTCTCCCCAGAGGAAGAGCCGGCCCAGAGCCTGTCATATTAAAGCACTTCCTCTCCCACCAAAGAAAGCACGTTTTATTTCTTTTTTAATTTATAGTTCTAATTTTTCCCTGTTTTTCTCCCAATTATACCCTCTATTTATCTCAATTCACCCTCCCCCAGGAGTCCGCAGCCCGTCCTCCGGGTAACGAGACAATTTTTCCAGGCCGGTAGATCTGCCTCCTCCGAGACGGAACCCGACCACGGACTCCCTTCCTGCTCCTCGATGAACCCGAGCCGGCTCACCCTCCCCCCTCCCCCTGTGGCAGACAGCCAAACGCCCCCGCCCCCGATCGGGGCTGATGACCAGGGCCGGTCTCGTCGAGATGTGGGCCTTGAACCGCGTCCCTGACAGGCAGTGCACACTCGTATCAGACCAGAACAAAATACGGTGCGTTAGACCGATATGCTATCCACCGCCCCAGAAAGCACGTCCTTGAGTGAAACCGCATTCTCTGATTGTCACCTGAAAGCTGAAGTCAAGAAAAGGTCAATACCAGTGGGTATAGGAGCCCCGCACTCCTCTCAGGCAAAGCCAGCGACGTGGTAATCCTGCATTGTGGTAAAAATAGCTACTGAGAATGAAATGCTGACTCGGGCCAGAGAGGATTCGTCTCTTTCCTACCATTTGAAGATTAGGAAGATTTGCAAACAGCACTTGCACACAGTGCTCACGTGGAGCTTTTGGTAATAGCCAGGCTAGAAAAGCCACTGGTAATGTCAAAGGACCTTTATAAGAAGTTTCCCGCTGTGTACCGTGTGAAAAAGCTGGTGGAGGTTTCAGTAATAACAACCCATTGCGGCCAATCCTGTTAAACGCCTGATGGATTACCAAACCTGATTTATTCATGGTACAATGTAATCTACAAAAGCAATTATGTTTCCACTTATGGTTTATAGACTGCTTGTTTTTCAATTAAGGTCAACAGGGGTAGAACTGTAGTCCTCCTCCCACTCTCCAGTTTTACAGGAACATTTTCAGGAGTGATACTTTATTTATGTTCTGTTTTGCTCGGCCCTTTGTGTAGTGGTGCTCGTCCACCAGCACCGCAGCAGGCGGATTGAGGTCGTTATTTGGACAGGAAGTGACATCGCCTCATAGTCCAGGTGGTCGGTAGCGAATTGAAAGGTCTCACAGTGAAGTTAAGGACAAGACCTCATGAACGTGAGAGACAGACAGAGACAGAGAGAGAGATAGAGAGAGACACAGACACAGACACAGAGACAGAGACAGAGAGAGAGATGGAGAGACACAGACACAGACACAGAGACAGAGAGAGAGATAGAGAGAGACACAGACACAGACACAGAGACAGAGACAGAGAGAGAGATGGAGAGAGACACAGACACAGACACAGACACAGAGACAGAGAGAGAGATAGAGAGAGACACAGACACAGACACAGAGACAGACACAGAGACAGAGAGAGAGAGACCGGAACAGGTGAGCTGGGGATCGAACGCCGGACGGCAGCGCTGGGAGAAAGCAAACGCACGCCCCTGCCACCACCTTCTCTGCTGCTTCACACATCTTTTGGCAAAGTTGAGATGAGTTCTTATAAACCAGGGGGGGGATGGTGGATAGCGTAGCGGTCTAACGCACCCGTATTTGGCTGGTCCTGTATGAGTGTGAGCTGCCTATCAGGGACACGGTTCAAAACCTGTCTCTACCAGACCGGCCCTGGTCGTCAGCCTCGCTCAGGGGTGGTGTGTGGCTGTCTGCCCCAGGGGAGGGGGGTGAGCCGGCTCAGGCCCACCATGAAGGACGTAAGGGGTCTCCAGAAAGGGGGCCGGTGAGTTCCGTCCGGCCTTAGAGAGTAGTTTGCCCCGTAGAGACGGGCGGCGAGTTCGTGGGGGGCGGAGGGTGAATCAAAATAAATACAGGGTTTAATTGGCTTTAATTGTGGAGAAAAACCAACGAGCCAAATGCCGCCCAAGGGGAATTCTGGGTACGCAATGGAAAAATAAGCGACAAGCCCTTGAGTTTGTTAACCGGAGGCTAGGCAAGGGCGAACCAGACTGTAGGAGGAGAGGATTGTGCGTGAGGCAGAAACGGGTTGATAAAGAGTGGCATGGCCACTGCACTCAGGATGAGCACACAGGATTGTTCCCACAGTAGCAGAGCTTAAAACATCTGGATTGATTTATGCAGGATTGCAGACTCCTCCAGTAGATATCCTCATTACTCTGAACCCTCTCTGGTGAATGGCATAGACCTCTGAATGGCGTTTAATGTCATGGGTCCATTGCTTCATCTCCACTGGATGAACAATGTTGGTCCTTTTTTTTTTAAGGTTCTGTATATCCGCAGTATTTTGTCCCAAGTATGTGATATTTTTATCAGTAGCACTAGTAGCCTCCAGACAAGTATAAATAACCGGGTGTGCAATTTGTATGGTGTATTTAACACGTTGAGAGATGAATTAGAGGATTGGGATGTGGGGAGGGGGGTCTCGAGGGAGACGCTAATTGAAGTGTGAAAGCTAGACCTCGATACAGCGCACACTGTACACGCTAAAGACCCACCGAGCGAGCGTCTGTAATCTATGGAGATCCTCTTAACCGGGGGCTTCTTTCAAACACTGTGACAGAACACACAAGGAGGAGAAACCCCCCCTCTCTCTCACTTTCTCTCTCTCTCTCTCTCTCTCTCTCTCTCTCTCTCTCTCTCCCTCCACCTCTCTCCCTTCCTCCCTCTCTCCCTCTGTCCCTCTCTCTCTCTCTCTCCCTCTGTCCCTCTCCCCTCTCCCTCCCCTCTCTCTCTCTCTCTCTCTCTCTCTCCTCTCTCTCCCCGTGTTGTGCTTCAGCATTAAGCATATCAGCCCTCATTCTGTCAATCACCAATAACCACCAATCACCTCTCAGCATTTTCTCTGGAGTTCAGCAGCCGAGTTCAGTTAGAGCTGCTGATCTTTGATGCCACAGCCTCCCCCTCCGATTCCTCAGGAGCCTGCAGCACGCTGTGGACTCAGTCCCTCCATCACCTCTGATCACCTTTGCTAGTCCCGTAGCTCAGTGGGTAGAGCGTGGCGTTGGCAATGCCAAGGTTGTGGGTTTGATCCCACGGGACCACATGTCCGTCGTTCAGATGGGACGGTAAAAACCGAGGTCCTGACTTTCTGTGCTCATAAAAGAGTTTCTTGAAAAGAGCAGGGTGCTGCACATTGGTGCTGGTTGAGGTGAGTTGCCCCCCTATCATTGTAAAGTGCTTTGAGTTCCCTGAAAAAAAAGCGTAATATATTCAATTCAGTCAAGCACAGTGCAGTGTATAAATCCTACACAATCCAAGAAACAAGACGTGAATCTGAGGCTCCCCTCAGGACTAAATCTTGCATTTTAAATGTGCACATTTGGGGTTTTGTTACGGAGTGGTGAAGTTATGGAGCCGGACTGGATGGTGAGTGGCAGCGGAGGGAAGGCATGAGCAGTTTGGGGTCAGCAGGTTCGTTTCTGCGTTATGTGGCTTTCAGTCTCTCAGCTGTGAAGGATGCAGAAAGCCTGTTCCCAGTCCAGCGGCCGCACAGCTCGCCAAGCCTGTTGCTAGGACGTCAACAGCGAGAAAAAAAACCAAAACAAAAAATACCCACTTTGCTGTTTTTCTTTCAACTGCAAGATAAAAGGAAAATCTATTGAGAATGTGACGCATACACAATTTGTCCAATTTCCAACATGAAACATTTCCGACTGTGACTGCGACGCGCTGTCTTCCCGGCCCAAAATTGTGCGTGCGATAACAACCAGGCACATTTGAGAGAGTATTCTGAGTTAAGACTGTCCAGGCTGACCACTCAAAGGAAGTACACAAATCATAACTGCAAATGCATGAATAATGATGGGGCACCGCTTCCCTCAAAGACAGCATGACAGCACACTGCACTCTCTGTGTGTGTGTGTGTGTGTGTGTGTGTGTGTGTGTGTGTGTGTGTGTGTGTGTGTGTGTTTATTCCTCTGGTTCATTACATCATCATATCCGAATGACACGTCAGATTCAAAGTGCTCTCATTGCACCTGTTGGCTTTCATAGAGAATTATTAATTTTAGATTTTATTTGGCCTGTTGTGCAAAATCTCTGTGACCTTATCGTCGTTCGAGCAGAGCGATGCCTATGCTTCATGAATATTCATGCATGACTACTAATAGCTCAAACCAAAATAATCTAATTAGCAGAGCCAGACATCTCTCCCTCTCTCTCTCCTTCTCTCTTCGTCTCTCTCTCTCTCTCTCTCTCTCTCACACATACCCGCACAAATTCAAACCAGTTATGGCAGTTTAATTAACGGGAACATTTAAAAACTAATTTAGCACCTATGACCTTAACAATTAAGATTAGAATCATAAGAGCTCTAATTCACAAACACGCTGAGCAGATATTTTCATCGTTGTTGCTTCATGTGCCTCAGATGGAATGCGATCGCTTCATAAAAGCCCACCCCACTCTGGGGCCTTTCTGCTGAATGACGTCAGTACATATTTTTATGGCGCGACCGGTGGATTCGAACCCCTGTACAATTTTTACCAGTTTCTATTGTACTTATGCATTCAGGTGGCCAAGCTCAATTGAAGTCAACAATTGCTTTGCCACTTAAATAGAGGTTGTCACACACGTGACACATAAACAAGGCTCAATGGGGCCGTCGCTCTGTCGAGGATTGGATTTGTGATCAGTTTTCCGGGCGATTTATATTTCTGAAAAAGTAGTTTTATTCATCTAGAGAGGAAGGACTAGCTGAAAAGGAAGTAATTCAATGAAGCCAGGAAAGCAATTATCTGCGCCTGGCGAGGAGCAGGCAGCGAGCGAGGCAATCAGAGCGCTGTACGACGTGTGTTAACATAAATCACCAGATGGGGAAACACAAACCGTGAACACATGGGCTGCCACTCGTGTGTGTGGTACGAGGTGTCAGAGAGAGGGAGAGGAGAGAGAGAGAGAAGAGAGAGAGAGAGGAGAGAGAGACAGACAGAGGGAGGGAGAGGGAGAGAGAGACAGAGGGAGGGAGGGAGAGGGAGAGAGACAGACAGAGAGAGAGAGGGAGAGAGAGACAGACAGATGGGGAGGGAGAACGAGAGAGAGAGGAAGGGGGAGAGAAAGAAGGAGAGGGGGAGAGGAGGAAGAGAGAGAGGGGAGAGAGAGAGAGACAGAGGGAGAGACAAGGAGAGAGGGAGGACAGACAGACAGAGGGAGGGAGGGGGAGAGAGAGAGGGGAGGAAGAGAGAGCAAGCGAGAGGGAGGGAGGGAGGGAGAGAGAAAGAGAGAAAGAGACAGACAGACAGACAGACAGATGGAAGGGAGAGAGAGAGGGATATTCATGCTACTTCTCAAACCAGCAAGGTGTGAATTATTGAAGTTGTGGTCAGCATGAGGCTGATTAATTTCCTGAAGAACGCCCTCAAACACGGAGGAGGATCTGTTACTAAGCAAATCGGGGGTGGGCCCGAATCATCACAATAACACACAGATATACATTTTTTTCTATAAAAATAAATAATAAAGGTTCGAAACCCGCGTCTCTACCAGACGGGCCCTGGTCATCAGCCCCGATCGGAGGCGGCATTTGGCTGTCCGCCTCCGGGGGAGGGGGGAGGGTGAGTCGAGGAGCAGGAAAAAGGCGTCCGTGGAAGAATTTCCGTCTCGGAAGAGGCGGGAACAATCGGCCAGGAATGAGTGTCTCGCCCCGGAGGACGGGCGGCGGACTTGTGGGGGTGGGGAATTGAAATAAATAGAGGGTATAATTGGCAACCAAACTGGGAGAAAAACGGGGAAAAATTAGAAATAAATAAAAAATATAAAAATAATAAAACTTTTTTTTTTTTTTTTTGCCATGAAACCTGTCAAGCACTCACAAAAGACACACAACATTTACAAGAAATCCAGGACATTTGTTAGTGAAACCTGATATAACATCACAGAACTTTTCTCTCCCATTGGCTTTCTGCGTTTTGCGTCTCCAGCTCTTATGCTTTGAGGAAACGTTATTAGAGCGTCGTTACATCCAGAAATTTGTATCCCATTTTTTCCCAATCAAGTAACCAATTACACCCTCTCTTTTTTCATGTCAATCCCCCCCTCGTATTGTGAGCTCGCTGCCGTAGCCCTGAGACCGGCAGTGACAAAGGCGAAGTACTGCCTCCTCCGAGCCGGCGCTCTCCAAGCCGCTGACTGTAACTCCGGTATGCACACAGGGTCACTCCTCTACGCAGCGAGCTCATATCGGCTTCCTCCCCCATCCCTGGGGCGGACGGCCAATCGCCGCCCCTAGTGGCACTCCCAACCAGAGCTGAAACTGGCACGACAGGTGGAATCGAACCCCGGTCGCAGTGGCCAGCGTTGAACGCTCTTACCGCTAGCCCACACGGGAGGCCTACACACAAGTCTTTTTAAATAATGTTACAAAGACGAGCTGGTAACCCTAACTCTGACTCTAACCCTAACTCTGACTCTAAGTGTAAGACCGCTGGAATGAGGGTTGGATGCTTTCAGTCGCTACTATGGGGACTCGCGGGAGTTGGAAAAATAGGGGGAAATAGGGTTACTATCTAACCACGACCACCACAGACTTAGCGGGCCTGTCTCCTCTCCTCACGACAGCTTGCATTACGGAGATGGATTAGCCCAGTGACGAGTGCAGTCTCGGGCATCGAGACCAGGAGAAAGACACCGGCGCCTTGCTTCAGCGTGACTCCACTTTACAGCTCCCTAAGCGAAACACACACAGACGCATCTACACACGAGTCAAACGTTTACAGCGGGGCATGACGCGTTGCGGCTTACAGCATGTGTGTCGCTCCAGTACAAAAATGCTTCACAACATTAAAAAAAGACATAATTTATGTGAAACAGCCAGTGAAATCTATTTCCCTTGCCTCCGTCCTAGATGCGCTACAATTCCCAAATTATGTTTTGCTTTGTTCCGGTTAAAAAGGTTAGACGCCCCTCTCGACCTGAAGGAGTGACTGCAAAGAGTACCCTCTCAATGTTTCATTCTTTTATTCCATAGATGGGCTCCTCCCCCTCCCCCACACTGAGGTTTATGAAAAATAAACTGAATGTGCTGCAGAATCAGCACTGGCTGGGGAGGGAAAGCAATAAAAATCCCCCTCGATACCTGCTCAGCGCCTCCATCATCTCTCTTACGGTTTCTCGTCGCACGAAAGAAAAAAACTGCATTCGGGAGCCACCAGAGAAGAGCAGGAAACAAACCTTGAACACGCAATTTAATCTGAGCCATAAGCTGTAAAAAAAATATATGTATTTCATAAAAGCACATGATGTGTTGGTGAATCAGAGCGCTTTAATTATAAATGCTCACCTCTGAGAATGGAAACAGCATCGCACCGTTCATGTTTTGGTTTCCACGTGTCGGATGTGCTTTTGTACGTAACCTTTACGGTGATTTTAGTGGGCGACAAACTTCTATTCCCTCAAATTCAGTTATGTTGAGTTCATGCCTGTGCTCTGTAAATACACTCGTGGGTCAGGATTTGAGCCAAGCGCCACCCTGCTAGTCACTGGAAGGGTCATTAATAGAGTGAGAACACCTGGGAATGAACAGGCCGTGTGACATAGAGCAGGAGAGAAGAGCACCTGTGTTTCTGAGGGTCACACTTATATACTGGGGTTTATATGGGCTGTGAATATACCAGTTATACTGGTGCAGGGTCTCACGTAGATTATGTTTTACAGCTTTTGGTATTTTTTTTTATTTATTTATTTTTATTCAATTTTCTCCCAATTTAGTAGCCAATTACACCCTCTCTTTTTCATGTCAATCCCCCCCTCGTATTGTGAGTTCGCTGCCGTAGCCCTGAGGCCGGCAGAGACAAAGGTGATGTATCGCCTCCTCCGAGCCGGCACTCACCAACCCATCAACTGTAACTCTGGTACACACAGAGCCACTCCTACACGCAGCAAGCTCGTATCGGCTTCCCTCCCCCCTCCCTGGGGCGGACAGCCAATTATTGCCCCCTAGTGGTACTCCCGGCCAGAGCCGACTCTGGCGCGACCGGTGGATTCGAACCCCGGTCACAGTGGCCAGCGTCGAATGCTGCAACCGCTAGACCACCCGGGAGGCCTAAGCTTTTGGTCATTTTTAAGTAAACCAAAATTGAAAAGTGACTCATCACATTTACCTCTGACTTATTCTCAACATCCAGTGAAGGAGAGCCGTGTTAAATATCTATGTATCGTCGATGTGACAAATATGAATATAAACACGAGGCAAATATTAAAGGAATCCGTCTCTTTCTTTGTACTTTCCTAACAAAATTCACATTCGATTAAAACACATTTGCATTTGTAATATTAAGCTGCGCCGAAAAGCTTAACACGTCTGCTGAGTGCTGGCATCCTATCCATTCCTTTGTTTGTTGTTGTGGTTTTCTCTCTCGAGCTGTTGAGGCATACGCGCTACTTGGTGTGAACAAGCTGTCAGAAATGGAGCGCACTTGCGGCGCTGGAGAAGGGTGTACCTCAGGCCTGTCATCCCGGCTCTGGTTACCTGTGCTCCAGACAGATCAATCCGCCTCTTCTCCCGGTTCTGCCGTTTGCTCATCAAATGACAAATAGTTTCTAAAAGCATCTGTCCCTCTGGTTTCTGAACGACAGAATTCAGGCTGGGCAGTACTTTGTTTTCTCAGCAAAGTGGGAAACGTCAGCTGTTTCAAATCCATTTTCTGTCAAATTTTCTTTTTTGGTGAACTTGCCCAGACCGAAGTTGGTGAGGTATGACATGAATATACAAACAGCCGAGGCTCATAAATTATGCCCAGAGAGAGGGGCACCTCTGTGAAGCTTTGCTTTTCTCAGTTCCTCTGGTGATTTTTCTCTGTGTGCTCAAAACGTGTCACTCTTCCCTGCTGTGTGTCTGTCCTCTGGGGGACAAGCAGTTTGGAAATAATTATTTGGCCTGGGAACAAGAAGTTTTTGTGAGCAGTTGGCTAATTTAATATGTTGGTGTGACTGTTTCGCAAAGCCTCAGCTGTGGTCCAGACAGCACGCCCGTCATCGACGGCAGTACAGACAGCGCTATCTCTAAGTTGCTGCCGTTATTTCCCATTGAGCTCTGGCTCACCGTGAGGCTGGAGCCGGTATGGGATCACTTCTTTTTAAATCGGTGGAAAAACCAGAAGTGTGTTGGATATCCGAGGGGGCCTTGGCATCGCCCCCACAGATGCGAGCTGGCATCGGGGGTCAGACATCTCTCGTTCAGCCCAAATCTCGCCAGAGAGGGTGAAGAAGCACGCTCCTCTAACACCAGTAATCTCCTGTTCCTGTCCTGTGTAATTGTGCAGGCTTGTAGTGGCCAGGGAGTTTGTTACATAGCATGACAAGAGGGGTCTTACATCTGCCATGGCTCCAGAGAAACACATTTCTCAGAGGGCTGGATTTCAGAACTGAACAGAAGGGGAAAAGATGCCAAAGAATAGCTGGACAAAATTTAAAACATGGATATGGATGAAATGAAATCCTCCCACTTTGCAGTCCCTCTGAAATTCGAATAACAGATGTATGTACATTCAAGTGTGATGTCAAACAACCAAAGGGGGGACCTCCCGGGTGGTCTAGCGGTTACAGCGTTCGACGCTAGCCACTGCGACCGGGGTTTGATTCCACCGGCCGCGCCAGAGTCGGCTCTGGCCGGGAGTGCCACTAGGGGGCGGCGATTGGCTGTCCGCCCCAGGGAGGGGGGAGGGAAGCCGATATGCGGTCGCTGCATATAGGAGTGGCTCTGGAGTACCGGAGTTACGGTCGACGGCTTGACGAGTGCCGGCTCGGAGGAGGTGGTACATCACCTTTGTCACTGCTGGTCTCAGGGCTACGGCAGCGAAGTCACAATACGAGGGTGGAGATTGACATGAAAAGAGAGGGAGTAATTGGCTACTAAATTGGGAGAAAATGGGATAAAATCAGAAGCCCCCAAAAAAATAAACAAAAAAAACACCTCTCAAATCTTGTGGCTCATATATGCATATATATATAATTTTTTTCAGAATTGATTTGTGTTCATTGTCTCTGGCAGTCTGTTGTATTCGATGGATTTTTACTTTTAAGACCATAACCCACCAAAATTCCAATATTGCTTGGGGTTGTAATTCAAAATGAAACACAAAAGGAGAAAATTAAATCAACTGAACATAATTTAATCTCTTTATTTACTACTGTGGATTGAAGTCGGTGTTGTACCGTGCTGAAACTAAACAGTGTAGCAGTACTGTATCTCAGAAGCACACCCAACCCATACTGTTGTTCAAGTAAATAATGTACAGCTCTGCTTTGCTGTGTATTTAGCTTATTATTGAAATAGTTTTGAAGGCCCCTGCATGTATACAGATAAACTACAGGCACTGTAGAGTGTGGTTCTGTGTGGCTCAGTAGGTAGAGTGTGGTTCTGTGTGGCCCAGCAGGTAGAATGTGGTTCTGTGTGGCTCAGTAGCCGATTTTTTCAGATTTTTTTCTCACAATTTTGTACCTAATCACACCCTCTATTATTCCAACTATCCCCCAACCCCGCTGCTAGCCTATTGCTGATACTGGTAGTGGCAGGAAAGGTGAACCACCTCCTCCGAGACGGAACTCGCTAATTCCCGACCGTGATTCCAGCCAGAGATTCCAGCAAGCAGAGGGGACAGCCAGTTTGCCCCCTCTGCAGCCAGGAATCGAACCCTCAGTGGGCAACTGCATCCCGGCGGATTCCTTTATCGTTTCGCCACCTGGGAGGCGTCTCAGACCTTTCTTAAATTAACTCACAGATGGTCCAGGACACATGATGTAACTCCGCAGGTTTGAATGTTCCATGGAGGTGTTGGCAGGAATCGTGGGTAAATTGCAATGCAGAATTTTATTTTTTTAATTTTATTTTTTTAAAGCTGGTACATCTGACACATTGTGTTCAATGCGGTTGAAGGGACACATTAATTTGGAACATGCTGCATTAATCTTCATTAAAACGAAATCGAAAGTTGTTTAAAATTACCAAGAAATTTCCAATTGATTTCTCACTGGCAGACAAACAAAAAAATGTCATTGTATTTTTTTAATGTATTAATTTTTTTACACTGATGGATCGCCTGTGAATGACTTATTTATTCTGCCATTACAGCTGTGATATCTTTTAAAAAGATACAGTATTAATCTGCATGGCCACATGATTCGCCTCTACGTAAAGGATGCAGTATTAATCCGCATGGCGCAGTGATACGCCTCTACATAAAGGATACAGTATTAATCTGCATGGCGCAGTGATTCGCCTCTACGTAAAGGATACAGTATTAATCTGCATGGCGCAGTGATTCACCTCTACGTAAAGGATACAGTATTAATCTGCATGGTGCAGTGATTCACCTCTACGTAAAGGATACAGTATTAATCTGCATGGTGAAGTGATTCGCCTCTACGTAAAGGATACAGTATTAATCTGGATGGCGCAGTGATTCGCCTCTACGTAAAGGATACAGTATTAATCTGCATGGCGCAGTGATTCGCCTCTACATAAAGGATACAGTATTAATCTGCATGGTGAAGTGATTCGCCTCTACGTAAAGGATGCAGTATTAATCTGCATGGCGCAGTGATTCGCCTCTACATAAAGGATACAGTATTAATCTGCATGGCGCAGTGATTCGCCTCTACATAAAGGATACAGTATTAATCTGCATGGCGCAGTGATTCGCCTCTACGTAAAGGATACAGTATTAATCTGCATGGCGCAGTGATTCGCCTCTACGTAAAGGATACAGTATTAATCTGCATGGCGCAGTGATTCGCCTCTACGTAAAGGATGCAGTATTAATCCGCATGGCGCAGTGATTCGCCTCTACGTAAAGGATACAGTATTAATCCGCATGGCGCAGTGATTCGCCTCTACGTAAAGGATACAGTATTAATCTGCATGGCGAAGTGATTCGCCTCTACGTAAAGGATACAGTATTAATCTGCATGGCGAAGTGATTTGCCTCTACGTAAAGGATGCAGTATTAATCTGCATGGCGAAGTGATTCGCCTCTACGTAAAGGATACAGTATTAATCTGCATGGCGCAGTGATTCGCCTCTACGTAAAGAATGGCGTTTGCATTGCCCCCACGTGTGCACGTTCTGCCACGGTTTCTTAAACCTTCTCCATTTCCATTTTACATTTGAGACATTTAGCAGACGCTCTTATCCAGAGCGACTTAGACAGTTTACATTCAATCCATTTATACAGCTGGATATTTTTACTGAAGCAATTCAGGTTAAGTACCTTTAGCTCAAGGGTACAACAGCAGTGTCCCACCTGGGAATCAAACCAGCAACCTCTGAGTTACAAGCCCGTTTCCCCCTAACCATTAGGCGGCAGTGTTAGCATAATGGTTAAGGAACTGGGCTTGTAACTCAGAGGTTGCAGGTTCTATTCCCAGGTGGGACACTGCCGTTGTACCCTTGAGCTAAAGGTACTTAACCTGAATTGCTTCAGTACAATATCCAGCTGTATAAATGGATTGTATGTAAAGAAATGTAAACTGTAATGTAAGTCGCTCTGGATAAGAGTGTCTGCTAAATGTCTTAAATGTAATGTAATGCATTACACTACACTGCCACCCCATTCCACTTTCCACTGGATATGTGAAGCAGCATATGAAATGGCACACTAAATGTGTATTTCTGCATGTTGTCAGACAGACCGGGCTTCAGCGCGATATGTCATTAGAACAAAATGGAGGGACGTTCTTGCCGAAACCAACGATGCGGTAAATCTGCTCAGTTCCGCCAAGGAAAACGGTTGATTTTACCGTACGGAGCGACTGATCGCGCCTGGCGTAGCAGAGTGCAACATCACCCCCGCGCTGCACACACGTTTCAGCTCCCTGCTTCTCACGCTCCCTCCTGTACCCCCCCCTCGATTAATCTCCCACTAGTGTCCCCCCTTCTGCTGTAAAAAGGTAATTTTCAATTTAAATGCAACTATGGCTGCAACTGTTCTGTTTTTTATTTGTGTTGCTCCACGGGGTTGTGTTGCAGCTCTTAGCACGGAGACCCAAAAGAAGGATTGAGCGTTGGGGGGTTGGGGGGGGGGAGTCTGTTCACGGGTTCGAGAGCTTGGGCTGTCTCCACTGATTCCATTCTCCACTAAATCTGCCCCTTTGCCATTTATCTGTGACAGACTCGTATATAATGTGGCCGGAGCTGCATGCACACGATTTACCGTCGACCCTGTTCTGTGTGCCGCTGCCTGCAGCCTTGCTCCACTCTCAGTGGGAGAGTTATAGATTTTGTTAAGGGGGCTGTGACCTTTCACCCTGGTTAAGACTTCCTATTACCCCAGATGAATGACCCCAGTGGCTGATCATTCTGCATACCCCCCCCAATGTGGGCATATAATTACAGATTGCCTCTGTGTGTGTGTGTGTGTGTGTGTGTGTGTGTGCGTGTGCGTGTGCGTGTGCGTGTATATATATATATATGTCTGTGTTTCTGTGTGTGTTTGTAAATATATATATATATGTGTGTGTGTGTGTGTAAGTGTGTGTATGTGTTTGTATATGTATATATATACATGTGTGTGTGTGTATATGTGTGTGTGTGTGTGTGTGTGTGTGTGTGTATATGTGTGTGTGTGTGTGTGTGTGTGTGTGTGTGTGTGTGTGTGTATATGTGTGTGTGTGTGTGTGTGTGTGTGTGTGTGTGTGTGTGTGAGTGTATATGTGTGTGTGTGTGAGTGTATATGTGTGTGTGTGCGTGTGTGTGTGTGGCAGCAGTTATCCGCAGGGTGCATGTGATGTGTTTAGTGCGGTAGTGTCCAGGTTAGAGGTAAGCTGCACGCTCACTGGCCACCTGACTCAGGAGGCACACCTTCATGGCTGCCCCTACGAACACTAGCACTGCCCACACATGCCAAACGTGCAGTAAAATGTGTGCTTCCTGGATTGGACTCTACAGCCATCAACGTACACACCGTTAACACAAGTGGAAGTCATCACCGGATTCGATCAATAAATAAATCAATCAATACCAGCACCCACAGACCTGGGGCACTCTACAAGGATATAACTTAAATCCCCAGATCTAGTTATCTTACTTAAATAAACCTGTTCTGTGTCCACTGACACTGGCAGAGTATAAAATGTACGTTCATCCCCAACCGTTGATGCGGTCCACAGGCAATTGCTGCTGTCTAATTTATATTCAACGTATTCTCCCCTTTCAAGTAGTAATGAGACAGAGTTGTCTTGTCGTGCCATGTGTGTATAGAGTTTCCTGCTTTGCTCGTCACAAGAAGAGACAAAAGATGAGCTCAAACAAGGCACGAAAGTGACAATGAGGAGGCAAGACTGACATCTCATATATTCGACTTCAAATGACACAAAGCAACTCATTGAAATTCATTTGTATAATGAACAGTATATTAAAAAAAAAGTTATATTGAATTTTAAAAAAAAGATTGCATGTCTCCTGAAGACACAACTCATTCCATGTCCCGTTCTGAGGCGTGTTAGTTTGCCCCAGTTGTCCCAGTTTGCCCCAGTTGTGTCTGGTGTTGCTGTGGTCAGTATTCTGCGGCTAATTGAAACAAATGGGACCAATTTAGGAAACGCTTTCTGCCTGATTCATGTGGTCCGTAGAATGAAGAATTATTTGCGAAGAAGGGGAGGGGGGTTTGGGGGAAACAAATGGGCAAGCGATCGGACACTTGCTGAAGCGCTAATTGAAAATCCTGCTTAGAGTTAAAAAAAGCGTGTCGTGATTTATTTAACTCCTTGATATGCATAGCAGTGTGTGAGAACTGCCTGCTGTGCTGAAAGAGCGTGACCTTGAGCTCTGAG
Source organism: Aldrovandia affinis (assembly GCA_029706075.1). NCBI lineage: Eukaryota > Metazoa > Chordata > Actinopteri > Notacanthiformes > Halosauridae > Aldrovandia > Aldrovandia affinis. Next base: position 2,838,037 of record JAINUG010000091.1, on the reverse strand, counting down.
CTCTCTCCCCTGCTCCCCACTGTGCCCACCACAGCCCGCTGCGGCCTAACTCTTTCCTGGCCAGAAGAGACCCACTATCTGCCCTCCGCCCCCCCCCAGGACCAGCTGCAGCCAATCTGGTGACTCCGTGAGGTCAGCTGACCTGTGAGGCCTTGGGGGGCAGGTCATGTGACACTGGCACAGCATCATTTCATTACATTTACATGTTAAGCATTTAGCAGATGCTCTTATCCAGAGCGACTTACACAGTTTGACATTTCTTTACATACAATCCATTTATACAGCTGGATATTTTACTGAAGTAATTCAGGTTAAGTACCTTTAGCTCAAGGGTACAACGGCAATGCCCCCCCACCTGATAATTGAACCTGCAACCTCTGAGTTACAAGCCCAGTTCCCCCCTAACCATTACACTACACTGTGGTTTCGTGACGTAGTCAGATTGAGTTGACCTCTGGTTGTGTGTGAGAGAGAGAGAACATGCTGCTCTTGCCCAAATACACACAAATTACAAAACTAAAAACACCTCATGCAAACATTGACACAGCGAGCACACAACAAGACAACCCCCTGGAAGAGAGAACAGTTTTCTTTGTCAGCTCTTACTGTGTTCAAAATATTCTATTAAAGAAGTCTCAGAACAAGGTGATTTAAAATATAAAAATTTATAGTTTCTATTTTTCCCCGTCTTTCTCCCAATTTGGTTGCCAATTATACCCTCTATTTATCTCAGTTCACCCTCCCCCACGAGTCCCACACCCGTCCTCCGGGTAACGACACCATTTTTCCGGCCCGGTAGATCCACCTCCTCCGAGACAGAACGCGACCACAGACGCCCCTTCCTGCTCCTCGACAAACTCGAGCCAGCTCACCCTCCCCTTCCCCCTGGGGCGGACAGCCAAACGCCGCCCCCGATCGGGGCTGACGACCAGGGCCGGTCTGGTAGAGACGGGTTTCAAGCCATGTTCCCTGACAGGCAGCGCACACCGTATCGGACCAGACAAGATACGGGTGATTTAAAATAAATGTGTGGCAGAGGCAGTGCAGCTGGGGTTCGGTTCCTCTGCCTCTGGGCCGGGGTCCTGTTCGGGGGCAGTGATTGGCTGTCTGCATCAGGGAGGGGGGGGGAAAGGAATTGGGAGAAAATAGGGGGAAAATCTGTGATAAATTAGAAGAAAAAAAAGAATGAAATAAATATGTGGCAGCTTCCACACCGCGGGGAATTTTATAGCTTTTCTAGAGCATCCAAACGTGGCATAAATTGGCTCCAACTACTGTTTCCTGTTAAAATCCAATGACTTGGGAAAACGCGAAGCTTAGTACGCTGCTGCAGTGTTTGTGTGGCGTGTGCTGAATGATCGTGTCTCTGAACCGTGAATGTGGACCTGAACCTGGGCTTTGCGTGCGTGTGTGTGTGTGTGTGTGTGAGTGAAAGCTTTACTCACAGGCAGTAGGATGCAGAACCCCCGTAAAACGCTGCCTCAGTGTCCCTTTGTGTGAGTGTGAGTGTATATGTGTGTGTGCATAATTACACAGCAGAGTCACTCAGATTGTTGGGTACAGATATTACAGAAGTACAGAGACTGTGTGTGTGTGTGTGTGTGTGTGTGCGCGTGTGTGTGTGCGTGTGTGTGTGCGTGCGAGTGTGTGCGTGCGTGCGAGTGTGAGTGAGAGAGTGTGTGTGAGTGTGTGTGTGCGTGCGAGTGTGCATGTGTGAGCATGTGTGTGTGCGAGTGTGTGTGTGCGTGCGAGTGTGCATGTGTGTGTGTGTGTGTGCGCGTGTGTGTGTGTGTGTGTTTGAGGGGTGGGCAGTATCTGTGGCTGCTCAGAGCAGCAGAAAGAAGCAAACAGACCAAATATTTATCTGTAATATCTGTTCTGTGTTTGAAGCACAATGATATAAATAATATAATAATGAAAAGCAGTTCTCTGGGCTCATAACATCAGCACCTCACATGTGTGCAAGGCCAGCACCCAGTAAACCTTACAGCACTCCAGAGACAGTGGGGAGGAGAGGGGAGAGGAGAGAAGAGGAGAGGAGAGGGGGAGGAGAGAGGAGAGAGGAGAGGAGAGGGAGAGAGGACGGGGAGTAGAGGAGAGGAGAGGAGAGGAGGGGGAGGAGAGGAGAGGAGAGGAGGGGAGAGAGAGGAGAGGAGGAGAGGGAAGGGGAGAGAGAGGAGAGGAGGGGAGAGGAGGGAGAGAGAGGAGAGGAGAGGAGAGGAGGAGAGAGGAGAGGAGGGGGAGGAGAGGAGAGGAGGGGGAGAGGAGAGGAGAGAGGAGAGGAGGGGGAGGAGAGGAGGGGGAGGAGAGGGGGAGGAGAGGAGAGGAGGGGGGAGAGGGAAGGGGAGGAGAGGAGAGGAGAGAAGAGAAGAGAGCAGAGCCCAGAGGCAAGAGATGTATCAGCCCTCCAGATAAATACTTTCAAGGAAAATTTAACATTTAAGATGCAACAGATGCAGAAACAAATGTGCATTTTAAGTGCAATGGCATTTTATTCACTGCCACCACCTCTGACGATGTGAAAAAGCTTAAACAAGAGTGAGAGAGCGTGTGTGTGTGTGAGAGAGAGTGAGAACCTGTGTGACCACCTTCCAGTGTGGAGGTGTCTATGTTTTATATATATATTAGTTTGTCTGTTAGTTAGTTTTTGTTTAGGGATCTCTTTTAGCCTATTGGCTAATCTTCCAAGAGTCCAACAGCAATTAACATACAGTATACAGTAGAGTGAAAAAAATAATTCAGTACAAAGTACAAAATTAAAATTAAACGGAAGACAGAGTTGAATAAACAACAGTAATTATTTGTTAGTAATCATAGATTTATATTCCTTTTGTCAAGATGCTGAACGTGTCACAATAATGTGCCGTCAAACGATGCTGGGATTTATGCCAAAATGAAAAATAGATTTATGTCTTTCACAAAGACTGAACAGCAGCACACAGCCAAACGTGATTATGCATTCACGTGACAATGCATTATTTAAAAGGAGCTTTCTGGAAGCTACCGATTTCCTTCAGAAAGCCAATTAGTAGGATTACATCTATTCAAATATAGTCGTATAATAGAACTTGGCTGTGTCTTTGTTGAATGTCGGCGCGCACATATGTGTGGCTGTAGATCGTAAGAAGGGATGGGCCATCTGTCCTGAGAGATAAGCTTTGCGAGACCGGAGAAGCACCATTTGTTTACCTGTGCCTGGGAATCAATCACAAACGTAAGATTTCGCTCTGCTCCTCTCTGCTCTTCTCTGCTCTGCCCTGCCCTACCCTGCTGTGTTACAGGAAGTTCGCAGAGACAAAATAAAATAAAATAAATGAACACGAGCGCTGTGTTGAAAGCAGTCATTCAAGGACACCAGCTGTCAGAAGGGCCTGCTTAATGTTGCTTCGGCCTTTCTCAAAACGTAATGCTCTGTGCTGTTGGACACAAACCACAAACTTACACAAGTGCGGATTGTTATTAGTCCATGAAATGTTATGACGATATTTGTGTGTGTGTGTGTGTGTGTGTGTATGTAACTTCACACACACATCTCTGAAACTTCACAAATCTGTCGTACGGTATTCTCCGTAGTGGGTTGTGTGTGGGTTCGTTGATAAGCATTGCACCTTTTGATTTATAAGCACTTAAAAACGTTTTAAAAAGCATTTAAACCCACATAAAAGCGACCTTTGTGAGTTCAAATCAAAGCACCGTTGCTTTAAATGTATCACCTACTCAAGCAAACGATGACTGGTCGGTTCTTCTGGTTTCTACCGGAGTTTGACTGTCGCTTAATTAATAAGGCGTTTGGAATAGCGGCTAAGTTAGCTGGTCAGTTAGTGCTATTGTTATTGGAGAACTCTCTCTCAGGACTAGGTTATCCGATTACCATATGTTCTCTGGGAAACTGTTATAGCCACATTTTGGATGCAGCATGGTCAGATTATTACCTGTGGAATAAGGAAGGAGTTAATTGTATTTTAGAGACAGTTCTCTGAGTGGCAGTGGTTACGCTCTCCTCCTGAATGCTCGTCTAGTTATTACAGCTGTTGTTTCTGCTGCCTTCGCTTTCTGGCGTTATCAGACCGATAGTACTGTACAGTATTTAATAAGTGGAATGGCAAAGCCGCGCCAGAGAACAGCAGGTTGGCAACGTGGTAATTTGAAATCGGCGTTATGTTTTAATGAGTTTTTAGTTGTGCCTCGGTCACATGTGAGTGTCTTTGATTTGTGTGCTCGTGAAAAACTGCATCGCTGGGATGTTTATTAGCGATGAAGCCTTCGCCGTCTTCCTGGTTTAATGGGAACCGATGTGGGGATTGTTTCAGGAACAACTGTAATTTGAAACCCTACTGGCAATAAATGAAACGGCCGATACTTCTCATAGCAGAGATATTCTGTCCTGCGGGGCACTCTAATCGTGCTATCAGCCGCTTTTTAATGATACTGAAAACGAACTGGAATGCTTCCCATAGGGCCAATCAGGAAAGATTAGTTGTACACATTTCTTCTCTCTATTTAGCTTAATATTGATGGTGTGTGTGCATTTTTGTGTGTGCGCGTGCGTGCGTGTTTCCGTGCATGCGCGTTCGTGTGCGTGTGTGTTTCCGTGCATGTATGCATATTTGAGGGCTTATGTTCATATGTGTTTATTTTCTCCCAGTTTAGTAGCCAATTAGACGCTCTCTTTTTCATGTCAATCCCCCTTGTATTGTGAGCTTGTTGCCATAGCCCTGAGACCGGCAGTGACAAAGGTGACGTACCGCCTCCTCCGAACCGGCACTCGCCAAGCCGTCGACTGTAACTCCAGTACTCCAGAGCCACTCCTATACGCAACGAGCTCATATCGGCTTCCCTCCCCCCTCCCTCTGGGGCGGACAGCCAATCGTCACCCCCTAGTGGCACTCCCGGCCAGCACGCGCTCGCCATGAAGTGCAAAGGGTGTCTCTGGAAAGTGTGTGAGCGAGTTCCGTCTCGGAGGAGGCGGATCATCGCCGGCCTCGGGGGAATTAGCTTGCCCCGTAGAGACGGGCAGCAAGTTCATGGGGGAGGGTAAATCAAAATAAATAGAGGGTATAATTGGCTACTAAATTGGGAGAAAAATGGGAAAAAATCTGAAACAAAAAAAGGGTGCCAAGGGCAACAAGTCTCATCTTTTGCAGCCTTGTGACCCCTCGACCAATAGGGCTCAGTAGAGCGCACTGCTCTCATTGGATGGTTGAAATGGCGTCCGTGTTTATATCCTGAAGAGCAGTCAATTCCTCTGCCGCCCCAAAGGCCATCGCTGTATCGTCCCTAAAAACAAATGTCGTCCTTGCAGTGTACCAAAGCACAATCGTCTCACCAAACGATTACTTTATTCACACGCACAAATCTCACATTAATCCTGTACCGTTACTTTATTCACACGCACAAATCTCACATTAATCCTGTACCGTTACTTTATTCACACGCACAGATCTCACATTAATCCTGTACCGTTACTTTATTCACACGCACAAATCTCGCATTAATCCTGTACCGTTACTTTATTCACACGCACAAATCTCACATTAATCCTGTACCGTTACTTTATTCACACGCACAGATGAGCCCAATGGCACGCCTGGTGTAAAGTGAAGGTGTCATATGGACTTGGGAGTGTCTACATTAGACTATTCTTAGAGTAACACAGAGGACAGTGTTGACCCTTTCATAGGAGAGGAACCGTACTATAACACTATAACAATATAATACATATTTAATATTAAAGCAAGATGCTGTGTAGGAAAACTAGCAGGACTGTTTATTGCTTAAAGATTCCCAGACACACAAACCAAGGACATCTTTATGTCAGATTATATTCCATTATGTATGGCATCATTGTTTATGAAAATGACTTCCTGCATGTGTATTCCTGCATGCATGCATGAGTATGACATGAATATGATTATGAATATGATATGACCCTCTGGATGTGTGCATCTGGTAAATGCTGTTACAAAATCTTCATTTGATAAATATCAAATTATCAGTTGATTAAATATGTAAATATTACATTTTTCTCATGTTGGAATATTATTGTTTATTGTTTTAACAGATATAGCTTAGTGTGAAAACAATCTACTTATATTAAATACAAACATGGCAAAAATATGTAAAACATGAAAAAGTCAAACTGAACTACAAGAATTTATACAATAAAATTATATATTAAAAATGTATAAAACAATGGGTGGCCTGAGAAACTGCAGCCAAGCAAGTACTATTGCCCCAAGAAAATGATATATTAAATATTTATGTGTTATTACTTATTAAATATGTATATACAGAGTGTAGACAAAATAATGGAAACACCAAACAATATGTGGATATTTATTAACAAACAAGGAGTTTTGTGGTAATTTTTGAGCCCGATGTTTTGTGGTTTTTAGCAGTGATGGGCAGTAGCGAAGCTACTAGCTTAACTACATTTCCCAGTAGCGTTATGGTAGCGTCACTGTTTCCTAAATCAAAGAGCTTTTTCAGTAGCAAATACGTAGCAAAATATATAGGCAAAAGCCTATATTAAAACAAAAAGGCTCAGCTAATTACCTCCTTGTGTTCTAATAAACAATTTCACTGAACAATTTGTTGTCTACCAATTTGTTTGACTGCTTGTCCTCAGAGACAATATTTGGAGTGAATTAGCTTCAATGTAGCAAGCTACTTTAGCCATTTTGCCTGTAGATTAGCTAGCAACATTTCTCTGAGGTATAGCTTTCGGAGCTATGTTTTTTTAGAGTCGCTGGTAGCTTAGCTTGCTACATTTTCCAAGTAGCTTGCCCAATATTGTTTTTTAGCAACTATCCGTTTATCCCGTTTGGTGAGCTTGTTCCTCTTCCCTGATGCAGTTTTTCGTTGTTTGGCCTATGCGTCATGATTTTCTCTTCTGCTTGACACGTTAAATCATTTTGCCGTTTCTTTGACTGATGCGCCTACGATTCCAGCACCATCTATTTGACTATCTTTCTAAATCTCTCATGTTGCTTTAGAAACTCAAAAGATTTTCAAAAGTAGTTCATAGCAGAAACATCGGTAATTAGTATTGACATTAATTATGAAACACGTGTGAATACTCCTTTTTAATTCCGATTTAGTCACTTAACTATACAAAATATACTTTTTTTATTAGGTGTTTCCATTATGTCAATCCCCTGTATATATGCACCGAAATAGTATATTTTAATCCATACTATTTATATATCTTTCACTGAGAGGATACATTTCAAGATTTAGATTTCTTGGAGTTTAGAAAAGTGCAAGTATCTCTGCAAATTTCCCTGAAAGTCATTATAATCTCAATGTTGAGGGACTGGAACACCCTCCCAGAGACCTGTCGGAACAGTGCAGTTTGAATAAAAATATCTATTCCCTGAATCCAGTAGCCTTAACAGTGAAACACCCTTGTTTAAAGTTCAGCACTCTGAATACTGAACACAATTGGTATTACGTGGTAAAACCCCCTCACTTATCCTACATGTAAAATATATTTATTTGATTTAATATAATAATCGCTACACAGGATACCAATTATCAATTAAATCTCAGAATTTGTTGATAGGCAGAGCAATCTGGTGGATCAACCTTCATCAAAATATACAACTCACAACTCAATTAAAATGAAGAGCTGTTTTGTCTAAGTTACAACACTTAGACAAAGACAAAATATTCAACGTCAAATCTACAGACATAGGTTCAACTACCTTAACAAATACTAAATCCTAGACATAAAAATTACATTGTACAATCACAAAAGAGATTAAATTAAAATTCAAACTGTTCTTGACTACGGTTAACACTTTGTTGTACGTCGCTCTGGATAAGAGCGTCTGCCAAATGCCTGTAATGTAATGTAAAATGGAAGAAAATGATACCAAACCAAGTTTGTCTCTCTCCAAATGCAAACACACACAGCTGAAGTGTGAGCTAGGACCAGGAAAGTGAAGAATCACCCTTGAATTGCTCCTCTATATTGCCTAAAATCCTGAACTCAAGGTCACACTTTAAGTGTTTGGAGGAGGGAGGGGGGGCGGGGTGGCAACCCTCCCTCCTTAGCCCATGCATAATTAACTTATGACTTGTGGCCCCAGCACAAGCCGGGTTCAGATCCCTTTTTATATTTTTGTTTTGGGTCACTTACTACCACAAAATATCCTTTCAAGGTTGATATACTCCTCTCATGATTGGAATTGTGGTGACACCAAACATTAATAGGGCCTGGGGAAGCCAGCTTGGTTTATACAGAGATGTTGGTTGAGCTGGTATTTGGAGAGACATAATATGCTCAGGCAAAGAATATCGCTACCATATGACAAGGTCAGTCATGCCATGTTGACCTCTGCTTATTTCTGGTGATCCATAATTATTTTCTCCATAATTCCATCATTTCCAGCTCATAGGTAGAACCCCGTAATTGTGATGTGAGACATAGGCCTGTCAAGTTTAATGTGCCGATCTAATATGGACTGTTCAGGCTGCCAAAGCTACATACCTTAGTGCCCTGGTTTAATTCACAGAGTGATAAACCTGTCAGTGATGGCACCATTCTTGTTTATGAGCACTTAGGCTGGGCCAGACCACATTCTGTCTGCCTGCACAGGATGACCAAAGTGCACGTTCCCCACAGATCCGATGAGGGACCGCGTTCGCGTCGACCACGGAAAGGGGCTGGAATCATTCGTGATAAATGGCCTCTCTTTCGCAGCTGCGGTCTCGTTGCGCCTGGGGTCAGAATGGATTAAACCAATCAGGCACGCTAAATTAAATTTCTATTCCTGTGGCCGAATTTTCTGCTACCTGAAGATCTGAAGTCACACTCGTTTGGAAAATGTCCTCTTGTTGGAGACACAGTTATCGCGTCGGGAGTATAGTTTAATTTGTGCACTGTATGTAACGCAGGTTTAATTCGTTATTTTTTTGTCCTTGCTTTTCCTCCAAATTCTTGGCAGAATTCTTGATCAGCTTATTGTTTAATAATGTGATCCAGATACACCACGTTTTCTACACCCGCTGTGTCCTGTGCAGCTCGGTTCGTGCCAGTGCTCAGGGGGTAAACAGCGCTTCTGTAACGGTGAAAACGGGCTTGAAGGGGAAGCTGGGTTTCACCGCCATAGACCGCTCCATCGTCTCAGCGTTCTTCAAAACAATTCAGACGTTAAATAAATGATGAGCGTGCCAGTGGTGCGTTTGAAGGAGCAATCCACCTTTTAATTAATTCGCAATTAATCTCGGGACTTTGAGGCCATGAAACATTTAAACATCATTTTTGTTTTGCCTTGGGTGTTGAGGGAGCGTGTGAAGAAACCCTTTTCCCGTAGCCATGTGGGCCACTAAGCTGAGTCTCTCTCCGTGCCAACGCACCCCGGAGGAGTGTGTGTAAACAGATGGTGTCACTCGCCTCCCCCGGTCTGTGAGCTGTGATTTGGACAAACACGTTTAGCTCTGATTATCTGGCGCACGCTACTTTTCGGCGAGAGGCCACCGGCGCCCTGGCATCAGGTGCGGCGTGCCAGCCGTGAGCGGCCGCCCGGCGATTAGGAGAGACAAGATCGCCGTGACCCCCACACGATATTTCTGCTACCGCCGCACAGCTGACACCGGGGGGGAGGAGGGGGGTCTTCGAGGGCAGTTGGATAATTTACCCTTGAAACCCCTGAGTTATTCCATTAAAAGAGCTTCACCCAGGTTGTCTAGTGGTAGAACGTTCGACGCTGGCCACTGCGACCGGGGTTCGATTCCACCAGGTCGCGCCAGGTTCCGCTCTGACGATACTTGGCCAGGAGTGCCACTATAATATACGCCATTTAGCAGACGCTTTTATCCAAAGCAGCTTACAGTAGTGAATGCTTACATTTTTCACTATATGTGGCCCCAGTGGGGATTGAACCCACAACCTAAGCGTTGCCAACGCCACGCTCTACCTACTGAGACACACAGAACCACGCTCTACCTACTGAGACACACAGAACCACGCTCTACCTACTGAGCCACACAGAACCACGCTCTACCTACTGAGACACACAGAACCACGCTCTACCTACTGAGACACACAGAACCGGCGGCGGCAATTGGCTGTCCGCCCCAGGGAGGGGGGAGGGAAGCCGATATGAGTTTGCTGCGTATATGAGTGGTTCTGGAGTACCGCAGTTACAGTCGATGGCTTGGCGAGTACTGGCTCGGAGGAGACGATACTTCGCCTGTGTCACTGCTAGTCACAGGGCTACAGCAGTGAACTCACAATACGAGGGGAGGATTGACATGAAAAAGAGAGGGTGTAATTAGGCACTAAATTGAGAGAAATATGGGAGAAAATCAGGAACAAATTCAAAAAAAATAATAATAATTAAGTTTTTTTAAAGAGCTAGGGAGTGTTTTCAGGGGTCGTGGCGGCCACAGCTGTTCTCAGAAAGCGCAGCTGAATGTTCTGCTCTTGCGTCTCGCACCGGTGGGGCGGGCAGCATGTTCGCCAGGTGGATGGACAGTGTCACAGCTGACCAAGAACGGAAAAAACTAAACAAGCGAACCCATAAAGGAGCGGAAAGCAGTCCCAGGGCCTGCCAGGGTTACGTTTACGTTGAGTTATTTCAGCAGGCGCTCCTGTCCAGATGTGCGCACGGGAAGAAACAGTGACGACTCTGAGGTGTTGGTTTCACAACGAGAGTGCGCGTCATCCTGCAACTTGCCACATGTTTTTAGTGTTTGTTCGCGTGAGGGATTTGAGCTCAGAGTTTGAGGGGAATAGTTTATTTGTTGAAACTACCTATTCCCTCGAAAAACCTTTGCCGTACTGTCATGGCATGGTGTTCGGGCGCCATTTATCCTGACCTGTGACTCACAGTATCTTAAAATGTTAGAATTAAGGGCCTGGCTGGTGATTGGCTGACCGCCCCAGGGGGAGGGGGGAGGGTGAGCCAGCACGGGCTCGCTGAGAAGCACGAAAGGCGTCCCTGTATGGGAAAAACTGGCTTGACTGAGGACGAGTGGCGGTCTTGTGGGGGGAGGGTACATTGAGAGAAATAGAGGGTATAATTGGCTACCAAATTGGGACAAAATCTGAAACAATTTATTTTTAATTTTTTATGTTACAATTAAGTAAAAGAATGCAATAAGCTTTGCTCATAGTGATTGGTTGGGTCCCAGAACTCGGTAACCATATTGTGTATAAATATAATAATAATCTAATGTATGTATAAATATATCTCTGAAGTTGGCAGTGTCATATGCTTTGGAAGCTGTATTGTGTACAGAAAATACTGTGTATACCAAAGTGGGTGAAAACTAGTTTTTGATCGTATTCATAAATTCAGATTTTGACATTCCTTTGATATGTCAATTAAAATATTCTGAAGGCCATATTGCTGATCTCTGCCCTGTGTGATTACGTTACAGGTGTTTTCTTAGTGCATTCAATCATTCTTAATACGTTTAACATTCATTTGGGCCTGGAAGACTATGAGGGTGCTTGCAGCCTCGAGTTTCATTTTATTTTATTTTATTTTATTTCTGTCCTATCTACAAACTACAGACAGCTAAGCTGTCAGCTATGTCTCCAGGTAGCTGACAGAAACATTGACAAATTGTAGCTAGCACTGGAAGGAATAGGTTTTTTTAAGCAGTGAAGATATGGAATGTGAAGAAATTATTCAGAAAATGCAAATAGTTTGACAAATATTTTTTAGTTCATAATTTAGTTTTAGGTTTATAGTTAAACCCAGTGTCACTGCCAGCTCTGTCACCACCTGTACGATTGTTCTGCAATGTTACAGCAAGGTTAAAATCATAGAGGGCTGCTGAATGGCTCACATTTAGTTTCCCAGTTCAAATATCATTTTAAGAGATGCCCCCCCGTTGGCGTAACGGTCAAAGCATTCGCCCGGAATGCAGGTTGCCCACTGCAGCCGCAGTCCAAAACCCGGCTGTGCCAGTCCGGCTCTGACGCAGCGATTGGCTGTCTGCCCCAGGGGTAGGGCGGCCATTTCCAAAACCCCAGAATGGAGGACACTTCAGGCAGTGGCAATTTAACATGTAAATCTGCTCTTTTGACCACTCTGGGTTGTATGAACTCTTCCGTTTGGGCATTTTGACATCGGTTGACTCCGATAGCGCTTTAAGAAAAATCGTGTGGCTTGCCGCTCGCACCCACAGTGTACGTAAGAACATCATATTAAAGCGTGGCGCTTGTTGACATTTATTAGACCGATGACACAGGCGTTCATTATTTGACAAATACATAAACCAATAAGAAGCACGTTCGAATCTTCAAATGTGATTTAGTAAAGAATTGAGTGCTTTTGTAGTCTAGACTTCAAAAGGAGGACAGAAGGCTTGAGAAAACCGGACTATGCGGCATAATGCCAGACGTATGGCCACCCCACCCAGGGGGAGGGGGGAAGGTGAGCCGGCACGAGCTCACCGAGGAGCGCGGAGGACTTCCCTGTGGACAAAATAATAGGTGAAGTTCCGTCTCGGAGGAAGCGGTTCATTGCCGGCCTCGGGGGAAGTGGCTTGTCCCACGGAGGAGGGTGGCGGGCTCATGGGGGAGGGCGAATCCTGAGGAAATGGAGGGTAGAAATGGTCACCAAACTGGGAGGAAAACAGGGAAAATCCTAAATAAATGTATTAAAAGTGTGGGCAGCTTGTGCTCCCGGGAATCGCCCGTCCTCTGGGCAGATGTTTCCACGGAACGGATTAATCCCGTTTCTCTGAAGTGCCAGACAGCCTGAGTGTGTAGGGGGAACGGAAGGGTGTAGGATAGAGGCGGCACATTTCCCAAAGTGGATGAATGTCTCACAAATCAATTTTCCCGGACATGTTACACTGTGCATGGCGCTGTGAAGGTGCCCTCACGATGCGATGCGGAGCGAAGAGGAGGAGACGGACGTGAGCGCAGCTGTCAGACGGACGTGAGCGCGGAGTCGCAGGTCTTCATCCGTGAGCCTCAAATCCGCAGCGTCACAGCGTGCGAGCGTGCGGAAGGATCCAACGTTCAGAGTACATTTGACATTATGGGCATTTAGCAGACACTGTTATCCAGAGCGACTTACAAGATGTGCATTAATACATGGTAAGATCAATCATCGATCGCACAAGAGATCAGTGCAGTAACACAGCGATGGAGCGGCAGTCAGTTTGCCAGAGGAGGCGGAGCGGAGGGGTCTGGCTGGGGTGTAGGGAGTGATGAGTGTCTGGAGGTAAGGGGGAGCAGTTCCTCTAGCCGGAGTGACTTCAATCTGCCGATTTATCTCACTCTATATGAAAAGTTTCGTTCGATTATGTTGTGATCAATGAGAAAGTCATTACTATCTCTCTCTCTCTCTCTCTCTCTCTCTCTCTCTCTGAAGGCCATCAAAGTAGTTCTTCATAGATTTTTCTCCCACCAGCATAATCACCTGGAAGATCAGATGGAAATGCCTTCAAAAACTGGCCTACATGTTTTGTTTTTATCCACTGTTTTTCCCCCATTCCCACTAGTTACTCAATATACTGGTCTCCAGTATAACAGACATTCCAGCTTTAAATGTAACCTTCAGCACTTTGATCTGTGATCTTAACCTTCAGCGCTGTGATATGGTGGAAATCGCCCACCCACGTTCTGGAGACTCCCTTACGTGCTTCACGGCGGACCCGAGCCGGCTCACCCTCCCCCCTCCCCCTGGGGCGGACAGCCAAATGCCGCCCCCGATCGGGGCTGACGACCAGGGCCGGTCTGGTAGAGACGGGTTTAGAACCGCGTCCCTGACAGGCAGCGCACACTCGTATCAGACCAGCCAAGATACGGTGCGTTAGACCGCTACGCTATCCGCCGCCCCTTGAATTATTAATCCCTAATCATAACAACCCTGACCCACATCGGCCACACAGACCATCACATTCTGACCCCACACAGACCATCACATTCTGACCCCACACAGACCATCACATTCTGACCCCACACAGACCATCACATTCTGGCCCCACACAGACCATCACACTCTGACCCCACACAGACCATCACATTCTGACCCCACACAGACCATCACACTCTGACCCCACACAGACCATCACATTCTGACCCCACACAGACCATCACACTCTGACCCCACACAGACCATCACATTCTGACCCCACACAGACCATCACATTTTGACCCCACACAGACCATCACATTCTGGCCCCACACAGCTGGGGCTGTTTCCACTGCTGTGCGTCACCTGACTTCTGATCATCACGTGGGACCAATCACGATTCAGGGCCAGCCGAATAGACCGGCGACATCGCGTTCGGTGTGGTTTACTGTTCGGGACGTTTACTGTACCGATTGGAGGTCCTGTCCTGCCCGGGGGGTTGTGGGGGAGGGGACTCTGACTCCCTCATCCCAAAATTCAGAAGCACTTCATGAAAAGGCCCATGGCTTCTGTACCCATTATCTCCATGGCAACGTCCCCCCCCACGGAGTCTGAAGCGGTTATTGATTGGCTCGGCCTCCTGAATGGCTGCCTCCAGATCGTTTGGCTCTTTGCCCTCGTCGTGATCCGGGGAGCCCGCAGAGTTTGGGCCGAGCGACTCTGAGGTCATGTTCCCGAGGACTGAGATGCGGTTGATAATATAAACGTGTAAGAGTGGTTCCAGTGCTCCTGGGGGGTCTGGGGGGGCTCTGACACGTGTTTCTCCCCAGGCTGCGTCTCCCGAATCGTCCCTTAAAATGAATCATGCAAAAGGGGCCATTAATATACAGTACCTTGTTAGAAACTGGCTAAATGCACTGAGTAAAAAAAAAAAAAAAAAAAAAAAAAAAAAAATCCAGTTTTTCTCCCAAATTAGTGGCCCTCCCCACACAAACTTGCTGTCCATCTCCACGAAGCAAGCTAATTCTCTGAGGGAAACAAACTCCACTTCCTTCGAGACGGGATTTCTCAACCCACGTTCTGGAGACACCCTTATGTGCTTCACAGCGGACCCGAGCCGGCTCACCCTCCCCCTCCCCCGCTTTGACAGTCTGGTATAGTCAGGTTTCGAACCACGACCGTAATAGGCAGCTCGCACTCGTAAAGGACCAGCCAATACGGGTGCGTTAGACCGCTACGCTATCAGAGGCCCCCCTAGTACTGACAGTTTTGGCAGCCTAAATCAATACAGAATCCAGCGCAACACACACCATCTCCCTCGTGAGAGTCCTCGGGGTACTCCAGCGCAACACACACCATCTCCCTCGTGAGAGTCCTCGGGGTACTCCTGGCGTCAAAATCAATCGTCCGCTTCACCCAGAGCAACGAAACAAAAAAAACGGTTCACCCTGTCACCCTTTTGAAAATGATTGAAGGCCAAGAAATTGTACAAGAATGTAGTGGTAAATATGGCGCAGGAGAGTGCATTTCATCTAGGCCCGGGTGAGTGTGAAAACCACCGGCAGTTTCCGCGTCTAATATTTCTCTCTGCTATCATACAGGAGCAAAGACGTAAAGCCGTCCTGTTGAGAGGAAACTGGGTCATAAATCCTCTCTGAATGAGGGAGAGGGAGCCAGCGCTTTGAAATGTCTGTTCACGTCCGTCCCCCGTAAGGGTTGCTAAGATCTGATTACATCAAAGCACATGGTTAGTATTTTTCCACCCCCCCCATGTTATGTTGAAGGGAGACTTCAGCTGCATTAAGAAGATGTAAATTGAGCTAATTCCAATTCCCCCATTCCCCCTCAAAATGGATTAACTCAATGCTGCCGGTACATGGACAACGCAGGTCGACAGTAGAAAAAAAACGATCGGGTCCAAAATTCTCTCCACTCCTTAATACCAATGTGCTGCGTAAGTGGATCTGAATGAAGGCCTGGAAGGGGTTAATGATGAGGTACAGAGTAATTAAGGGGTTAATGATGAGGTACAGAGTAATGAAGGGGTTAATGATGAGGTACAGAGTAATGAAGAGGTTAATGATGAGGTACAGAGTAATGAAGAGGTTAATGATGAGGTACAGAGTAATGAAGGGGTTAATGATGAGGTACAGAGTAATGAAGAGGTTAATGATGAGGTACAGAGTAATGAAGGGGTTAATGATGAGGTACAGAGTAATGAAGAGGTTAATGATGAGGTACAGAGTAATGAAGGGGTTAATGATGAGGTACAGAGTAATGAGGAGGAGGCAGACATGAATGAAGATGTGGAGGGTTCAGTGTTCAGTGTTAGCATAATGGTTAAGGAACTGGGCTTGTAACGTAAAGGTTGCAGGTTCAATCCCAGGTGGGGCACTGCTGTTGTACCCTTGAGCTAAAGGCACTTAACCTGAATCGCTTCAGTAAAATATCCAGCTGTATAAATGGATTGTATGTAAAGAAATGCAAACTGTGTAAGTCGCTCTGGATAAGAGCGTCTGCTAAATGCCTGTAATGTAATGCAATGTAATGTAATGCAGTTCAGTTCAGATTTATTTCACCAGGATAAGTCCACTCAGTAATAGCACTGTTTACCAGGGAGTCCTGGGTACATTTACTAAGACAACACGAGACAAAAATAAAAACTATTAAAAACATATCAACAGCATGACGGTCTATGTATCCAATCCTGTGTGCTAAAGTCCAGCTTTGAGTTTCAGAGATGGCTCACTTGCGATGGCTCTTCAAAACCCACCTTTTCAGACTCCACTACCACTGAATTCTGTACATCTAGCCAATTGTCATCACCACTGCCTACTTGCTGAACACTATGTATCCCTGCTTACTCAATTTAATCATTAAAAAAATATATTAAAAAATAAAAATTACTAACCTTTTCCTTCTCAGTGTTACAGGTATGGTACACAGCTGCCTGCAATGATGTCTAACGCTGTATTACTGCACTGATCTCTTGCACAAACTATGATTGTTCCTGCCATGTATTAATGCACATCTTGTAAGTCGCTCTGGATAAGAGCATCTGCTAAATGCTTAAAATGTAAAATGTAAATGTAGTTTATATTTGAAAGCCTGCAGATCTGTTTGTTCCCTGGTAGACATGTCGAGCTGATTCCATATAGTGGTTCCATAGTGCCGCAGACTGCCTTTAAAAGCAGTAATTCTGGCCATAGGGAGTTTCAGGAGGTATTGATCAGGAGGTGTCGGGGGTAATGAAGAGGTTAATGGAGAGGTGGAGAGGATGGAGGTGGAGAGGGATGAAGAGAATAAAGAGGTGGAAAGGAATGAAGTTCTCTTCGAACAGCTCATTAGAGGTGCAGCTTTGTATCCCTCTGAGAAAAGCAACTAAGTTCCAGCGGTAAAAAAAATATATATATATATCTTTCAGTTTCCTGTGCTTCAGAAGACGGCCTAATAAAGATGTGTCTGCACGGATACATCAGGGTTGGGGAGGAACGCAATGTCCAACGATCATCTGCGTGAGCAGCGACAGCAGGTCCAGCTCTCCAAGTGCCCAGTGCACTCATACAATCATAGTTCGCGCAAGAGATCAGTGCAGTAATACAGCGATAGACATCATTGCAGGCATCTGCGTACCATACCTCTAACACTGGGAAGGAAAAGGTTAGTAAATATATACATGTATACTGTATTTTTTTTTTTTTTTGAGGAGTAACACCCTGACCCATGCCCTTAGCCTGAAGGACCCAACACCTACTCGACAGTGACCGTACCGGCAGTGTAGTGTAATGGTTAGGGAGCTGGGCTTGTAACTCAGAGGTTTCTGGTTCAATTCACAGCTGTATAAATGGATTGTATGTAAAGAAATGTCGTTCTGGATAAGAGCGTCTGCTAAAAATGCCTAAAATATAAATGTAAGGGGCTGGCGGATGGCGTAGCGGTCTAACGCACCACGCTTTGGAGTGGTGTGCGCTGCCCGTCAGAGACACAGATTGAAACCCGCGTCTCTGCCAGACCGCCCCTGGTTGTCAGCCCGATCGGAGGCGGCATTTGGCTCGGAAGAGGCGGCTAACAATCGACCAGGAATTTATGTCTCGCTCCCGGAGGATGGGCGGCGGACTCGTGGGGATGGGGAATTGAAATAAATAGAGGGTTTAATTGGCAACCAAATTGGGAGAAAAACAGGAAAAAAATGTACCACATGACAGATCAAGTTGTGTAACCTCTAAAGAAAGAACTTTGGGTCATGCAGTACCGCGGTGTTACAGAACCACCAGAGAGCGAGCGGTCCGGGGTCATTATAGTGTCCAATTAGGACAGCATCCTGAGAGTGTGCGTCACCTACCGCTAGATCAGCAGCGCGTCTCGTTCTGATGCTCATCCCACGTCGCGCACTCATGAGTTACTGGAGCAATAACGATCATTAACACTCACGGACTGCCACCCCTACCACCACCTAACCATTTATGAATTTATTTCTTATTAATGTTGTGGCGTCCCCAAGGGTTGGGCGACACTCACTGACCTTTCAGAGGGCGTAGGCAAGTGCAATAACACTGAGGAGGCAGTAATATCAGCAGAAATGATGATTTATTAAACAAACAACACAAAACGCAGGATGGGGTCTTTTTGGGAATACGAACACAAAGTCCACAATCCTTGTCTCTTTGTCGATGTCCGTTCCAAATCCGCAATCCAGGTCCAAGTTCCGTTGTCCAGTCCGTAATCCAATTCCAAGTAATCCAATCCAACACAAAAACAATTCCCCAACACTCTCTTTCAAAAACACTCTCCAAAAATACTCTCAAACTCTCTCAAAAACTCTCTCTCTCAAAAACACTGGCTGGTCATACGACTTCACAGTTTTCTCTTTTCCTTTCACTCACCAACTCCTCACAACCACGTTCCTACTCCTCTCACAGAACAATGGGCATCAGCCCTTTAAATAGGCCTCCAAAATGGCTTCCAGCTGGTCGTTTGTCCAATTTGCCGTGACTTCGTTCAGGTGTTGCGGTGGCATGCTGGGAAATGTAGTGAAAATGGCTGCCATGTGTTGGAGGCCAGGCAGCCATTTTGTGGTGCAACCCTTCAGGCTGCCACACACCCTCCTCCTCAGCTCTGACCTCGGGGAGGGCTGAGCGGCCTATGTCCAGCGGCCACCAGGAGGGTCCCCCTCTCCAGGTCCACTCAGGAAGTGTCCCCCCTGGGTCAAACGTCCAGAATCCCCAGTCTCCGGTTGCCTGAAAAAATGTCTGGCAGACATTAATGAGTGACGCAAGTTGCTCACCTTTTCTGCCCCAAAATGGCCACCAGTGGGTACAGGCTCTGGGCTCCACGGACGGAGCGGTCACCGCTCCTGTTCTGGTCTTCACCAGCCCCCCATGGCTCCTCCGGTATACGTTGTGCCGTTCCGGAATCCAGTGTCCATGCTTCAGCCTTTTCCTCCACATCCCTTTTTCTTTCAGAGGGTCTGGTGGGGTAACTGGGGAAATCATGCTCTTCACAACACTGTTACTTTTATTCTTGGATTTATTTTCCACATTTTCCTTAAAATCCCCCTTCCCTAGCCATTTCCTAGGGTCATCCCATTCCATCATCTGCCGGTTCCGTTTCCCGTTTTTCTTCCGACCAGAATTTCTGCGCTCCATTCTTCTCTGTCTTTTCACTTTTAGTGAGGGGAATGGACTCACCACATCAGGAGATGGTTGGGTGCTCAAACAGACCTCGGCCATAATTATGAGGCCTTCCTCAACCCTATGGTCCCCCCATAGCTCCTCTAGGCTCCCTGGAAGGTCCGGCAGGCTGAGTGGGACTGAGGACCATTGTCCCCACTCCAAGGGCTGGTCATCATGTCCTCCCAGTTCCGCTGGCTGCGAGACCTCCACCTGCGTGCTAGCGTCTTGGGTGACAGGAACACACTTTACACAGTCCAGCTCTTCACTCACCCCTTTCAGTCGGGCTTGTAGGTCCAGCACAGTCTCGGCTTGGACCTTCAGTACTTCCCGAAATGCATTTTCTGTGGCCCGCTGCTGGGCTTCCATCTCCGCCATTTTCCCCTGAAGCTGTGCGGTCTGCTCCAGCGGCAGCTTCTGGACCTGCTCCTGGTGCTCCAGCGCACTCTTCTCCGCCGTCTCCTCCGCTTCCTTGAGTCTGCGCTCCAACCATCCCTTGGTTCCCTCCATGGACTGGATTTGAGCCTGCAGCTCCTCCACCGTCTGCTGTAGGCTCTCCAGCTCCGAGTGCGGGCCTCTCGTTGCGGGAGCTGTGAACGGATCTCCTCCTCGGTGCGGTTCTTGTCCTCGTGCAGGCCGCGCAGCTCCTTCGTAGCGCGCCCGCACGCCCAGCACCTCCTTCTCGTGCTGCAGCCGCACGTCGCTCAGCTCCTCCTTGTACCGCGACTTCTCCTGCGCCACGTCGATGGCCAGCTCGTCCAGCATGGCCTGGCGCTTGTCCGCCGTCTTCCTGGTCTCCTCCAGCTCCTGCTGGAGTTTGTCCTTCTCTTGGCCCAGTTCAGTCACCTGCTCCAGGAGCCGGCTGTTGGCGCGGTTCACCTCCTGCAGCTGGGAGCTGACGTCATCTCTCTGGGCCAGGAGCTTCTCCTGCTCGGTCTGCCTCTGCTGCAGCTCCATGTTCAGCGCCATTTCCTGCTCCACACTCTTCTCCAGCTGGGCCAGCTGCTCCCGCAGGGCGTTGGCCTCAACCTGGTGCGTATCCCTGTTCTCCTGCTCCACTTGGCACCGGAGTTGCTCCGCCTCGGACGCATGGTTCTCCGCTGCTTTCCTTAGCTCTGCCTCCCTCTCTGGGCGAGCCTGGTCTGGGCATCCCCAAGGCCCTGGCATACTCATCTGTGGCCTGGTCCTGGGACTCCTGCATGTCCAGACAATGTCGCTGCTCATCCTCACGCATCTGGGTTAGGGTTCTCACCTGCTCTTTGAGCGCCAGGTTGTGGGACTCGACACGCCTCATCTCATCGCCATGGGACGCCTTCTCCTTTTCTATCTCCGCACCCATGATTCTCACCACTCCCAGGAGTCCATGTGGTGCTCCTCTCGCAACTTCATTACTGCCATCATGTGGCGCTCCTCTGAGCGCTCACCTCCAACTTTGCCTTGCACAGCTCAAGCTGGGCACTCTGCTTCAGCTGTTGGACCTCACGGAGGGTGACACGCCATTGGTCCTCCACCATGGCTGCCCGTCTCTTCAGTCTCTGCATCTCTTCCATCGTGGAGTCTGTTGCACAAACCAAACATAAACCCTGCTGCACTACCTCCTCTTGCCTATCTGTGCTGCCCTCTGCCCGCATTCTCCACCATATGTGGCGTCCCCAAGGGTTGGGCGACACTCACTGACCTTTCAGAGGGCGTAGGCAAGTGCAATAACACTGAGGAGGCAGTAATATCAGCAGAAATGATGATTTATTAAACAAACAACACAAAACGCAGGATGGGGTCTTTTGGGGAATACGAACACAAAGTCCACAATCCTTGTCTCTTTGTCGATGTCCGTTCCAAATCCGCAATCCAGGTCCAAGTTCCGTTGTCCAGTCCGTAATCCAATTCCAAGTAATCCAATCCAACACAAAAACAATTCCCCAACACTCTCTTTCAAAAACACTCTCCAAAAATACTCTCAAACTCTCTCAAAAACTCTCTCTCTCAAAAACACTGGCTGGTCAGACTTCACAGTTTTCTCTTTTCCTTTCACTCACCAACTCCTCACAACCACGTTCCTACTCCTCTCACAGAACAATGGGCATCAGCCCTTTAAATAGGCCTCCAAAATGGCTTCCAGCTGGTCGTTTGTCCAATTTGCCGTGACTTCGTTCAGGTGTTGCGGTGGCATGCTGGGAAATGTAGTGAAAATGGCTGCCATGTGTTGGAGGCCAGGCAGCCATTTTGTGGTGCAACCCTTCAGGCTGCCACAATGTATTAATTTAATTTACTCATGGCTGCTATATGTGAACCTATGTACTGTATTTGTGTTGTTGATTGTGTTCCCTGTTGTCTGTTGTATGCACCTGTGAGCCGCTGTAGCAAGAAAAATTCCACCAACTCTGTTGTGTGGCATTTAAAAGCGCTTTGACTTTGAAGTTGGGCTGGATAACAACACGTTTATAACGACCCTTGACCTTTTGTAAGGGCTACTGGCAGGTGCCACTGGAGGAGGGATCAAAGCATTGCATCCCACTGTGAGAGCCCCTTTTGGACTGTTCCAGTTCAAGGTGACGCCGTTTGGATTTCACCACGCACCGGCGAACCTTTTCAGCGCTTGATGGATCGAGTTCTGACAGGATGTGAGCGCTGCAGTGTAGTGTACCTAGATGATGCCGTCATCTTCAGTACCTTGTGGGAAGAGATCTTGGAACACCTGAACAGAGTCTGTTATTGTATTATATTCTGTTCAGAGGAGAGAGTGCCTTTACAGCCAGCGATACCATAGCCCAGAGTCGGGGGTGTTGCACGTTGACAGTGTGTGGCATGTCGATTCCCACACAAAACAACCGCTCCACGTGTAAACATTGTTGACGAGGGCAGCTCAATCATACCTGTGTCCAGATGAATGAAGTATCCTGAAAGGGCTGTATCTCCATGATCCCATTCGCAGGTGGAGTGGCCACGGTGTCGAGAATATTCTGCTCCCCACGGACTGAGGGTTTAGTCATGACTGGCAGGGGGAACTTTCCCAGGGGACGGACGAACGCTCATTAAGTGAAAATGATTTCCTATACAATCCGTTTTGCCAGCCCGGTAGAACGCACACACACACACACACACACACACACACACACACACACACACACACACACACACACACACACACACACACACACACACACACACACACACACACACACACACACACACACACACACACACACACACACACACACAAACCCCAGCTGTGATCTCTCGCCTGTCCTATTTATAACTCTGCATATCTCCGCTCCAGTGGTGCAGCTGCATGGCGTCTCGACGCCTGACAGGGTAGCGTTAAAAATGATACGCCTCTAGCAGGTGAGAGTCCCATCCCTTGCACAAATCATATTTTCGCTGCCGATAATAGCCCGGTATGAAATGGAATTCATAGCATTCCAGATATTTAAATGGCACGCTTTTTTTTTTTGCTTTTTTTTTAATTATTCATTTTGGCCTGAATAAAAAATGTAAAATCTAATCTCGTTTTTCAGTGGGATAGAAGATATCGATATGAAGTACGGACAAATTACAGGACCTAAATTCCTGACACCTTTTCAGAACAGGTACATCTGACTTATGCGCGCGCTAAAAGTTGACGTAATGATTTGTAACTGTAATAAATGCAAATAGCGATCGTGAGAATTCAGATGCCATTCATAACATCTGCCTCGTTCCCCGAGATATTGTATTCGAGAAGCGATTGTGCAATGTGCCGTGAGCTGTCTGTGAAATGGTTTATTTCGAGTCTGTGGTGAGGGATGTTATAGTGGCAGCCATCTGGGGGGATTGTAGAGAGTTTGTCAGGGTGAGCGCAGTTTCCACAGGAGAGGTCGGGAGAAGACGGCATCTGTTGCCATGACGGTTGGCATCGCTTACGAGGCTGCTTTTAGAAAGATTGTTTGCGTAACACGCCGGTGTCATTTTAAGCAACACTTCTGAGCAGTTCCTCCCCCCATATTTAAAGAGAACCAAAACCTTGATGCCGATCAGTAGAATGAATTATGCTTGTTCAGTCGACCCAAACAAAAAAAGTGTGCTCTTCTTTTCACAGGGAATAAAAAAGCTTTCTTACGATATCTTTGCTGTGTCACAGGTGAGAGATAATTTACTCCCAATAAAGTATTTCTTGCTGCCAAGAAATGTCCAGTGGAGTAGATATATTTACCCACACTGTACACACACACACACACACACACACACACACACACACACACACACACTGTACACACACACACGCACACGCACACGCACACGCGCACACACACACACACACACACACACACACACACACACACACACACACACACACACACACACACACACACACACACTGTACACACACACACACACACACACACACACACACACACACACACACACACACACACACACACACACACACACACACTCACACACACACACACACACACACACACACACACACACACACACACACACACACACACACTGTACACACACACACACACACACACACACACACACACTCACACACACACACACACACACACTGTACACACACACACACACACACACACTGTATACACACACACACACACACACACACACACACTGTACACACACACACACACACACACACACACACACACACACACACACACACACACACACACACACACACACACACACACACACACACACACTGTACACACACACACACACACACACACACACACACACTGTACGCACGCACACACACACACACACACACACGCACGCACACACACACACACGCACGCACACGCACGCACACACACACGCACGCACTCACACACGCACGCACACACACACACACACACACACACACACACGCACACACACACGCACACACACACACGCATGCACACACACACACGCACGCACACACACACACACACACACAGTACAGACAGATAAATAGGCTCTCTCATTTGGCATTATTAATGATGGTGGGCATGACTGATTTTGCCGCTGACCGTGTGAGAGAGGAGAAGCCTGGCTCTTCCAGCGCACAGCTACGCTCGCTGAGAGCGGCAATCAATCCTTCCCAGCATGCAGCAGGGCTGTGCAGACGATGCTGGCTTGCAGACGGAGCCCGCCATCTGCATGACCCCCTCCGTGGGGAGGGGGGGAGGGGGGGGCGGCAGGGGCGTGGGATTGGTGTGAGGCAACCTGCCGTGGCAGCAACACATGCTGCCCCAAAAAGTGCTGGGGGAGGCAGGCTGGTGTCACTGTCACACAGCAGAGAGAAATCACACTTCTCACTGTTCCTGAAATGCTTATTTGTCCAAAGGCAAATGTGGAAGTGTAGTATAATGGTTAGGGGGAACTGGACTTAGCTTAGAGGTTGCTGGTTCAATTCCCAGGTGGGGGGCACTGCTGTTGTACCCTTGAGCTAAAGGTACTTAACCTGAATTGCTTCAGTAAAATATCCAGCTGTATAAATGGATGGAATGGCACAAACTATGATTGTTTCTACCATGTATTTATGCACATCTTGTAAGTCGCTCTGGATAAGAGCGTCTGCTAAATGCTTAAAATGTAAAATGTCTGAAATAATGCCCATATCCCAGGTGGTTATGTTTATCTTCAGTTGCCAGGGCAGAGCATGCTGTATTCACACATCTCATCATCTCTTGCCTTGTATCTGCACCTTGATGGGGAAACTAATAAGCCTTCTCATTTTAAGATTGTAGTTTGAATTATACTGGGATAATAAATGTTACAAGGGAGTCTGTTGATTGCCTGAGTTGTCAGTTGACTTGTAGCATATCATCCATATGATTCATGTCATTGCACGATGCCTGAATTGATAATTAATCAGAAATGATGATGGCCATTGATTGTTGTCGAGCCAGCCTTGTGCTGCGTCACCTGAGACATGCTTTTGTACGCAAAGCAGGCACACTTCAGACTTGCATTAGTATTGGAAAGTGCATCGCTCTCAAACGAAATGCTCATTTGCTTTCGCTAGATTAATCAACTTAACGATGTTCTAAC
>JAINUG010000091.1:2720000-2807500 GCA_029706075.1 Aldrovandia affinis | reverse complement strand
AGACACTCTGGCCAATCAACTGCATGAATTGTTCAATTAACTACCTGACTTGAAGGGAAAACCAGGACCGGAATTAGGATTCGTGGGGCCAGATTTGAGGAACCCTGCTATAGAGGGTCAGGGCCAACCCCAGAAGGCGCAGAGTGCAAGGTGGGACACCTTAAGACGGGACGTCCTGTCAGAGGGCAAACGCATTGAGGAGAATGAGGAATAATATGCGTGTTCCAGCCTTCAGTCTGCCCAACAGCTGGAGGAATCCACACACAGCAGATCAGAGTTTCTGGACATGAAGGCAATATGGAAACGTGGCCAAATATGGAAATGTGGCGGAATATGGAAACAGGCAGAGCCAGTTTCAAAGGCCAGACTCCGCTCACCGTGCCCCCACATCTGAGACTACAGCTTCCACAAATACAGACGGTAAAGAGTACTAGAGATACAGGGCTCTATCCTGTGACAGAGTTTTAAAAAAATGATGTTCACAAACATCAAACCGATATAGATTGAAAAATTCTGTCATCTAACACCAGAGTCGTTTCCAGAGAAACCTGAGTGCAATTTATCGTGTCTGACTCTCTCTCTCTCTCTCTCTCTCTCTCTTTCTGTCTCTCTCTCTCTCTCTCTCTCTCTCTCTGTCTCTCTCTCTCTCTCTCTCTCTCTCTCTCTCTCTCTCTGTCTCTCTGTCTCTCTCTCTCTCTCTCTCTCTCTCTCTCTGTTTGCTGAGATTCTTTTTAGAGAGGAAAGCGATGACTGCTTCATGGCAGCACGTTTGTAAAAACTGACACAAACAGAACAGATCCCCTCTTTCGTTCCCTTTTCACTTCAGTGCTCGCAAGTCCTGCGGTGTGACGGCGTGTAATTGGAACGGCATCCGTGTGAGTGCAAATCCGCGGCAGCAACAATCCCTTACAACACAACTTATGTGTCAACTCCTGTCACACGCACCTTCCGCTTCACAGACACGCAGTTCAGAAAACCAAACGTGCAGCGTGAATGTGAAAATGAAATCAAAATACAACAACCAGTGCACCTAGAGAGAGAGAGAGAGAGAGAGACAGACAGAGGTGGAGAGAGAGAGACCAAGAGAGAGGGAGGGAGACGGAGAGAGACAGAGAGAAAGAGAAAGAGGGAGACAGAGAGAAAAACAGAGAGAGAGCAAGAGGGAGGGAGAGAGAGATAAATCGATATTGCCGGGCTGTATTAAAAAGGGCAGTGGCTGTCATCTTGCTTTGCGTATGTGTAATGGTGCAGTGAGCACCGTTGCTGGTAAATCACCCCTGCCTCTCTCTGGTGTGCAGCCAGACAGGCTCATCATCCAGCGTGTATATATACAAGCGTAACGAGCTCGGAAATCACTGCATACAGGGGGCGGCAGCGTGGTGTAACGGTTAGAGAGCTGGACTCCTAACGCAGAGGTTGCTGGTTCAATTCCCAGGTGGGGGCACTGCCGTTGTGCCCTTGAGCTAAAGGTACTTAACCTGAATTGCTTCAGTAAAATATCCAGCTGTATAAATGGATTGCATGTTAAGAAATGTAAACTGTGTAAGTCGCTCTGGATAAGTGCGTCTGCTAAACGCCTGTAATGTAATGTGAGGGAATATATTCTGGAGAAAATGACAGTAAAGGAATACTTTAAATTAACCTTGGGGACAGCATTTAATTGTACATACGAAGCACATTACGAAGAAATTACTTTTAAAAGGCATCGACTCCCCCCCCCCACTGTGATTTCACTCCTCACAGAACAGCGTATGTACCTGCCTGCATTGATACTTGAAAATGCAGGAGATCGTTGTTTTTTTTGCACGACCAGGGGGCGGTTGTGGTTTTTTATGAAACTGGCATATTCTAAACCATTGGACCACTGATTTGTTGTGCAGCTTATAATAATAATGTGTAATTATGTTGTTTGGCAAAATAATTCAAAACTGAGCAATTTTAGAAATATAGGAGGAATGACGATAGGGGAGACAGGCGGGGTCTAAAATACGAGGGAGTCCCCGTTGGCAGGTGGGGAACAGTCAGGCCAATGCTGTGGTTCTGGTGGTGAATGGAGTGATACCCCTGGTACATTTGTGTGCGTCAATTAGGTAGCTTTATTCATTCCAAACAACAAAGAATTGTTCAATAATAGGTCATAAATTACAACAAAATTTTAAGCATTTAGCAGACGCTCTTATCCAGAGCGACTTACAAGATGTGCATTAATACATGGTAAGAACAATCATAGTTAGCGCAAGAGATCAGTGCAGTAATACAGCGATTGGCATTGTCGTTGGCAGCTGCGTACCATACCTGTAACACTGGGAAGGAAAAGGTTAGTACATTTATTAAATGAGTAGGCAGGGAGACATATACAAGAAGTGTTGAGCAAGTAGGCAGTGGTGATGACAATTGGGTAGATGTGCAGAATTCACACTAAGGGGCCTCGGATAGCGTAGCGGTCTAACGCACTTGCATTGACTGGTGCTTTACGAGTGTGAGCTGCCTATCACGATCGCGGTTCGAAACCCGACTGTGCCAGACCGGCCCTGGTGGGGAGCCCCGATCGGGGGCAGCTTTGGGGGAGGGTGGGAGGGTGAGCCAGCACAAACTCGATGGGAAGAGCGAAGGGTGTCTCAGAACGTGGTTGGGCGAGTTCCACCTCGATCATCGCTGGCCTCAGGGAGTTGGCCTGATGGGGAGAATGGGCGGCGAGTTCGTGGGGGAGGGCGAATCGAAATAAATAGAGGGTATAATTGGCTACTAAATTTGGAGAAAAACTGGAAAACATCTGAAACAATTTTTATTTTTTTAATCTAATAAAATCACACTCCAGTGTCTCTTTGAAATGTATGGAGCGTGTGCGTTGTCAGTCGGGCCCTGCGCATGCACACACACACACACACACACACACACACACTCACACACACACTCACACACACTCACACAAGGCCGTAACCATGGAGTCAACATTGGGGGGGACCAAATCAATTTATTTATCAGCTAGGCTATATATTGGGGGGACATTTTGAGCATATCTGAATATTGGGGGATGTGTCCCCCCCAATATATATGGTAATTTCGGCCTTGCACTCACACACACACACACTCTCACACACACACTCACTCACACAGCCTTCAGTGAGACAAATGAAGCCTCCTCACAAAGCCACCTGTCAAGTGCTCATTAACAACCATCCCATTGAGGTACCTGCAGGCTCTCAATTAGCAATTTAATGACTAATAATTGCCCTCAATTAACTGACGATTAACTAAGCGCTGCTTGTGGCTCCACATTTATCTATTTTTATCAGCAGTGTTCACAATAATGTGTCAAAAACACATACAGAAAATATATATTTTTTAATATAAAATAAATAGATTTAATTCACTATACTAAAATCAGTATTCCCATTGACATTGCGAAATATTATTTTAAAAAGTAATATTTTGACAAAGTGGCGAATTTTAAATTGAATTAATCAAGAAATCAACTGAAAAACAAGCGTCAGAAAATCTCACGTTTTCTGTGGTGTAGTCGTGTTTATTCATTTTTCTAAATGCCCCCCTAAATCAGGGCTGATTGGAGCCCTTACGACCTGTCTCTCAGGTTTCCATAATTAATCACAGTTTAATCGCACTCAATTACTTCGTTACGGGCTTGGCTAAAAGAACTATAACAGACGTAGCGCGTTTCGACCCGGTTGCAAAACCTGACCCCACAAACCCCTGTCGCCAGATCTGAGTTTTACTGCTCTGCTATAGAGAACAAATCCATTTTGATAGGTTCGTAAAAGTCAGAGGTTGACAGCATGCGGAATCTCCATCTATTGAAACCTCCCCTCTTATCACAGCGTTCTGCCCAGGGTTAGCCATGTAAATCACTTTGAACTTTATAGACTGGAGCTCGGATTTATCTCCTCAAACCAAGGCGGCCGCTTGTGCCTTTTCCTCTGCGGCTAGGACGGAAATGAAGCCGAACGTGCGGGTGGTGGTCGTAAGTCTCTCGTCTTTCTTTACAATCTGGTCTTTGGTGTGAAACGACGCTCGTTTTTAAACCGATGTACCGCCGGTATTTAGAATGTAGTTGTTTTGGCGCCGAAGGGGAAAGGAAGTGGGTCGGATCTCACTTTGTGATCGTGCCGTGCGGGTCGCTGGGTGTTATTCTCGAAAACAAAGCCGGGAGCCGGAATGGCCCTCGACGCAGTGAGATTACACACTACGAGACCTGCATTTCCGTCGCTCGGATGGGACGATAAAAACTGAGGTCCTGACTCTCTGTGGTCATAAAAGATCCCATGGTAAACGACAAACTTTTGAAACGTACGCGACTTTAAGTTTGATCAGTCCATCACTGGTAAGTTAATTAACTCGTCTTGCTTGGTACGCGATTAACATTTGAGGACGCGAATGCGTACTGGCGTACCACTTATGTGCACCCCTGTATGTATATAAACATACATTTGGTAGCCAATTATACCCTCTATTTCTTTTTGATTTACCCTCCTCCTCCGAACTCGCCCAACTATGTTTACAGGGTCGCCCTACCGCTCCTCGGCGAGCTTGTCCCGGCTCACCCTCCCCCTTCCCCCTGGGGCAGACAGCCAAACGCCGCCCCCGATCAGGGCTCCCCACCAGGGCCAGTCTGGTACAGTCAGGTGTCAAACCGCGACCGTGATAGGCAGCTCACACTCGTAAAGGACCAGCCAATGCGGGTGCGTTAGACCGCTACGCTATCGGAGGCCCCCTGCTCGCTGCTGTTTATTGTCCGCACACTACGCTACGCTTCTCTTCACAGTGCAGGGGTCACGTTATCATCGCCCTATGCATCAAAGGGATTACTGGTGAACAGATTGTTGCTGCTCTGGATTCACACTCAATGGGAATGACGTTCCAATTCCACACTGTCGTACTGCAGACTTATAGGCACTATAGTCCATATTTTGTTTCCCCCTAATGAACCGTAGCTTTACCGCCTTTCCATTAGCCTGTAGAGGTCTCCGTGAAGCATGGCCCCGCCAGGCCACCCGTGAGAAACCAGCGATCGGTCTGCAGTCTGTGGCCCATTTTACATCACATTTACACTTTAGGCATTTAGCAGACGCTCTTATCCAGAGCGACTCACACAGTTTACATTTCTTTACATACAATCCATTTATACAGCTGGATATTTTACTGAAGCAATTCAGGTTAAGTACCTTTAGCTCAAGGGTACAACAGCAGTGCCCTCCACCTGGGAATTGAACCTGCAACCTCTGAGTTACAAGCCCAGCTCCCTAACCATTACACTACACTGCTGCCTGTCCGACCCCCCCCTCCTACACGCCGTCCTGCCTGCCTGAGTCACTGAGACCGGGGGCTGTGTGAGGGGGCTTCATGGGCTTAAGCCCTGAATGTTTTTATTTTTTTATTTTTTTAGAAAAGTCCCGGATATTTTTTTATTTTTATTTTTTATAACCACACGATGTGTGACATTTTCCCTCCCTAGTCTTTCTTCTGTCTCTGTAATCAGAACCGCAATGTAACGGAACGATGTACCGTGATAAACCACTGGACCCCACAGTCCTGCATCGTGTGTGCCTGGTCTCTGTCCGTGGGCTAAGCCCCGAATGTCCTCAGCCCCCTAGCCCCGCCCCTGACTGAGACGCTCCTGACTGGCAACGTGGAAGAGTTGGCGTTTTATTCCCCCCCCGCTCCTCACGCAAAGTGATATGTACAGTGGGGTCCAAAAGTCTGAGTGAACTACCAAGATCTGTTTGTTTTCATCGTTCATCAAAAAAGGAACAACATTTTTTTACTCAGCAGAACAATTTGACCTGTAACTAACTTCACTAAGCTCTGCTGGCATAATTAAAAACAGCTGCAAAAGGTTTTGCAAAGGAAGTGTCCTTCTTCAAGATTAAAGCACCTGCAGTAGCATCGAGAACACATAGAGGACCATATTAATGATGTCAATATCCGGTATTAGTTGTCACAAGACCAGAACAACTCACACTGTGTATTAGGAGTGTCTATTTAAATTTCAATTAAAAACAAGGCGTCACATTTTGAGGAAATGAAAGGCAATGGTGTGCAAACTAAATATTTATAGATATTTCATACCATCCTTTCTCACACATTTTTTAAAATCTGTATCAGTGTTTTATGACATTCTTGAATAACAAATACCACATGAGTAAAAATGTTGTGTTAGTTTTCGATGGACAAACAGATCTTGGTAGTGGACTCAGACTTTTGGACCCCACTGTATGCTCTGAGACTCAGAGAGAGCAGTTGGGGTGAGGTGGAGGCCGTACACCAAACTCACAATATGACCAATTTCACAGTACAGGGGTCACGGTACAATAGGCCTATGCAGCACAATATGGTCTCCTAACGCCCAATCGTATTCTAACCGCGCTCTTGCTGCGACCCCCTGCTGTCAATCCAGGAGAGAGCAGACAAACACGCTCTCTCCACTGAAACGCGTGATGGCAGCCATCAGCCATCGCTTCTTTTCACACCACAGTCTACGAGTTCAGCCGCGAGGGAGGAGGACACTGTGGGCATCCGAGTGACCAGCAGGGGTCGCTGGCGTTGTGACATGACCCGGACAATCCGGCCGACCGAATCCCTCCCTCCCTGGGCGAGGCTACTGCAAAATGTGCGTCGCCCCGCGGGGCTGCTGGCCACAGTCGGCAGGGTCTGGATTTGACACCAGACTGTGGGGCTCATCCTGGGTGGCGTAGCAGTAAGAGCATCTGACAAGGAATGCAAGTTTCCCACTGCAGCCGCAGTTCAAAACCCGGCTGCACCAGTCCGGCTCTGACCGGGAGTGCCGCTAGGGGGGTCGGCGTTTGGCTGTCCGCCCCAGAGGGAGGGGGGAGGGAGAGCCGGCACGAGCTCGCCGAGGAGCAGTAAGGCGACCTGGTAAACATAGTTGGGCGAGTCCAGTCTTGGAGGAGGCGGATCATCGCCGGCCTCGAGGTATTAGTTTGTCCCTTGGGGGCGGGCAGCGGGTTAGTGGAGGAGGGTAAATCTAAAGAAATAGAGGGTATAATTGGGAGAAAAACAGGGAAAAAATCGGAGACAATTTTTTTTAATTAAAAAAATTAACAGTACCTTAACGGCATGAGCCACCCAGCAACCCCACAAAATGTATTTTAAACCATAATCCCGCCTACTGTACCCCCCAAGCAGAATACCACATTCAACCCCAGTGCTTTGACTATTATTCATGTCCTTTCCCAGTGACACTCTCACATTCAGGAGTGACTCAGTGTGTTTACGGTCGTGGATCATTCCTCTGCTGCTCAGGGAGTTGCCCAAAAAAAAAAACATTAAAAAGAATTTAGTAGGCCAATCGTGAAAAGCGGAAAAAAAAATCTAGTTCATGCATAAATTGTAATTCTTAATAAAGGGCCCCGTTTCTAAAAAATCTACCACAAGCTTACTTGGGTACACACAGATCTCTAGCCCAAGCCCAACACGTCAGCAGTAATAATAACGATTGCAAGGGGAATGAAAAGCAGAAGTGGACAAACTGGACTTGGTTACAAACAGCATACCGATATGGTATTAATATCTCGTCTCGCGCGTTTCTCTCCCGAAAGCCGGGTGCAGGGTAAAACAGGATTTTGTGCAGACGTAACAAATTTAGGGAATGGCAGTTCCTCCAGGGTGTTTCTGGGCCAGGGAAACAGATGAATCAGATTTTAAGAACTCCACGTTTTGGAAGTGCTGCCTCTTATCAAAAGAGAGGAGTGTAAAATGTCCCTGATAGAAAAGCGCCACATGAAGCTCCCAGGAGCAGGTTTACTCTCCCTCTCTCCCCTCATGTGATATTAATGTGGGATTTGTGTCTGTGTAGCGCTGGGGGCGGATTCAGCCAGAGGCAAACAAGAGGGGAGAGGAGAAGTGAGAGAGGGGAGATCTGTCCGGTCTGAACCCGTCTCTAATCTGGTGTCGAGGGAGAGGAGAGTGAGAGAGGGAGAGATCGGTCATTATATTACATTTTAGGCATTTAGCAGACGCTCTTATCCAGAGCGACTTACACAGTTTTAACATTTCTTTACATACAATCCACTGAAGCAATTTTAGGTTAAGTACCTTTAGCTCAAGGGTACAACAGCAGTGCTCCATCTGGGAATCGAACCTGCAACCTCTGAGTTACAAGCCCAGCTCCCTAACCATTACACTACACTGTGGTCTGGTCTGGTCTGAACCCGTCTCTAATGTGGTGTCGAGGGAGAGGAGAGTGAGAGAGGGGGAGATCGGTCTGGTCTGGTCTGGTCTGGTCTGAACCCGTCTCTAATCTGGAGTCACAGCGGTGGAGCGGCCCGCGGGTCACGGACAGAGGCGGTCGGGAAACAGGGCGGAGGACTAGAGCAGACTCCGGGGGCTCTGTCTGGAATGAGCGTCGATCCCGCGGTCCTTTCTCCATTAGCTCAACGAGCGCAACCCTTTTTATTTATGCTCCTCCTGAGCGACGGATCGAAGATGCGGTCCCACAGCGCCAGCTCGGCGAGACACCGCGGGCAGCGCCGGGGCTCCTGGGGGCCGCTCGGCGAAACGAGCGCGTGAAGAACGAGCCGAGGCTCACGACTGGAAGGCAGCGAACGTCCCTCCCTACCTGCTCCCTACCCACCTCCACCCCCCAGGGCCCACACGCGTCCCTCCTGCTCCCTCCTACCTACCCACCTACCCACCTCCACCCACCTCCACCACCACCTCCTGCTCCCTACCCACCTCCACCCCCCCCAGGGCCCACACCCTCCTGCTCCCTCCCTACCTACCCACCTCCACCACCACCTCCCTGCTCCCTACCCACCACCCCCAGGGCACGCACACACACACACACTCACACACACACACACACACACACGCACACCTCCACACACACACCTACACACCCCACACACACACGCACGCACGCACGCGCCCGCACACACACACACACACCCTCACACTCACACACGCACTCTCACACGCACACACACCTCTACACACCACACACACACACACACACACACACACACACACACACACACACACACACACACACACACACAGTGACCCCCCCAGGGCACACACACACACACACACACACACACACACACACACACACACACAGACAGTGAACCTACCCACCTCTGTCCTCAGGGCACACACACACAGTGACCCCCCCCAGGGCACACACACACACAGTGACCCCCCCCCCACCCTCCCTGGTTTATTAATTCCTCATAATGAGAGCCCTCACTGAGAGCTGGTTTCCCTGCAGCGTTTTTTTTATTAATCATTTCCAGGGTCCTGCCACGTTTGATTAAACAGGACGCATTAGCGCCCCAGGGCGGGGGGACAGAAGAAAGGGACGGGGAACGAGATGAGACACCTCCTGGCGTTTCAGGAACATTCCAATCTCACACTCCTGGCCCGTGTATTGATATGTGTGCAAGCAAATCAATCTTTTTTCCCCCCCCATCTTTATTTTATAAAACTGAAAACTTTTTCAATCTTAGCCTTCTAGCCTGTGATATTGATATGTGTACAAGCAAATCAATCCTCGCTTTATTTTATTATTTTATCAAGACTGAAAACTCTTCAGTTCAACGTTTTGAAAGAGACAAAGTATTCCAATGCGCGCTAATGGTACGAAGTGAAATCTTCGAGGTTCTCCGTCGATGTCGTTACAGGATACGAGCCACACTGTGGTGATGGGATACTGCTGTGAGACACACACAACACCTCTGACAGCTCTGGCTGTGAATCGTGTGATTCTCCTCACGTCAAACCTTAAGAGAAAGATTTTAATTCCATGTCCTGGTTTGGTCTGTCGATTTAAACAAAAATAGAAATAATATTGGCAATCTAACAGGAGCACGTGTTCCCTGACATATTAATATGAGGAGAGCTCTTCTGGTAACACTTTAAACCCCCTTTTAATATGGAAGTCGATAAATAAATGCAGCAGCAGTAATAACGATATATTTTCATTATAGCACAAGTGGTTCTCGTTGTAGCGTGATTGATTTTTATTGTAACATATCATCCATTTTACTGACTTTTAATGTAAGCATGTTACTCAATAACAAAAAGACTAATACCTATAAGAAAAGTGGTCTTAAAAAAAATTAATTGGTTGCCAATTAAACCCTCTATTTATCTCAATTCTCCCTCCCCCACGAGTCCGCCGCCCGTCCTCCGGGTAACGAGCGAATGTTTCCAGGCTGGTAGATCCGCCTCCTCCGAGACGGAACCCGACCACGGACGGCCTTCCTGCTCCTCGACAAACTTGAGCCGGCTCATTTTTAAAGAAATGCCATAAGGCTGTCATAACCATGATATTACACCTTTCATAACCAGCCATGACACCATATTGTGGCTTACAATATATGACGTGATAATCTGTTTTGTGAAATTTCGCCACATACAGTACATTATGGCAGTGTTGTGACATTGGTCACAAGCTTTAAAACACAACATTGTGTGGTTATAACAGGTTATGTAGGCTTTCTGGAATATCATTAAGATACACCTCACAAATACGACATATGTCTTGTAAGTCGCTCTGGATGAGAGCGTCTGCTAAACGCTTAAAATCTAAAACGTAAATGCCATTACCACTTTTCTTGTAGGTATTAGGCTTTTTGCTATTGAGTAACGCGTACAGTGAAGGGCGTCCGTATTATAATGGACAATATGTCACAATAAAATCGATCATGCTATAACGAGAACCACTAGAAATATACCATTACTGTTGCTTTTATTTAATTACTGACTTACATTTATAATATAATATGTGCCATTTAGCAGACGCTTTTATCCAAAGTGACTTACAGTAGTGAGTGCATACATTTTTCAGTATATGTGGTCCCAGTGGGAATTGAACCCACAACCTAAGCGTTGTCAGCACCATGCTCTACCTACTGAAAGGTAGGTACATTTAAAACTGGGTTTAATGCTTCCCCTCTGTTCAATGGATGAAATCACTAATAGAATCTTTGCTGATGGGAGATGTGTTGCATAACCCACTCTGCTACATTCTATATCAGGGGTGGGCAATCTTACCCTGTGTGGGCCGGTGTGGGTGCAGGCAGGGTGACACACCTGATTCCACTAATCAAAGCCCTGATTGAAGACTTTGATTAGCTGATTAGTCAAATCAGGTGAGCTACTGCTCGGCTGGAACAAAAGCCTGCACCCACACCGGCCCACACAGGGTAAGATTGCCCACCCCTGCACCCACACCGGCCCACACAGGGTAAGATTGCCCACCCCTGCACCCACACCGGCCCACACAGGGTAAGATTGCCCACCCCTGCACCCACACCGCCCACACAGGGTAAGACTGCCCACCCCTGCACCCACACCGGCCCACACAGGGTAAGATTGCCCACCCCTGCACCCACACTGGCCCACACAGGGTAAGATTGCCCACCCCTGCACCCACACCGCCCACACAGGGTAAGATTGCGCACCCCTGCACCCACACCGGCCCACACAGGGTAAGATTGCCCACCCCTGCACCCACACTGGCCCACACAGGGTAAGACTGCCCACCCCTGGTCTAAACCTTGGGTTGTTTGTTTGTTTTCTCTCACTGTACTGATGTGAAAAGGCTGGAGTTTCTCATCATTTCTCCGCTGGGCCATTATGACCGCACGATTAAGGACACCTGCGCGTAGGTAAGGAGTCCGTCTTGCGGAGTAATGACAAATTGACCCGAGGTAAACGTCGTGCCTCATCAGCCGCCGTGACCCCTCAGACATGGAGGCCGGGCGACACCCGATCCATCAGCGAATCAGAGCGCGGCGCCGGGTCCAATCAGCCCACTCTGCTGTTCACCACAACACGCCGACAGTGCGGATCCTCGCTGCGAGACGACAGCAGCAGCAGCAGCAGAAACACAGAGCACGAGATGAGAGACAGGAGGTAATGTTGTGCCGGTAACAATGAGGCAGGAAATATGCACAGAGCTTGTTCTCTCACTGTCACATGAGAAAATGATTTTTTATTATTATTATTATTATTTTTATTTATTTATTTTAGCTGCTCTTGTTTGTTTATTTTTTCCAGACTTTTCAAAACCCCATTCATCTGAGGTACACTGTTATTCCGGTCGGCGTGAAGCCGAACGCAACTGACGGGTACATTATCACACGGGGCTGGGAATACTGGGACAACGTGGGAACAAACAAACAAACAGAAGGATTACCCCTGTTTCTGCAAACCGTCGCGGGACTGCATGGAGCAGCAGACAGTGAAATGTAAACCTCTCTGGCCCATTGTCATGGTGATTAAATTAAACAGACTAGACCTTTTTAAAGCAATCGGGGGGAAATGCAGAATCTAGTATTTCCACTGCAGCAGCCGGGACCAAATGGGGTAATTTACTCTAAGAGTCGATACGAGGTTCGAGGCACAGCTGTGTGCTCGGGGACAGAGGAGGAGAGGAGAGGAGAGGAGAGGAGAGGAGAGGGAGAGGGAGGGGGAGGAGAGGAGAGGGAGGGGAGGGGGAGGGGGAGGGGAGGGGAGGGAACGGAGAGAGGAGAGGAGAGGAGGAACGGAACATCAGGCCGTGGGGTCTGAATGAAAACAGGAACCCATTACCGGCGCCGAGTTAAACCACGCTGAGTTGTGTAATCTCCCAGAGGCCGAGATGGAGAGAGTAATGATTATCTGAGTCTTACACAGGCACTTGATGAGAAGGGGGCTTGGCGCTAATCGAGTGAGGAGGGGGGGGCGGGCGGGCGGGCGGGGGGGCCCATCGATCGATCGGGCTAC
Organism: Aldrovandia affinis; assembly: GCA_029706075.1. NCBI lineage: Eukaryota > Metazoa > Chordata > Actinopteri > Notacanthiformes > Halosauridae > Aldrovandia > Aldrovandia affinis. Next base: position 2,794,753 of record JAINUG010000091.1, on the reverse strand, counting down.
ATGTCCTCGCGCAGGACCTCGTCGATGGGCACGTCGCGCTCGTCCACGGGGACCTGCGGGCACATCTGCTCGTTGAAGGCCAGGCCGATGGTGTAGGGCTTGCCCCGCGGGTGCCGGGCGCACCGCTCCAGGTAGGTGTCGTAGAAGCCCTTCCCGCGGCCCAGCCGGTTCCCTCGCTTGTCGAACCCCAGTCCCGGCATCAGGATCAGGTCGAGCCCTCCTGCACAGGTTCGAGAGGAGGAGGGGGAGGGGGAGGGGGAAAACCAGCATGACACGGTGAGTGAGACCAGAGGATCATCCTTTTTCCAGATTTTTTTTCCCAATTTAGTCCTCTATTTCTTACATTTTTACATTTTACAGCATTTAGCAGACGCTCTTATCCAGAGCGACTTACAAGATGTGCATTAATACAAGGTAGGAACAATCATAGTTGGCGCACAAGATCAGTGCAGTAATACAGCGATAGACATCATTGCAGGCATCTGCGTACCATACCTGTAACACTGGGAAGGAAAAGGTTATTGTAATTTTTTACATTTTTATATTTTTGAGTAAGTAAACAGTGGTGAAGACAATGGACAGAGTTCAGTGGTAGTGGAGTCTGAAGAGGTGGGTTTCTTCAATTCGCCCTCCACCATGAACTCACCGCCCACCCATCTCTGCGGGTCGAGCTAATTCCCCGGCGATGATCCGCCTCCTCCGAGACGGAACACCACCTACTTTACAGGGACACCATTCGCGCTTCGGAAAGCTCCTGCCGGCTCACCCTCCACCCTCCCCCCAGTGCGGACAGCCAATCGCCGCCCCCGATCGGGGCTCCCGGCCCGGGTCTCGAACCGTGGCTGTAATAGGCAACCTGCATTCCGGACGAACGCTTTGACCGTTACGCCACCCGAGGGCCCTGTTTCACCTGCTCCTCTTTTTCAAAACCTCAACAAAATGTGCAGATCGTGTTTGGAAGGAGGTTGCATCAGCATTAAACAATAATAAAAACATTGCAAAATCTGTGGTCCCTAGGCTCAGAAGCGTTTGTTAAGGCACGATATCAACGATTGTGCTGCTTTGGGACCCCAGCTGACCGGAGCCAGTCCCAAACTTAATGAGCCACTCGCTTACCGAACCACTAAATCCAGCCTGAAATGTATAAACACAAATTTTGAAACTCCCCTTCCCCTGGTGAGCTATTAAAACCAAACCCGTCGTGGTGTTTTATTAAGCTCCCGCTGAATTTATAGTCTGGTGATGTGGCGCTTTGCGTCGTCAACTTTGGTCCTCAGTATCAATTTCCCCTCGATGAACTACGAAGGATCAGCTGCACCAATTCCAACGGGATCAGCTGCACCACACACACACACACACACACTGAGAGAGAAAGTTTTTTGGAACACACACGGCACACACACACACACACACGCTGTGTTTAAGTAGTGTTCCGTGGCCCAAGCTGAGCTGATCTGTTTCGGTTCTTGTTGAGCTAACGCCCCCGTCAGGCCCATTTAAACATGATTTATTTTATTTCTATTCTCTTTATGCTTTTTTCCCATTTTTCCCTCCCAATTTTTGTAGCCAATTATACCCTCTCTTTTTCATGTCAATTATCCCCTCCCTCGTATTTGAGAGCTCGCTTCCATAGTCCTGACAGACATGGAACCCGCCAAGCCATCACCGTAACTCTGGTATGCACACAGAGCCACTCCTATACGCAGCGAGCTCGCATCGGCTTCCCTCCCCCCTCCCTGGGGCGGACAGCCAATTACTGCCCCCTAGTGGTTCCCTGTGGCTCAGTTGGTAGAGCACAGCGTTGGCAACGCTTAGGTTGTGGGTTCAATCCCCACTGGAGCCACATATACTGAAAATGTATGCATTCACTACTGTAAGTCGCTTTGGATAAAAGCGTCTGCTAAATGGCGTATATTAGTGGCACTCCCGGCCAGAGCCAAAACTGGCGTGACTTGGTGGAATCGAACCCCGGTCAGAGTGGCCAGCTTCGGACGTTCTACCGCTACACCACCCAAGAGGCCCCATTTAAACATGCTTAATTTCGTAGAGTGCTCATCTCCCATCCTGGCAAGGGCCCAGTCCGTCTTCCACATTCCACTAAATCACTCCCTCTCCAGAGAGATGCCTGCCAGTCACTCATGAGCCACTTGTGTAAGAACATAAGAATACATAATGAGGAGAACGAGCCGTTCGGCCCATCTAGGCTCGTCATGTCCTAATCTAAAGAGTATCTAGTACTGCATCTAGCCTGGACTTGAATAGCCCAAGCGTTTTTGCCTCTACTACCTGACCTGGCAAGCTGTTCCAGACATTGACAACTCTCTGTGTAAAGAAAAACTTCCTAATATCTGTGTGGAATTAGCCGTTAACTAATTTCCACCTGTGGCCCTTGTTCTGCTGACCAAACTTATCTTAAACATTTGGTCGTTCACTTTGTTAATCCCTTTTAGGAAGAGAGACAATGTGACTGACCGCTCAATGGCATCCAGGTGTTAATGTCCAGGTGCTGATTACATTTAATATAAATCCATAAATTTCAGTGTGTTGTCTTTCTGCCGTCGCACGCTGCATAATTATGGTCTGTCTGCACCAATCATTGGACAGTGAACAGAGACTAATAAACTAAGAACATAATTTGTTTATTAATTAGTTGGTATTTATTTAATTTTTTTTTAAAGAAAAAAAACGGCACTGAATCAAATCACAGTGGTTTGGTCTTGATTCTCAGTAATTGCTTTTTTTTTGATTAAATATGCAGGTAGCTGCCAAAACAACAACAGCTTCAATGCACCTTGGCATAGATTCTACAAGTGTCTGGAACTATTGATGCAACGCCATTCTTCTGCGAGAAATTCCATCATTTGGTGTTTTGTTGATGGTGGTTGAAAACGCTGTCTCAGGCCACGGCAGATTCTCCCAAAAGTGTTCAGTTGGGTTGAGATCTGGTGACTGAGGCGGCCATGGCATATGGTTTACATCGTTTTCATGCTCATCAAACCATTCAGTGACCATTCGTGTCCTGTGGATGGGGGCATTGTCATCCTGGAAGAGACCACTCCCATCAGGATAGAAATGCTTCACCACAGGATGAAGGTGATCACTCAGAATGGCTTTGTGTTTATTGGCGTTTCCCTTGCCCTCTAAGGGGTTGAGTGGACCTAAACCGTGGCAGGAAAATGCGCCCCACACCATAACAGAGCCACCAGAACCCTCCATTTACTCAAGTGTTTACTGTATTTTGGCAGTTACCTGTATATTGTACACATCGCCCTCAAACTCAAGCTTTTCCCCAGAAACACTGAATACCTTTCAGAAACCCACCATCACGTTTGACTGACAGAGACGTGGTAGACAAACTGGCTAGCGTCTCTCCAGAACCAGGGTTGGTTTAGATGTACTGACATTTCCTGCCATTTTAGGAGTGAAAGGCCACGATTGAAGAAGTTTCAATTCCTTCCTTCCCTCTTGAGCAGCTGTTGCAGAAGTAAATCACCCTTTAGTTTCCAAATGCATGGGCTGTGTGCTACATACAGCACATTTACCATGACCATCGTGGGGGGTTTATTACCGTATTTGTTTCATATTTTTCCAGTTTTTCTCCCAATTTGATGGCCAATTACACCCTCTATTTATTTCGATTTGCCCTCCCCACACGAGTCCGCTGCTCGTCTCTACGAGGCAAGCTCATTATCCGAGGGCAGCGAACCCTTGCGTTGTCCTCGGGTCCAAAAACACCCTTTTCTGAGTCTAAGAGCAGTGAAACCCCCCTAAATTATTGTTTTTCAGCATTAAATTCTCCTGGAGTCACCCTACCATTAGAAAAAGTGAAACATTTACGTTTTTTTAATACTTTTATCAAGGCTGTACACCATCAGGGTACAAAGATTATCACATCTATTACAGCAAAAAAAAAATGGTTATGATGTGTTCTTTGTAGTTCAAAACATGGTTCTACATGTCTCAAGGTAGAGTGTGGTTCTGTGTGGCTCAGTAGGTAGAGCGTGGTTCTGGTTCTGTGAGCATGGTTCTGTGCTCAGTAGTGTGGCTCAGAGGTAGTGGTTCTGTGTGGCTCAGTAGGTAGTGGTTCTGTGTGGCTCAGAGTGTGGTTCTGTGTGGCTCAGTAGGTAGAGTGGCTCTGGTTCTGGTTCTGTGTGGCTCAGTAGGTAGTGGCTCAGTGGTAGACCATGGTTCTGTGTGGCTCAGTAGGTAGAGTGGTTCTGTGGTTCTGTCTCAGTGGTTCTGTGTGGCTCAGTAGGTAGAGTGTGGTTCTGTGTGGCTCAGTAGGTAGAGCATGGTGGTGACAACTGTGTGGCTCAGTAGGTAGTGGTTCTGTGGGTTCAAGGTCCCATTGGGACCACATATACTGAAGAATGTATGCATCCACTACTGTAAGTTGCTTTGGATAAAAGCATCTGCTAAATGGCATATATATATATTATGAATAAATATTATGAATAAATATAGTTTCTCTGCTGTGCAGTAGGAAAACACAGTTATTCACCAGGTTGTTTCTTCATGCAAAATAGATTTGGGGTTTAAAATTCAATGAAGAGGCTTTATGATATTGGTGTGGTGAGGGTGGATCATTTCTGACCCTGTGGACACGGGGAGTATACAGAACATCACACAAAGAGTTAACACACTCCCTCCCGAGCTTCTCACACTGCGAGACCTCTTTGCCCATGTTCGAATGTGCGTGTGTGTCATCAGCCCCGCAACTTTTATATTATCTGAGAAAGGAGTGCAACAAAAACATTTCTAAACACATTTCTAAACTAATTATCCAGGGCCTTGTGAAAGAGCTGCCCACTGCACTTTTTAACTTTAGCGCTTTCAGGAGCATCGATGCAAACACAATCAAACGCTGAAACGTGAAGGTCACTTGAGCCGCTAACAGAGATCCCTTTCAAACCCTGTCTCCCGGCACTCACACTGTTCATACAATCACCGACCTACTTTCACTAAGAGCTGTCCTCCAAGTGCTGAAGTTCACAATTGGAAGGAAAAAAAACTGCTAAACTAATAGCGCTGTTATTTGCTGTATTTTCTCAATTTGGGATTGCATTTTACATTTTAAGCATTCAGCAGACGCTCTTATCCAGTGCAACTTACAAGATGTGCATTAATACATGGTAGGAACAATCATAGTTAGTGCAAGAGATCAGTGCAGTAATACAGTGATAGACATCGTTGTTGGCAGCTGCATACATACCTGTAACACTGGGAAGGAAAAAGGTAGTAATTATTATTATTATTATTTTTTTTTTTTTTAGGGGTAAGCAAGTATACCTATACAAAAGGTATTGAGCAAGTCGGCAGTGGTGATGACAATTAGCTAGATGTGCAGAATTCAGTGGTAGTGGAGTCTGAGTCTGGGTGGGGGGGATTCTGGGACTGCAGGTCACACACAGGAGGACTGAACAGCCCAATGGCAGTCTGCTCTGGCTGCTGTGGGTGGCATCCCATTTCTGCCCCGGCTATAACACTGAAATATGATTACACCCCTTACTGTGTGTGTCGCCATTATGCACTTGAGTTCTATTACACGTAATGCCTCCAGGATTCTAATTCTGACCCTCTGAATGGAGGAATTATGCTAAAAAGTGAGTCTGTGGTAATCAGTAGATAGCCAATACAGTTGTTCTAATTGTATTGTGTCTGTTCCCGCTCTTTGTTGAGTGCTCTTTCCTCCCTCTCTCTAAATCTCGCCGTATTATCTCCAGCTCTGACTCCAGACTGAATTGTACGATGACTCCAGACTCCTCATTTCAGCATGCCATAGCCTCAGACTGGAATGAGCTGCAGAAACCCTGAGACTGGACCATCCTGTATCAGCTCCTGTTTTTAGGTCTCTGATCATGGACATTTTCACAGACTCATGCTCCTGCTACAGTTGATGCATGAGTACTGTGTCTTGTTTATCTTTAAGGCCTGTGTGTGTTTTTAAATTTATGGTTTATGGTTCTGTGTGGCTCAGTAGGTAGAGTGTGGTTCTGTGTGGCTCAGTAGGTAGAGGTGTGGTTCTGTGTGGTTCTTGTGTCTCAGTAGGTAGAGCGTGGTTCTGTGTGTCTCAGTAGGTAGAGCGTGGTTCTGTGTGTCTCAGTAGGTAGAGCGGTTCTGGTTCTGTGTGGGTTCTCAGTAGATAGAGTGTGGTTCTGTGTGACTCAGTAGGTAGAGCATGGTTCTGTGTGGCTCAGTAGGTAGAGCGTGGTTCTGTGTGGCTCAGTAGATAGAGCATGGTTCTGTCAATGCTTAGGTTGTGGGTTCTATTCCCATTGGGACCACATATACTGAAAAAGTATGCATTCACTAGTGGACACACTTTGGACAAAAGCATCTGCTAAATGGCATATATATATATATATTCCTGTTTGTCCAGTTGCATTATGTTTTTGCTGTGTTTTTGCCTCTTGGCCAGGCCGTTATTGTAAATTAGAATTTGTTTTCAATTAACTTGCCTGGTTAAAATGTTGGTTACATTTCTTTTTTTTAAGGTTAGAAGCCTTTAAGCACTGGTCAACGTAAAGACACGCTTTCTCTATTTCCCTTTCTGCCAACCGTTCTTCTTTTCCCTCTCCCTCTTAGAAGCCTTTAATTTCTTTCTGCCAACCCCTCTCCCTCTCCCTCTCTCTTTCTCTCTCTCTCTCTATTTCCCTTTCTGCCAACCCCTCTCTCTCTCTCTCTCTATTTCCCTTTCTCCAACCCCTCTCCCTCTCTCTCTCTCTCCCTCTCCAACCCCTCTCCTCTCTCTCTCTCTCTATTTCCCTATTTCCCTTTCTGCCAACCCCTCTCTCTCTCTCCCTCCCTCTCCCTCTCTCCCTCCCTCTCCCTCCCTCTCCCTCTCCCTCTCTCTCCCCTCTCCCTCCCTCTCTCCTCCCTCCCCTCCCTCTCTCTCCCTCCCTCTCCCTCTCTCCCTCTCTCCCTTCCTCCCTCCCTCCCCCTCTCCCTCTCTCCCCTCTCTCTCTCTTTCCCTTTCTGCCCTCCCCCCTCTCCCTCTCTCCCTCCCTCCCTGCCCTCTCCCTCTCCCTCTCCCTCTCGAATGACATTGCCCGTGCTCCACCCTTAACGTCAGTGTTCACCCCATGTGCGTCTGTGAGGGAAATGAAAATGCCTTGAAGCTCCTGTTCAGTATTCCGTTCCCCCAGCGGGACGCGTGGCTCGAGCAGGCTTTATTGGAGATCTCTCCCCCTTTTCAAAACACACAACACAAAACCAGATTTCCCCTCCTCGTATCCTCCGTCCCGGCTGACTGCGGCCACTGCGATCTAAACGGAGGATGCAATTTCATACTTTTACAGTTCTGTGGTTCAAATCTAATAAATACAATCGTTTGAGTCCCCTCTTAGGTTTTAACTAATTTAATCTTAACGACGGATTAAGCAGGACAGACTCGTTCATGTTGTCTTCCGTAAACATCTCTACTTACGTTACCGTTTGTATAGAACACCGCAATCGGCAGATAATGCCAACCGGGTTTAGCAGACAGCTATAAAACTGTAAAGCGTTAAAAAAGTTATATGTATGTATATATATATATATGCTAAAAGGATATAGCATTCAGCGGCTGCTCTTTCGCGGGTGATTTGACACACTCTGCGTTGCCGTGCTGAAACCTCGAGACGATTAGTGTTGACCTTCACCAATGAGCGCGGGGACAGGATGTGTTATTACCGGGGGCGAGCGCAGCGCTTCGTCTCGCACGCCCTCATGTCGCCGACCAGCGCTGGCAGGCTCTGCGTTTAGCGGGCGCGCTCATGCGTGTTCAGCGGGCGCGTTCATGCGTGTTTACGGCCCCAGCCGTGGCCTCGCGAAACCCCGCTACCCACCTCCCGCCACAAATCTCCCCTGACCTTTTAAACCCCCGTCCCTAAGACCCGTCTCTGGCTTATTAACGACCACTGCGATTGAAGAGGTGTGCAGCGATCGCCCTGCGATGGACTGGAAACTATCGCCTGTGAAACTGCCTGCCGTCCTGTTTCCGTTCGACGGCAGACGCACAGAAGTGCTTTTTGATGGCGGGACGAGGGGGAAGGACGGATGAAAGAAAGGCGCTCTGAGCCTCGTCGCTGTCTAAACGGATGTGGAGAGAAAACTCTGAAGCCTCTTGGCATTTCTGGCCCTGCAGGGCGCAAGGTTCGGCGGTGCCATGATGGCAAGCTCCCAGGTGCCACCAGAGGGCGCCATCCGCGATGGAAACCCTGCTACCTGCATTCAAACTCTTGAGGACCTCTCCTCTCCACCCCAGCCCTGCTTACAAGAGTGAGTGAGTGAGTCTTACGGCCTCTGCCAGTCCACCTCTGTAAAAACACTACTCAAAGGACCTCACCCTGCGCTATCAAACTCATACCTGCAAGGTGTTCTCAAAGCAAGCTTTCTTATATTACATAAATACTGTCTATATTGCCATTTTAAAGAGTTATACAGAAGAATGAGCATTAAAAATTGGTTTTGTGGTTCACTGTGAAGCCCATTTTTTTGTGTCATTTTGTCTTGTGTTTGTCACCTGTCCTCTCGTCAGTGTTCAGTGTGTGCTGACGAGTGGACTTTGCAGGAGAGTAAGCGAAACCAAAGCCTTGTTTTTTTTGAGCGGCAGTGTAGTATAATGGTTAGGGAACTGGGCTTGTAACTCAGAGGTTGCTGGTTCGACACCCAGGTGGGGGGCACTGCAGTTGTACCCTTGAGCAAGGTACTTAATCTGCTTCAGTAAAATATCCAGCTGTATAAATGGATTGTATGTAAAGAAATGTAAACTGTGTAAGTCGCTCTGGATAAGAGCGTCTGCTAAAAATGTAATGTTTTCAGCATGGCCTAGCTTTGTGTTCGCCCTTAGCCAATGAAGTGAGGGAGATGCGCTGGTGTTCAGTCTGCTGGTGTTGAGACGTCTTCCTCGTCTGGCCGGGACGCATGCTGCACACTGCAGCCGGGGTTCGATTCCACTGGCTGTGCCAGCTCGGCTCTGGCCGGAAGTGCCACGAGGGGGCGGTGATTAGCTGTCCACCCCATTGGGAGGGGGGAGGGAAGCCAATATGAGTTTGCTGCGTATAGGAGTGGCTCTGTGTATACCGGAGTTACAGCGACGGTTTGGCGGGTTCCGGCTCGGAAGAGGCGGTACATCACCTTTGTCACTGCAGGGCTATGGCAGCGAGCTCACAATACAAGGGGGGGATAGTTGACATGAAAAGAGAGGTTGTTACAGGTATGGTATGCAGTTGCCTACAACGATGTCTATCACTGTATTACTGCACTGATGTTGTGCGCAAACTATGATTGTTCCTACCATGTATTAATGCACATCTTGTAAGTCGCTCTGGATAAGAGCGTCTGCTAAATGCTTAAAATGTAAATGTAAAATGTAGGGTGTAATTGGCTACTAAACTGGGAGAAAATGAGGGAGAAAAGAGAAACAAAATATTTTAAAAAATCAAATCAAATCAGACCCAGCTTCTGTGTCTGAATGAGGATAAAAATGTGTTTGGTGCTCTCAATCAGCACGCATGCACTTCAACAAAATGACTTGTGCGTTATAGTCTCTCAGCCTGCACTTGAAGACGAGGGTTTCTGCCTAATTCTGAGGACACACAAGAGTTACTCTATGCTGCTCATTTGTTGACTGGCAGCCAACACAGATATTGAGCAACACTGGTTTGCAAGCCTCCTCCCCCCATGGCATTTGTATGCCTCGGACAAATGGCTATGATTCCAGATTATCGGAGAACACACTGAGACATCAATACATTTTTTTTTACAAAATTTGAAAGCAACTCGATAATGTATGCCACAGGTGTCAAACTCATTCCATCGAGGGCCGAGTGTGTGCAGGTTCCTGTTGCAACCAATGCACTACACCAGGTGATTTCACTAATGAGCTCACTTCTTCAACTAAGGAGGGAACCTAATTGAAATCACCTGGTGTAGTGCATTGGTTACAACAGAAACCTGCACACACTCGGCCCTCGATGGAATGAGTTTGACACCCCTGATGTATGCATTCTTATGCAAACTATGAGCTAGCGATAAAGTACTCAGGCTAGATTCAATAAAACAAAAACAACAAAAAGGTGCCAAGGAGTGCAGCGAAGAGGTTTAGCTGTGGTCCCAAATTTTCCTTAAATTGAAACGACTCAAACTTCAAATAAAAATACAAAAACGGAGAAAAAAACTTGAAAGAAAGAGAACGAGAAATAGAAGAAATGCCACGGGATTATAACAGTCGATTGCATTGCCATTATCGTCAGATAGACCCAAATGAAAGAGCAGTGGCCAGCTGGGAACAGGGCTGAGACACAACCTGCCCCAGATAGTGCTGGCCTCCTGTCAACCATGAAAGGTTATCAGAAAGGCCTTTTCAGGCCTGATAACGGGGACCCGGGAAGAATGGCTTTGCCCTTCCCCAAACGCACCGTTTCCATGTCAATATCAGCTCGCTATTCACTGAACATTTAGCCCAAACAACATGAGGTTCTGATATCACACATTACAGAGTGACACTGCTCTAAACGCCTCATTTTAAAGGTTGCATAAGCAAACTAATGTGGAATAAATCTCCCCCTGGCTGCTGGACAGATCTGCCCTTTTTCTTCAGATTTTCTCCTAATTTAGTGGCCAATTGTACCCTCTATTTCTTCAGTTCGACCCTCCCCCACGAACCCACCGCCTGTCACTACAGGACAAGCCACTACAGGACAAGCCACTACCCCGAGGCCAGCGATGATCCGCCTCCTCTGAGACGGAACTCGCCCACCTGTCTTACAGGGACGTCCTTCGCGCTTCTCGACAAGCTTGTGCCGGCTCACCCTCCCCCCTCCGACGGGGCGGTCAGCCAATCGCCGCCCCCGAATGAGGCTCCCGGGCAGAGCTGGGCCGTGGGCACTGAATGTAGTAGGCAACCTGCATTCCGGGTGAATGCTTTGACCGTTACGCCACCCAAGACCCGTTAGACAGATCTGCTCTCTCGTGGATTCATAACGGGAGACAATAACGGAAACACCCATCAATACATTCATATTTATTAACTAATTAGGAGTTGGGCCTCCCTTCGCCTTCAGAACAGTTTCAATCCTTCTTGGAATGCTGTTATATACGTTTTTAGCTGTTTCTAGTGGGATATTGGACCAGTCTTCACAAAGGAAAGGCTCCAGTTCTTTGAGAGATGAAGGCGGTGGAAATCTACTCCGCACTCTATGTTCCAGAAATTCCCATGAAGGTTCAATCGTGTTTAGATCTGGGGATCGGGGGAGGCCATGGAAGGTGTTTGACTTCCTGGTGTTCATGAAACCACTCCTGAGTCTGTTTAGCAGTGTGTATGGGGGCGTTATCATCTTGGAATATGGGAACATCTTGAGGAAACAATGTTTGTACAATGGGGTGCACCTGGTCACCTAAAATGGCTTCACATTGCTTGGCCATAATTCTACAATGCAGAACAATAATGAGGCCCAATGAGTCCCACAAGACCGTTGGAACAAAAGCACTGTGGGCTGGAGGCTTCCTCTGGCCTTCTCCAGACATAAACCCGTCCAGATGTAGGAAAAAGAGTCAAAGACAACTCATCAGCCCATATTACTTTCTTCCACTGCTCAGAAGTCCAGGTTTTGTCCTCATTACACCAGGATGTGTGTTGCGGCGCATTGGCCTTGGTTTCTGAAAGGCAGCCTTGCCATAAATATCAGCTTTGTGGAGCTCACGACGTACAGTTTGTTTTCACTGGGTCATCGGGGTGTACACTCAGTTCTGTGGTCATTCTTGAGGCCGTCGCTTTGTGATTTTCAGCAGCTATCCTGTTAAATGTCTGTCAGTCTGTCTGTCTGTCTATCTATCCCTGTTGGTGAGCTGCAACCACTGTTCCTCTCTCCTGATGCAGGTTTTCCTTGTTTGGCGTATGCCGTCATGATTTTCGACACTGTTCCCCTTGACACATTCAATCATTTTGCCGTTTCTGTGACTGATGCACCTGCAATTCAGGCACCAACTATTTGACCTCTAAAAAACCGCTAGATCTCTCATGTTGCTTTAGAAACTGACACATTAAAGTGTTGGTTTTAAAACTTATTTTACAGCAGAAACATATTGTTAATTAGTATTGGCATTAATATAAAACACATTTGTAGCCTCCTTTATAATTGCAATTTAGTTACTTCAAAATACAAGTCCTTTTTAATTTGGTGTTTCATTATTTTGTCAACCCCCCTGTACGTGCCTTCTGAAACATAATCATAACTGAAAGTGCCCCTCTGTGAACACATTTTTATTTTTATTATATACAAAAAAAATGTATCTCATTTCGGACTGTTTTATTACGTTTGAGCAAGTACAATAATCAAAAATGAAATGGGAACTTCGTAATTTGTTCCTGTAGGACACAGCGAGTCAGTGCAAGATCATTGTGGTCCTACCGCTGCGATGGAGACACAGCTCCACCTGCTGGTAGGATCCGGAGTTTCTGAAACTGAGTAACATTTGGAAATGCAATATTTGGGCTCAGTTCAATCTTAACGGAAACTTTGTCCATAACTTTGCATGACAAACATAAATGTTGTCACTGGGTCCAACACAGATCACGTACTTAATATTTAAGGTAGAAACCCAGTGAAGGTCATCTTGAGTCTGGTTCCTCCTAAGGGTTCTTCCTGTTTGTTCCACCAAGGGAGTTTGTCCTTGCCACTGTTGCCCTAGGCTTGCCTTTATGGGGGTTCAGACCAGGTTCTGCTGTGAAGCGTATTGTGACAAATGCTTTGTAAAAATGCACGCTATGAATAAGGTTTGATTGATTGAAGCTAGCCCAGACCACTTCCTGTTTTTTATTATTATCACAAAGCAAGGTGATAAAACCTCTCTACCCCTTATGCATCCATAATATATATATATATATATATATATATATATACCTACTGAGCCACACAGAACCACGCTCTACCTACTGAGCCACACAGAACCATGCTCTACCTACTGAGCCACACAGAACCACACTCTACCTACTGAGACACACAGAACCACGCTCTACCTACTGAGACACACAGAACCACGCTCTACCTACTGAGCCGCACAGAACCACGCTCTACCTACTGAGCCACACAGAACCACGCCACTACCTACTGAGCCACACAGAACCACGCTCTACCTACTGAGACACACAGAACCACGCTCTACCTACTGAGCCACACAGAACCACGCTCTACCTACTGAGACACAGAACCACGCTCTACCTACTGAGCCACAGAACCACGCCTACCTACTGAGACACACAGAACCACGCCTCTACCTACTGAGCCACACAGAACCACGCTCTACCTACTGAGCCACACACAGAACCACACTCTACCTACTGAGCCACACAGAACCACACTCTACCTACTGAGACACACAGAACCACACTCTACCTACTGAGCCACACAGAACCACGCTCTACCTACTGAGCCACACAGAACCACGCTCTACCTACTGAGCCACACAGAACCACGCTCTACCTACTGAGCCACACAGAACCACGCTCTACCTACTGAGCCACACAGAACCACCCTACCTACTGAGCCACACAGAACCACGCTCTACCTACTGAGACACACAGAACCACGCTCTACCTACTGAGCCACACAGAACCACACTCTACCTACTGAGACACACAGAACCACGCTCTACCTACTGAGACACACAGAACCACGCTCTACCTACTGAGCCACACAGAACCACACTCTACCTACTGAGACACACAGAACCATGCTCTACCTACTGAGCCACACAGAACCACACTCTACCTACTGAGACACACAGAACCACACTCTACCTACTGAGCAACACAGAACCACGCTCTACCTACTGAAGACCACACAGAACCACACTCTACCTACTGAGCCACACAGAACCACGCTCTACCTACTGAGCCACACAGAACCACGCTCTACCTACTGAGCACACAGAACCACGCTCTACCTACTGAGCCACACAGAACCACGCTCTACCTACTGAGACACAGAACCACAGAACTCTACCTACTGAGCACACAGAACCACGCTCTACCTACTGAGACACACAGAACCACGCCCTACCTGAGACACACAGAACCACGCTCTACCTACTGAGCCACACAGAACCACACTCTACCTACTGAGACACACAGAACCATGCTCTACCTACTGAGACACACAGAACCACACTCTACCTACTGAGACACACAGAACCACACTCTACCTACTGAGAAACACAGAACCACGCTCTACCTACTGAGACACACAGAACCACGCTCTACCTACTGAGACACACAGAACCACGCCACACTCTACCTACTGAGCAACACAGAACCACGCCTACCTACTGAGACACACAGAACCACGCTCTACCTACTGAGCCACACAGAACCACGCTCTACCTACTGAGCCACACAGAACCACGCTACTGAGCCACACAGAACCACACTCTACCTACTGAGAACCACACAGAACCAGAAACACAGCTCTACCTACTGAGACACAGAACCACACCTAGAGACACACAGAACCACACCTACTGAGCCACAGAACCACGCTCTACCTACTGAGCACACACAGAACCACGCTCTACCTACCCACACAGAACCACGCTACTGAGACACACAGAACCACGCTCTACCTACTGAGCTCTACCTACTGAGACACACAGAACCACGCTCTACCTACTGAGACACAGAACCACGCTCTACCTACTGAGAACCAGAACCACACTCTACCTACTGAGCCACACAGAACCACACTCTACCTACTGAGCCACACAGAACCACGCTCTACCTATTGAGCCACACAGAACCACGCCTACCTACTGAGCCACACAGAACCACACTCTACCTACTGAGCCACACAGAACCACACTCTACCTACTGAGCCACACAGAACCACACTCTACCTACTGAGCCACACAGAACCACGCTCTACCTACTGAGCCACACAGAACCACACTCTACCTACTGAGCCACACAGAACCACGCTCTACCTACTGAGCCACAGAGAACCACGCTCTACCTACTGAGCCACACAGAACCACGCTCCACCTACTGAGACACACAGAGCCACACGTGGCAGGCAGACTCACCTGTGTCCAAAGCCTCGTCTCTCTCCTCTCCGTCTCCGGGCTGGCGGATGTTCCAGGAGGTGAGGGGGAGGGACAGCACGTCCTCGGCCCCCGCCAGCCTCAGCATGTCCATGTGGCTGCCGTCCGTGGTGTGGTACTTGGGGATGAAGCAGTCCTTGCCCCTCTTAAAGATGTCCTCCAGGATCTCCTCTGTCAGGACCTCGTCGCTCATGCTGAGGAAGACCGCAATCCTCTGACAGCTCTCATACTGGGGGTGCTGGAGCAGCTGGGGGGGGATCGCTTTAATTCAAAATATCAGAGGATGTTTTTTTTCTACATTTTACATTTCATTTAGCGGACATTTTCTAAATGCTGATATTTGTAGACGTATTTGGGGATCAGTCTATCTATTTTAAATCAAATCAAATCAAATGTATTTTTCCCAAATGCATGGTCACAAAACGCTTACATTTTACATTTACATTTTAGGCATTTAGCAGACGCTCTTATCCAGAGCGACTTACACAGTTTACATTTCTTTTACATACAATCCATTTATACAGCTGGATATTTTTACTGGAGCAATTTAGGTTAAGTACCTTTAGCTCAAGGGTACAACGGCAGTGCTCCACCTTGGAATTGAACCAGCAACCTCTGAGTTACAAGTCCAGCTCCCTAACCATTACACTACACTGCTGCCAGTTTCTAAATTAATTAAGATTAATGGAACTTACAATAATGCATTTACTCAATTTACCTGTGTTCTAAGTACCTATAAATCCCCTGTAAGCTCTGGTGGTGAAGCCAACAAGTTGTAAATAACCAACGAGGTAGCTTTAAGCTTTGCTTAATTTGATCAAGTTCAATTTTACTGTTCAAAGCGACAATGTAGGTTACTCTGGTTCGATCAAGCAGTGCCTTCCCTAATACAGGCGCTGTTTTCTCATGTGGTTGAGGTTGTGTATATCTTTATACAGTATGTCCTGAATCGGCCGTTAGGGACATGGGGGTAGCCATAGTGGTTCATGATCTTTATCAGTGTCAACCGCTAGAGGGCGCTGCAAACCATAGTATCTATATTTAGGTCGCTATCTTGACAGCTACTGTGGGTACAAAGGGTAGTTAACTAGAACTAGCTAGCTCGAGTGGTCACAGAAGCTGTGTAAGCAATGCACTGCCAAAATAGGCAATTGCTTTATCGTCTGGAATTAAAACGCAAAACCAGAAGCATTCATTTTATAAATAGTTCGAAAACTAGTTGTCACCAACATTTAACTACAACTGCACGTAGCCTATATTTCGCTAAAGGCTACTTAAGATAGCATCGTGTATGTACAGCACTGTAGCCTATTATATATATGGACTTAAATACCAGTTGCGGATTCATTGCGATAAACATTTACGAGTCTTCCCAATGAAGTACACTTGTACACAGACGTGCCGTGTGGGTTTCCTAGACCATCAGAAAACTGCGACCAAGCCATCGCGTTAAATATTTTAGCCTCCTTCGACTGTGCGTGTTACGGCTCTTGTTTCACGCTACCTTTTGTGTGACGACACGGGACTGGCGAAGTTTCTCCTGGCTCCCGAGCGCCGCAACACGTTTCTTTATCTCTTTTCGCAAGGCTTGTTTGGCGGCACGCAAGGCGGCCATGCTCACGTCGATCCGCGTTCAGCCTCGCGCGGTCCTCTGCGTAATGCGACGTCGCTTGCTCTGTGCACGGCACGTTAAATTAGCGTGGCTGGCCTTGGACGAATTCAACATCTCGTGGAAGGTTTCGCAACTGTAACTCAAAAGTTAATCATTTAACAATGTATGCATGACTTTGCTATATTTTAATTATAATATCTACGATTTGTTAAAATAAATAATAATAATTAACGTACGTTTATAGAATATCACACAGGATTTTATTTATTTATTTTATTCTTCTGGTTTGTTTGTTTGTTTGTTTGTTTTTGTTGTGTCGTGTGTTAATTTGATCGATTAAACTACTGCTCTCTGTGCTTGTCCCTGACAAATAAACGAATAATTAAATAAAATATACATTTACTCTCTCTGTAGACCCATATCTATAGCCTAACAGTGTTTCGATTTTGCAGCAATCAGGTGTTGGGAACAATATTTCACACAAAAATATATAATAATCTTAAAGAAATTGGTCTATGAATGTATACCATCTGGTAACAATGTGTAGTTTTTGCTGAAATAATGTGTGGGGGCGGAAATGTAAACCTATTACACACTTAAACATCAGCAACGATGACTGGAAATAAAATCTTCTGTCCACAAATTAAAAGTATGCCAACCTTTATTACTAACCATAAGGAAAAAAGGAAAACTGGTAACGTTACGTCAACTATAATTTAATTTACACGACTTTTATTTTGAAAATCTCCAACCGGAAGAGCCATAGCCAAAATCTCTGATCGAGCGCAACGTGAAATTAACCTATTTAAAATAGGCTAAAATAATCCTTCGAATTTGGAAACATACTGTATGGTGAGATGAATGTAAGCTATACACTATTGATTATATGTGTCTTACAGCGACACATATAATTTCACATTAAATGCGCTTTTCCCCACTTAGTGAATATTAAACGAAGTAAATATTTGACTAATTCACTTCCTTGCAATGATAAACTGACGGCAGTTTATCTGATGGAACAGGTCTAATTGTCAGTTGCGTCTCTTAATCCCACGGAGGTCCTTGTTCAAGGCGTTTCATATTTTATATTATGTAGTTAAGATCCAATAGTATGGAAGTACCCGATGATAACACTGGTCTACAAAAAAAAGTTTTTCTTTCTTGCATGGACTTTGGAAACTGGTTTTGGCTCATTTTGGGCTGCTTAATTGCTCTATCACATCACGTTTTTGTGCTATCTATGCTCCATATTCATGGATTTTACAAAGGTTGACCGTCCAGTCTGGCAATCTTGGTGGGGATAAAACAGCAAAAGCTTGATTATTCTCACCAAAACTACTTCATTTAGGGCCTTAAAATAATTTTACAAATGTTTTAAGTCATAAAAACATGTTTACATAAGTTTATGTTTTTTGTGATTTGCAGCTGTGAAGACTACCTAATCTGCTGTTAAGACTCTATCTCATCTAAGTTTTACAATTAAATATTGTAATTGAAATAGGTACCATTCATTGTAAACATTTTTGCATCTATCGATCTTCTAATGCAACAGTGTTTTTCAACTTCGAGTGTAAAATTGCTGTTTTCTCAAAAATAATGATTTTTCATAGTTCAAAAACCTGATGTGGTAGGCAAAAACGAATGCCAGATTTGGATTCAGCACCCAAAAGTTAGCTAGAATCTGTTGAAAAACCCCATGCAAGAAAAATCGTGTTGACCAGTGTAATACATGTCAAAATGAATTGTCAACAAAGATCATATATCGATATTTATGTGTACATAAACCACAGTAAAGCGTAAACGGGTTGGCAGGACCTATAGGGGCCGAACCACATTAATATGATGATATATATATTTTTTAATTGGTTTGTTTGTTTGTTTTTGTCGTGTCCTGTGTGGTTCGTATAGCTGTTGTTGTTCTCGGTCATTGAATGCACTGATTTTAAGCTGTAACAGTGTAATTTTATCGAGTGATTGAACTAGCAATGCCCATCAAGGGACTGGTGTTGGAAATGAGCTTCGGCTACACACACATGCCCAGTGCATCGGGCACTGCTTCTGCGGCTGTCAATGTTCTCTGTGCTCCTCCCTTACACATAAACTAATAAATAAATAAATATAACAGTAAATATTACAGTAAACGAGTAAATATAAAGAACGCCTTTGAGTCACTGTGCCACCTTTGTGTAGTCTACATGTCACCCATTGGTGCGGGCAGTTTCCGCACAGTCACGTTATATTCCAGTCGGCTGTGGGCACACAACTCTTCCTTGTGTTTAATCTACGATGGGCCCCACCCTCGTGTTATCGCGTACCCATTCCTGCCCCCCCCCTACGCTAATTTAAACTTTCATAACACTTTGCGGAAGTTTGGTTTGGTTGTAGACGCTTCTGTCATTCATTGGACAGCCACCCCACACACGGCGCAAGGAAGGTTTGCGCTACGAGGCGTAAATTATGACAGCTCTCAAAGATGACGGTACTTTATTATAAACTAACGGTAGAGACCCTTATTCTTGCCCGGACATTTTAATTTGGCTAGCATACTTGCTAAAGCTAGTTAACTACTTGTGTTTTCTAATTGTTCTGACAGACCTTGGTGTCTACAGGAAGCGAGGTTGGTGAGCTGTGTGCATTTCCTTCGCCGACTGATATTGCTAACGTTAGCTACGTTGGCTAACTCTGTAAAGGATCATTTAATTTACCAAACAGCTCAATTATAGCAAGCTGGGTAATTAGCTGTCTTAAATTAAAATGCAATTAGGTTAGCTTTATAAAATATTTGCAAAGTGAGAGTCATTATTCAGTGGAATATAGGTAACATTCAATATAAGGTTACAATAATATTTTCAATTTAATAAAAATGTCATGTTTTATTGAAGGACTGAATTAACATTACAATACTGTGCCTCTCAGACTTGCAAACCGAAGGCGTTTCTTTTTTCCCCTCAACCAATATGTTTTGAGTATACGAAGTTCCCAACATGATTGACGTTAGTTTTATCCAATGGAAAGATACATGGGTGTGGTTATACGCATTCAACAGCCAATAACAATCCACGTAGGCGTTTATTCTGTACTTACACACTGAATTTTTGTGTGTATGTGGTTGAGTTGAATTTGATATCGAAAGCTTGTGAAAAGGAAGAGAGGAGTCGAACCGGGGGATCTGGGGACGTATTTGTCGGTATGTTTTGATATTAAAGTAACGTGTAGTTGTTTTTCCTTAAATAAAATAAGAATAATTGGTTATATACTGCCGAGAAAGGAGCAAATTCCTTTCCTTTCATTTGGCTGCCATTATGTTTAAGTATGTAGACAGCAGAACAAAAGGGCAGAGTTGAGACAGGAAATAATGGGATATTTAGGGATTTAGCTAGCTAGCTGACGTTAGCCTTGGGAGCTAGCTACAGTGCTTTAGACTGTTTTTAGAGAACATTTGCTATTTTTAAAAAATTGTTGCAAGTACTAGATTAGATAGAATAGCTATATAATAGCTTGCTGACTGTTAAAGGTCAGATAATTCACAGAAGAGGGATCGGTGTTGGTTTGCTTGCTAGCTAACAGTTTTAGCTTGCTGGATAACTTGCTAGTATCTTACTAAATTAGCTCGTGTATTTGGTGTCCGCTTAATCTAACTGCATTGATATATGTCTGATGTACAAGTTGTTACTAGCCCGTTTTTATTTACTGTTGTATTTAGCTATTTATGTATCAGAAATCGCCGTTGTTAGTGCTAGCTACCTAATGTGTAACCTTAATTTAACGAGCTAAATGAGTGTTTAATCGACATTAACACGGTAGTTTCTCTATATTATCGAGGTCACAGTGACAACTGGGTTTCTAAAGAAGAGTCTAGTCGTGGTGGAAACGTAAGAGTAATGTCATTAGTTAACTTGGCTAGCTGGATATAGTTTGTCATTGTGTCAAGTTTAAAGCGCATATCTGGAAAACAAAGCTAACTTTCTTGCTTGCTGACGTTAGCAAGGTAAGCTAGCTTGTCTAACTTTGTTGCGCTGCTTCATGTTCACAAGAAGTTTTTAAAAACTTGGATGTAGAAACGGGAAATAATGTCATTTTAAATGGCTAACTATAATTTACAAGCTAGCTATCGGGCATTGAACACGAGAGATGAATGTTTGCTAGCTTGCTAACGATGGCACTTGTTGTTTTTAACGCTGGGTTTAGCTATAGCTTGTTTTCTCAGGAGAAGTTACTGTCTAGCGTGAAGAGTTGTATATTCCGATTGACACGCTAATGTATCCAGCACAAATTAGCCCAACTAGGATGTATAGTTGGCTACACTAGCTAACGTCAGCTAGCTAACTTATAGTATTACGTATTACGCGTTATCTAGCTACTTAAGGTTAGTTGGCTAAATAGAGGGCTAATATTAGCTAGCTCGCAGATAAAGTACACTTTGGTGCTAAGCTGTTCATGCCTGGTGACCTCAAGTCAGGGTCGGACGTGTGGCGTATCAGATCAGGCATTCATTATGCCGACAACATGTTTAATTCGGTGCCTTGGGGCAAACGTTTGGTGTTTGAGCTGTTTCTTAAATAACGTTACCTCCCTTCCAACATCTGTCCGTCTGTCCGAATTTGGACTAACGGAAGTTGTGACGGTATGCTTTGCTTTGGATAGGTACTGGCAAAGAAATCTGGTCTGGCATTTGGTGGCAGTGTGGTATAATGGTGAAGGAACTGGGCTTGTAACGCAAAGGTTCCAGGTTCATTTCCCAGGTGGGGCACTGCTGTTGTACCCTTGAGCAAAGGTACTTAACCTGGATTGCTTCAGTAAATATCCAGTTGTATAAATGGATTGTATGTAAAGAAATGTGAAATTTTGTAAGTCGCTCTGGATAAGAGCGTCTGCTAAATTCCTGTAATGTAATGTAATAATGAAATAAACGTCGCTACTGCCTTGGCTGAATATTGCGTGGCTCTATTGAAATGTACTTGGTAGCAAAATTTGGCAACAAACCAAGTCTCGAGGGAAGAAGGGAGTCACAACTCGCTCTTCCATCCAAGTTATTACTTTATTTAAAACATGGATCCTGTTCCAAAACGAAGCTGTCAAGAGGGTCTACAAAGAACGACGGTGCTTTCATGAATATTGCTATGCACTATGAAAGCTGGGTGCTTTGTTGCAAAAGATATTCAGGTTTTAGACGTCTCTTACTTTTTTGCTGTAATTATCTGTCAATCAATCAAGCCTTGTTTTTGTATAGTGCCTTTGGCACCCAGCGCATTGCCACATCAGTCTGCAGAAGGTGTAGGGTACAAATTGCCTGTCTGGCGTGCTTGTCTTCCTATGAAAAAAGCGTAAATTGCCCGTATATCAAACTAGTGTTTTGACATTGTTCCGCACAAGTTGGGGAAGGTGGCCTTGATTGCTCTTGTATTTTACCTGAACAAGTTTGATATAGATGGTAGAGCTATCTCTTTCTTGATTGATATTTTCCCCTCACTGAAAGCTTTTTTTTTAATAAACCGTAAAATAAGGCTTACTTTGATGTGCAAAGCAGTATTCACAGTTCTGCTTTGCATGCTCACGAGCTTAACAAACCTGTCAAGGTGTATGCAGCCACAGTACAGTTTAATCTCAATGCATTTA
The DNA here is from genome assembly GCA_029706075.1 of Aldrovandia affinis. Lineage (NCBI taxonomy): Eukaryota > Metazoa > Chordata > Actinopteri > Notacanthiformes > Halosauridae > Aldrovandia > Aldrovandia affinis. The sequence goes on along the minus strand of JAINUG010000091.1, from coordinate 2,772,450 downwards.
ACACATTTGTCATTTTACTTATATATATTTTTTTTAAGTTATATTTGTTCATAAATAACTTCCCATTTTACATTTTAAATTCTGTGTAGTGGTTCTGGGTTCTGTGTGGCTCAGTAGGTAGAGCGTGGTTCTGTATGGCTCAGTAGGTAGAGCGTGGTTCTGTGTGACTCAGTAGGTAGAGCGTGGTTCTGTGTGGCTCAGTAGGTAGAGCGTGGTTCTGTGTGACTCAGTAGGTAGAGCGTGGTTCTGTGTGACTCAGTAGGTAGAGCGTGGTTCTGTGTGGCTCAGTAGGTAGTGTGGTTCTGTTTGGCTCAGTAGGTAGAGCATGGTTCTGTGTGGCTCAGTAGGTAGAGCGTGGTTCTGTGTGGCTCAGTAGGTAGAGCGTGGTTCTGTGTGGCTCAGTAGGTAGAGCGTGGTTCTGTGTGGCTCAGTAGGTAGAGCGTGGTTCTGTGTGGCTCAGTAGGTAGAGCGTGGTTCTGTGTGTCTCAGTAGGTAGAGCGTGGTTCTGTGTGGCTCAGTAGGTAGAGCGTGGTTCTGTGTGGCTCAGTAGGTAGAGCGTGGTTCTGTGTGGCTCAGTAGGTAGAGCGTGGTTCTGTGTGGCTCAGTAGGTAGAGCGTGGTTCTGTGTGTCTCAGTAGGTAGAGCATGGCGTTGACAACGCTTAGGTTGTGGGTTAGATTCCCATTGGGACCACATATACTGAAAAATGTATGCATTCACTATTGTAAGGATAAAAGCGTCTGCTAAATGGCATATATTATTATATATATTATTGACTCTGTTAGGCCTAGTTGTACCAGATAACCTTGTTTACGGTTAGTCAAGACTGACTAGATTGTTGAATGTCGATTAATTTACTTTTGTTATGAACCGTGAGTCTGTTAAGCACGCGTTCTTTTGTCACTGTTGTAAACGTACCAGTTATGTAAAAGGGAATCTTAACAGTCAACATTACATCATGGGAGTTAAAGATTGAACCTCACACGCTTTCAGTATGAAGTAGGCCTATGTCATGTTTTAAAAGCAATTCTGAAATCTTGAACTTCAGTGGAGAATCAAAAGGCAGATAATAGCCAACATGGTTATCTTTTTTACTGAGTACTACCTACCTGTAATATATATATTGCATAAAAGTAATTGATGCACGTTATTTAATGTTTTTGAAATCGCCCCTTTGATCTGTAGATGCTACTGAAAGGCATTTGTGAAAGGCAGCCATTTCAGTCAGAGGTGATGGGCACGTTGGCCCGGATTTCTGTGCGTCCACAAGTGATGAGTTGCAGTTCAGGCCTCAGAAAGGAATTTGTAGACATATTCTCAGGAGAGCCCCATGAGGACCCTGTTCCCCCCCTAACGCAGAGGACTACAGCTCAGAACGGGACAGCGACCGTGCGACTGGCTGGTTTAACCAACGTGAGGGGTCGTCGTTGATCAGTTCTAAACAGTCAGCCTAAGCCGTTTGTGCTTACATAATAGAAAAAGGCCATGATAATCGTTCCATAATTAATCTTGGGAGAGATTTGATCTCGGAATTCTGCAGCGTGCAGAGTTATTGGGGGGGGCATGGACGTGTATGAAACAGCTGCAGATTTAGAGAACCAAATGGAGCAGGCATGGGGTGAGAGAGCTGTGATCCTGGGGTAAGCTTTTAGAGATCACAGCCCTGGTAAGACGCGATTGTGAGACCGCGGAAGAGCTTACCCCAGTGCTGCTCATGTGAGACCCAGCTGTGCATGACAGAACAAGTGTTTTCACAGCCTGTCGGTGGCTGTTGCTGTATGCTGCCAAGTCCAAAGCCAACAGGAGCAAGAGGAGGTGACAGACCGGGGGGTAGACCAAGGAGGCCGTTGTTTTAAATCTCACACAGAGCTAAGAGACTGAGCGCTTGTTTATCGTTTATCACCACTGACATTGCAATGTTTTTTTCCATTTCAAAATGGCGACTTCGCCGTTGCATTAGGTTTTGTCTCCTTGAAAGTGGAAATGCAAACAGCCTTAACTTTGTCTAAACTGCTGAAGATCGTCGAAAAAATTTACAGTATCTTCGCTAAGGTTCCGGCCGTTTTAAAAATAGCAGTGCCTATTTTAGCTCTCCAAGGTCAGAATTTGTTTGATACAAAATGCAAAACCAGAGGATGGTGTTGGTTTTCAGCGACATTGATGGGAATTGGGCTTATGATAAGAATGTACATTTTTACATTTACATTTTAAGCATTTAGCAGAGCGACTTACAAGATGTGCGTTAATACATGGTAGGAACAATTATAGTTCACGCAAGAGATCAGTGCAGTAATACAGCAATAGACATCGTTGTAGGCAGCTGCATACCGTACCTGTAACACTGGGAAGGAAAAAGGTTACTAAATGTATTTATTCATTTTTTTGGAGGATTAAGCAACGTAGGCCCGTATCAGCTGTCTAACGCTTTAATGTCCTTAGTATGAACCTTTTTTGTGAAACGTGTCGACTACGTGTTGGTCAAATGAGACATGGGGTGCCTCTTCACAAAAGGTTGGAGGGAATGGGTCATTTCAACCAGGTCCAGAATCACTTGGCTGGCAGTGTAGTGTAATGGTTAGGGAGCTGGGCTTGTAACTCAGAGGTTGCTGGTTCAATTCCCAGGTGGGGGCACTGCTGTTGTACCCTTGAGCTAAAGGTACTTAACCTGAATTGCTTCAGTAATAATATCCAGCTGTATAAATGGATTGTATGTAAAGAAATGTAAACTGTGTAAGTCGCTCTGGATAAGAGTGTCTGCTAAATGCCTAAAATGTAAAATGTAAAACATGCACTTGTCCTCACATAGCCTCACATAGCCTGCTACTGTACAGCCGTGCTTCGGTGTCTCGTGTCAATCAAATAACATGTAGATCCATAATTGGTCAGTCAGTCTAACAAATGCTAGGGTTGTTCCAATTGTCAGTGTCAAAGAGTAGTCTGATAATTCCAGCGTTTACTCTCTGTCCTTCCTGTGTGTTCCACGCTTGGCCGACCTTTCTGCTCTCTGCACATAGTGTGATAGAGGGAGATGGTTTTGACAGTTTAGTTTGCCGGCGCTGTTATTAGCGCGCGTGCGTGCGTGCTTGCGTGGACTCTTTTCCAAAGCGACTTACAGTAGTGAATACATTTTACAGTATATGCATGTGGTCCCAATGGGAATTTAACCTACAACCTAAGCGCTGTCAGCACCATGCTCTACCTACTGAGCCACACAGAACCACGCTCTACCTACTGAGACACACAGAACCACGCTCTACCTGCTGAGCCACACAGAACCACGCTCTACCTACTGAGCCACACAGAACCACGCTGTACCTACTGAGCCACACAGAACCACGCTGTACCTACTGAGCCACACAGAACCACACTCTACCTTCTGAGCCACACAGAACCACGCTCTACCTACTGAGACACACAGAACCACACTCTACCTACTGAGACACACAGAACCACACTCTACCTACTAAGACACACAGAACCACGCTCTACCTACTGAGCCACACAGAACCACACTCTACCTACTGAGCCACACAGAACCATGAGCCACACAGAACCACGCTCTACCTACTGAGCCACACCAGAGCCACCAGAACCACGCTCTACCTACTGAGACACACAGAACCACGCTCTACCTGCTGAGCCACACAGAACCACGCTCTACCTACTGAGCCACACAGAACCACGCTGTACCTACTGAGCCACACAGAACCACGCTGTACCTACTGAGCCACACAGAACCACACTCTACCTTCTGAGCCACACAGAACCACGCTCTACCTACTGAGACACACAGAACCACACTCTACCTACTGAGACACACAGAACCACACTCCTACCTACTACCTAGACACACAGAACCACGCTCCTACCCACACAGAACCACGCTCTACCTGAGCCACACAGAACCACGCTCTACCTACTGAGCCACACAGAACCACGCTCTACCACACAGAACCACGCTCTGCCCTACTGAGCCACACAGAACCACACAGAAAGTGTGGTCATTTCACCTTGGAAGCCCTAGGCCTTTAAACCTTTCCAACTGCCTGTAAAGTGGAGTTTCTGGAAGGTTGCGTTAGTCATAAAAACACAGATTGAGGCGGTGGATAGCGTAGCGGTCTAATGCACCACACTTTGGCTGGTCCGGTGTGGTGTGTGCTGCCTGTCAGGGACGCGGTTCAAAACCTGCGCGTCTACCAGACCAGCCCTGGTCGTCGGCACCGATCGGAGGTGACATTTGGCTGTCTCCCCCAGGGGGAAGGGGTAGGGTGAGCCGGCACGAGTTCGTCGAGGAGCAGGAAGGGCGTCCGTGGTCGAGTCCCGTCTCGGAGGAGGTGGATCTACCGGCCTGGAAAGAGTCTCGACCCAGAGGATGGGCGGCGGACTCGTGGGGGAGGGTGAATTGAGATAAATAGAGGGTATAATTGGCAACCAAATTGGGAGGAAAACTGGAAAAAATAGAAATAAATGTAGGAAAAAAACTAAACAGATTGAGCTTTCAGGTCATGTACTTTCCACTCAGGTGAACTGAGAGCCTGCGTTTGATTTCAGAGACTGGTGCAGGTTTGTACCAACGTGCTCTCCCCAAAGGTTCACTGAGTTCAGTTCATGTTTTTTTAAGTCTGTTGCGGCTGCAGAGACCAGCTTGACAGCAGGAATAGTGGTTTACCGATGAGCTATTTTTGGCCAGGTATGAAAGCACCCTCACAGCAAAAAGCTGCAGAAATGATCCTGTTCTTTGTAGGCAGAGACCGTGGGCTTGTGTTAAATCTCATTAACTTTGATTTCAGATTAAATGCAATTATTTCCCCCTTTACAAAGACCGTTAAGGGAATTCATTTAGGTGATTTGCTGAACTTGCCAAATGTTGTTTGTGAATAAAAAGGTGTTTGTTACTTGTGTTTAATTGCAAGTCTTAGTTGGGGACAAATGAGTCCAGACAAATGTGCATAAATATATACACTTTTAAAATATAAACGGCCCTCAAATCTGTACTCTTATTCAGCCTTAACGTTGCGTATGGGAAGAACAAAGCGATGAGGTGTTACTGAGTGTTGGACGAGGTCACTGTCTGTTTGCCACCGAGGTGCCAGAACCAGCTGCCAACCAACCACCCAGATAATGCCAGCTGGCAAGAGCAAGCTTCTCCTCACATGTCTAGACTCTTAACTTAAATTCCAGCTGCATTTAGCAGTACTGTTCACCTACTCTAATGATAAAAGATTATAAGTCTAAAGAGCTCTCGCAGTAGCAGTAGTAGCAGCAGTAGTAGTAAACTGTTTATTTGTTTGTACAAAATAAGCTACAATAAGGTGCATGTGGCAGCAACCAAGCTGAATTGAAAATATATTTGACATAGGTGTAATCTATAAATAATCTCAAAAAAATAAATCTAAAGCATAAACTGCAACATTAAAAGCATAAAATAGACGGACATAAGATAGACTAACCCGACACACAATAACATGACAAACCGACACACCAGCCCACAGCACTCACCTCAGTGTTCACCTTTAGCTCACGTAGTGTTGTTTACGGAGTTGGTGCCATCGCTAATATGTTGCATGTACTGTATGCGCATGTATGTGTATGTTTATACATATGTAAGGCACATGTGTAACAGTATATACAGTATACACAGGGATGCACATAAGTGGTACGCCAGTACACATCCCACGTCCTCAAACGTTAATCGTGTACCAAGCAAGACGACAAACTTTTGAAAGATACGCCACTTTAAGTTTGATCAGTCCATCACTGGTAAAGTAATTCACTTAGTTAGTTAGTTAGTTATTTGCTTAATTAACTTACCAGTGATGGACTGATGAAACGTAATTAAAGTCGCGTATCTTTCAAAAGTTTGTCTTGCTTGGTGCGCGATTAACGGTTGAGGACACAAATGCGTACTGGCGCACCACTTATGTGCACCTCTAATTATATGATTGTTTATCGTTTGCATTGTTATCGATTGTACAATGTGTACCATGTCTTCAGCAAAACACAATCGTTTTTTTCATGCAAACGAAGCTCCATTTGAATTTGAATTTGAATTTGAGCCCTCGTATTGTGATTTGTGTGTGTTTGTTTCTCCCAGAGGAGGGGACATGGCCCAAGAGACGAACCCGACCCAGGCGCCCCTGCTGTGCGTCACCGGCTGTGGGTTCTATGGGAACCCGCGGACCAGCGGGATGTGCTCGGTCTGTTATAAAGACTTCCTGCAGAGGCAGAACAGCAGCGGCAGGATCAGCCCTGCAGGTGGGTGTGGGGAAGGTGTCTGTGTGTAAGACCGTTCTGTTTATCCGTCGTTCGCGCTGTGGCACGTATGCATGTGAAATATAATTTTTTTTTTTGTTTCTATTTTCTACTGTTTTCTCCCTGTTTTTTCTCCCCATTTATTTTTAGTATCCAAATATACCCTCCTTTTTCACGTCAATTATCCCCCTCCCTCATATCTTATGAGTTTGTTGCCGTAGTCCTGATACCGGCAGTGACATGCGGCTGAGCACCACCTCCTCCGAGCCGGAACCCGTCACCGTAACTCCGGTATGTGGAGGGGATTGACATGAAGAGAGACGGTGTAATTGGGTACTGAAATGGGGGGGAAAAATAGGATTTGGAGGGCCTCCTAGGTGGTCTAGCGGTTACAACGTTTGACGCTGCCTACTGTGACCAGGGTTCGATTCCACCGGTCGCGCCAGTATCAGTGGCAACTGGCTGTCCGCCCCAGGGAGGGGGGAGGGAAGCCGATCCGAGATCGCTGCGTATAGGAGTGGTCCTGTGTGTTACGGTGACCGTGGCGGGTGCCGGCTCGGAGGAGGCGGTGCAGCGCTCACTACCGGTCTCAGGACTACGGCAGCGACCTCTCATACGAGGGAGGGGATAACTGACATGAAAAAGAGAGGGTATAATTCGATACTAAATTGGGAGGGGAAAAAATGGGAATAAACAGCAAAAATAGGACCTAAGTATAATAAGCTCACATGCACAGATGAGCTCACCCATCTCTCTCACCTCGTCAGACTGGTGCTGAGAGTTACATTGTGCGTCATGGCAGGCTGAGTCTGTCCCAGCAGGCCGTGTGTTACGAGCAGCGCGTGCAGTCCCCCCGCTAGAGGAGGATCCAGTCGCTCTGATTACCGATTCGCCCTCAGGAGCGATGTGTGGGCGGGGCCAGCCAGGCGACTGACGCACACTGGCGTGATGTGTGGGCGGGGCCAGGCGACTGACGCGCGCTGGCGTGATGTGTGGGTGGGGCCAGGCGACTGACGCGCTGGCGTGATGTGTGGGCGGGGCCAGGCGACTGACGCGCGCTGGCGTGATGTGTGGGCGGGGCCAGGCGACTGACGCGCACTGGCGTGATGTGGGGGGGGCCAGGCGACTGACGCGCGCTGGCGTGATGTGTGGGCGGCCAGGCGACTGACGCGCGCTGGCGTGATGTGGGGCGGGGCCAGGCGACTGACGCGCACTGGCGTGATGTGTGGCGGGGCCAGGCGATTGACGCGCGCTGGCGTGATGTGTGGCGCGGGCCAGGCGACTGACGCGCGCTGGCGTGATGTGTGGGCGGGGCCAGGCGACTGACGCGCGCTGGCGTGATGTGTGGGCGGGGCCAGGCGATTGACGCGCGCTGGCGTGATGTGTGGGCGGGGCCAGGCGATTGACGCGCGCTGGCGTGATGTGTGGCGGGGCCAGGCGACTGACGCGCGCTGGCGTGATGTGTGGCGGGCCAGGCGATTGACGCGCTGGCGTGATGTGTGGGCGGGGCCAGGCGACTGACGCGCGCTGGCGTGATGTGTGGGCGGGGCCAGGCGACTGACGCGCGCTGGCGTGATGTGTGGGCGGGGCCAGGCGATTGACGCGCGCTGGCGTGATGTGTGGGCGGGGCCAGGCGATTGACGCGCACATGATGCCGTTGTCGTTGCAGTGTCCCCCAGCGTGAGCGAGCCTCGGCCCTCGCTGTGCTCTGACTCCAGCCTGGTGACAGAGGAGCCTCCATCGCCACCCCAGACCGCCACACCTCCGGAACAGAGCAGGTAACTGCGTCGCACAGCTCAGCCACACGCGCTCTCTCTCTCGGCACAAAATGGAGGATTTCGGTGGGCGGGGCCAAAGAATTGTGCTTCCTGTTCCTGTTCTATTCTCTGGGAATGCGTTTGATCTTTGAGAATTCAAGCTGGGTGACATTCCCTCGGTCGTTTCACCTGTCACATCAGCTCTCTCACCACCTTCAAGACTCACCTTTTCATCTCTGCTTTTCCAAAACAACTAAACCTCACTCTCAATCGCACAGAATGTAATATTCTTTATTGCCATGTTCCACACAAGGTGATTGGAATGTGTTTTTCCGCATATCTCTCCTATGAGAGGTCCGAGCGCAGGGTCAGCCATGGTATGGCTCTTTAAAAAAAAAAAATATATATATTATAATTATGTGTATAGTTTTAGGAGACAGTTTATATTTTGCTCTTTTTTTCCCCCTCTTCTCTCTTTTTGTTGTTTTGAATGGTTTGTGTTAATTGTGTGTTTTTAGGTCTTTTTTTATCATTTTATAACAGCCTGTTTTAAAGCACCTTGAGATTCCCCTGTATTTTAAATAAAATGTATTATTATTATTATTATTATTATAGCTATTATTATTTATTATTATTATCATTATTATTGCTATTATTATTATTATTATTGCTTTATTATTATTATTGCTATACATCTCTCTTCAGATGGAGTGGCATCTTTTTTCAGATTTTTTGCCCCCATTTTTCTCCCAATTTAGTGGCCAATTACAACCTCTATTTATTTAGATTTACCCTCCCCACACGAGTCCACCACTCGTCTCTATGAGGCAAGCTAATTCTCAGTGGGCAGCGAACTCCGCTTCCTTCGAGACAGAATTCACCCCCACCCACGTTCTGGAGACTCCCTTACGTGCTTCACGGCGGACCCGAGCCCCCAATCGGGGCCTCCCCAGGGGCGGACTGGTAGAGATCGGGTTTAGAACCAGGGCCGGACTGGTAGAGACACACCACACCGCGTCCAGCCAGATGTGGTGTGTTAGACCGTTACAGCCATCCGGTGCGCCCAGGAAGTCATGTCTAATCATCCTGCGCATCGCTGCTGAGAAGAGTGCAAAGCTCTCTGGAGTTTCCGCTCAGAGCAGGAGATCGAACAGCTTCTGTATCAAAGCCCCAACTCTCATGGCTCTCCAGAAAACCTGACTGCCTCCTCTCTCCTGGGCTAGCCATTCTATTCATTCAGTTTATTTATTGTGAGCTATTTTATTTTTTAATTGAGTATCCCACATAATATACAACGGTTAACCCGGGGGAAGGAGGATTGGTTTGGCTGCTGATCTATAATGTGGTGGAACAGCTGTTTGATGAATGTCCTCCACTGTAACTGCCATTTTGTTTTATTTGTGTAAAATCAGGTGAACTGCTTGGTGTTCTCTTCAGACTTTAATCATAGGCAGCAGTGTTAGCATAATGGTTAAGGAACTGGGCTTGTAACTCAGACGTTGCAGGTTTGATTCCCAGGTGGGGGCACTGTTGTTGTACCCTTGAGCTAAAGGTACTTAACCTGAATTGCTTCAATAAAATATCCAGCTGTATAAATGGATTGTATGTAAAAGAAAAATGTGAACTGTGTAAGTCGCTCTGGATAAGAGCGTCTGCTAAATGCCTAAAAAAATGTTTTTAAAAAATCAGCTTTGGTTAAGCCTAGCGAGAATGGGAAGGTTCTTTAGATTTCCTGTGATCTTATTGACTGCCCGTAATTAGTTATGTGGAGTTCCCAGTCTGTCGTTAAAAGGTTATTTGTTTAAAGAGAACCCCTTTGGATTCCTTGTAGCGTGGCGTCCAGCCAGACGCTCTTAAGGCATTGTGAAGAAGACGATTCGCCGGGGGTCAAAGTGGGGCGGAGTCAGGAGACGGACCAATCACAGGGTACGCTCAGTTTTTCTCATCACACTGGGGAGGGCCGCTTTGCTGCTGGAGTGGGAGCCGGGAGAGACACACACACACCCCCCTGGATAACCTGATCTGTGTGTGGGGGGTTGTGTGCTCCTGCTGTCATGGAAACCCTGCTGTCAATCACTCCATGTTGTCCTGTACAGTTTTACTTCCAAATTAGTGCTAGAAAACAGGTAATCAGAAAGCTTATGAACTATACAGTATATTTTTACATACACACACACAGGAGATATATCTACAATGGGGGAAATAAGTATTGAACACAGCAACATTTTTCCCAGTAAATTTATTTCCAATGAGGCCATTCAAGTGAAATTTGCAGACTTTGGTATTAACTCAAGAAATCCAGACAAAAAATCTAAACATTAGATTTCATAAGTCCATATGTAAATAAAGTTATGTGTAATAAAGTGTCTCATCCTCAGCATCCTGGTGGATGGCAGCAGGTTCATCTCAAGAATCTCTCTGTACATGGCTCCATTAATTGTTCCTTCAATGATATGAAGTCTGCCAGTACCACGAGAGGAGAAACAGCCCCACATGATACTTCCACCTCCAAACTTCACTGTTGGTATAGTGTTATTCGGGTGATGTGCAGTGCCATTTCTCCTCCAAACATGGTGTGTTGTGTGACAGCCAAAAAAATTTGGTCTCATCTGACCAGAGTACATGCTCCCAGTAGTTCACTGGCTTGTCCAAACTTTTTGGCAAACGAGCTTCAACATTTTTTTCAGTAGTTGGAGTCTTGCGGTCTGAGCGTGCACAGAGGCCATGGCGGTGGAGTGCATTGCCTACTGTCCTTTCTGTCACAGTTGTACCTGCTGCCTCCAAGTCTTTCTGGAGCTCTTTCCTAGTGGTCCTTGGCTCTTTGGCTACTCTTCTAAGTATCCTTCTGACTCCCTGATCAGAAATCTTGCTAGGAGCTCCTGTGCGTGGCCGGTTGATGGTGGAATGATGTTGCTTCCACTTACGGATAATGCCCTCAATGGTGCTTACTGGAAGATTCAGAAGTTGTGAAATACGTCTGTAGCCAATTCCATTTTCATGGAAAGCTCTTTGCTTTTGCCCATCATTAGATGTTTCTTGTGTGGCACCTTTGTAACAAAAAAAACCTTTTATAGCCCATCAATATATTCTAACCCAGCTGGCATTAATTAGCACAGATTGGAGGTAGAGTTGCCTCCTAATTAGTTATGGTTTTCAGCTGGTTCCTTGCCTTTCCTTGCTGTGGTGTACTGCTTTTTCTTAGTGTGTTCAATACTTTTTTCCTGTTTCATTCCACTTTATTACACATAACTTTATTTACATATGGACTTTAATGTTTATATTTTTTTCTGGATTTTTTGAGTTAATACCAAAGTCTTGTGCACATTTCACTTGAATAGGCTCATTGGAAATACATTTACTGGACAAAATGTTGATGTGTTCAATACTTATTTCCCCCATTGTGTGTATATATATAAATAATAGTAATAATATATAACATGTATATAGAATATAGATAGGTTATTTTATTGTTGAGGTTCTATCTCAGTCAGGTGTACGATTTATAGTGTATACTGCCCCCTTGTGGTGTGTTACTGGAACAACTAATGTCATGGCGATAGCAGCTTTTCAGCGATGCTGTGCGATGTCTCTGTTTAAATCAGGAAGGCATCGAGTGGGTCATTGAGTTACAGTTTTTGGATACAGTCTCTTGTCTGCTATATTAACCATACCTAGAGTAGTGGGTGCACAGGAGAGGTGCATTGTGGGCCAGCTGTATGTGTTTTGTAGATCAGGGACAGGCAGAAAGAGGAAGCTTTTTAAATGTAAAGGGACTGTGCTCTCATTTCAGACCTTCAGGTTAGGAAACAAAGTGATTCGATCAACACAAAAGGTCAACGTTTTTTCTCAATGTTTTTTCATCAAAGGCGAGGCTTAAAGAGGAGAATGTTTCATACATACTACCTTAATCTGAAATGGTGTTCTAGAGCAGGGGTGGGCAAGGAGGGCCGTATCCTTTTCTGGATTTCATGCCAACTTCTGCTCCTAATTATTTAATTAGCCCCAATCATTTACGTGATCTTACATTTTAGCTCAATGTCTTGATAAGCCCATGAGTGACAGCTGAAGACTGTTCCCATATGAAACATGTTACTGTGGTCTAATGAACCAGCATTGGTGTATCCAACTAATTAGCTAATTGAGCCACAGGAGTAATTGGTAGAAACAAAAACCTGCACACACACCGGCCCTCCAGGACCGGAATTACCCACCCCATATCTATAGCCTACTGACGGAAACCTTGTATGGCCAACTCTACATCACCACCACAGGTGTCCACCCTAATGAGCGTACATTTGCACTTTTAAAAAGGGGCCCCTATTTTCAGTTGGGCTGTTTAATGAGCACTTAAATCAAGGCAGCAAAGAGAGAATATGCACAAAGGTTTTTGACTTGTGGCTGGAGTGTGTAGTGCAGGGGTGTCACTCATTCCATCGAGGGCCGAGTGTGTGCAGGTTTCTGTTGTAACCAATGCACTACACCAGGTGATCTCACTAATGAGCTCACTTCTTCAACTAAGGAGGGAACCTAATTGAAATCACCTGGTGTAGTGCATTGGTTGCAACAGAAACCTGCACACACTCTGCCCTCGATGGAATGAGTTTGACACCTGTGGTGTAGTGCATGGTAAATGCACTTAGTCCAGCCATGTTTAAATCCTCTGCTTTCTCCTTGGTTAAATGGACAGCCTTGTGTCTCCTGTTCTGCTGCTAAGCTCAGCTCAAGGCTGTTTGGGGTAAAATAAAAGTACTGTAAACAAAAAAAGTATGTAAAAATGTTTATTTTGTTTAGGATGAAAATAAGACTACTGATGAAAAAATACGGTGAAAAAAGGGTTAGTAATTTAAGATTTCATATCTTGTGCTGAAATGTTTCGCCGTAGCGTTTTCCCACAGGAAGAAGGCTGGCTCCCTGGTCCCGTTCCAGATCCCCGCAGGTGGTTTAACTTCACGGTTCTTGCTGTCGTACTCCTGTAGATTAATGCATGATAACGCTGGGAGGTCAATGCTGAAGGCGATCCAAGACGGATTTCAGAACGGATGTTCGTTTTGCTCCCGGGCTGTTCTCAGAAAGCTGTTGACCAGTGCCAAACCTTTGTGAGGTCTCGCCTCTGTGGGGAAAAATACGTGCCAAGGATTTGTCTCTGCCTCTCACTCCAGCTTCGGTGTCGGAAAGCTCGGACCAAGCCTCTGTAGAAGGACAGGACCGCTCTCCTGAGAAACCCAAGCCCAAGAGGAACCGCTGCTTCATGTGCCGTAAGAAAGTGGGATTAACAGGTAAGACTCTTTTCCGAGATCTACACTAGCTCACATACTGGGTCTGATTCAGGAACAGTGTCTACACAACTCACACTCTGGGTGTGTTTGCTCACAGGTATGACTCAAATCTGCACTAATCAATCTGGGTCTGATTCAAATCTTTTAATTCATCAATTGTGTTTTTGGTTAAAAATGTTCTCAGAGTATATTCCTATTTATATATATATATATTTATATATATCTTTCACCTGAGTCTTTAGGAACTCTTAAGTGGTCAACCATGACTTCCTGTTCCACTGGGGTATAAATATGAGGTGACACACAGGCCAAACCTCCCTTAGTCATAGATTGTGTACGTATGGCAAGCCACAAGTGAAACGAGGCACGACCATTTAATGTGGAAGTTTTGAAAGAGGGTGAATAAAATCAGTTGAAAAGTAAACGAATCTAAAACTAATCAAATCTGGTGACGCTTTGTTTTTGATGTCTGCAAAGCCGAAGTGTGCATTAATGTCATAGATGATTATGAAATAAGATGATGACATTTTATATATATATATATACAGTACCAGTCAAAAGTTTGAGTACACCTTACATCTGGATTATGGATAACCGGGCACTCCTTCATTCTTCAGCAAGATAACAACCCGAAACACACCTTGAAGTTGTGCAAGAACTATCTGGTGAAGAAGGAACGTGAAGGACAACTCAAACTAATGACCTGGCCTGCCCAGTGTCCAGACCTCAATCCCATAGAACTTGTATGGGATGAACTGGACAGAAGAGTCAAAGCAAAGTAACCCACAAGTGTCTCTGGGAATTGCTGCAGGAGAGCTGGGAAGACATGTCGGGTGATTTTCTCCTGAAACGTATTAACCGAATGGCCCGTGTTTGTGAGGCTGTTATCATGGCAAAGGGTGGATATATTGAAGAATCCAAGATTCAATTTTCAATTCAATTTTCTTGAACATTGCTTTGATGTTCCTTTTGTTTACTGTTACATGCGTTTTTTGTCATTTTCAAGTACTTACAGAAACTTATACGGTGTAAAACATTGTCAGTTATGAGATGAACCTAGTTTCCAGCAGGTGTGCTCAAACCTTTGACTGGTACTGTATATATAAGATGGTGTTTGTCGGTAGCTGTTCCACGCACCTGATCCTGACGTCACACTTGCGTTGCAGGGTTTGATTGCAGATGTGGAAACGTGTTCTGTGGGATCCATCGATATTCCGACGTTCACAGCTGCACGTTCGACTACAAGGCAGACGCTGCGGAGAAAATCAGAAAAGAGAACCCCGTCGTTGTGGGAGAGAAAATACAGAAGATCTGAACATTTTAGAAGGATTTTTATTTTATTTTATTCTAAAACCTGCAATTTAGATTTTTATTTTTTTGTTTGTTTTTTTTATTGATTAATTTGAAGCTCATGGGAATTATGAGAAATGTACTCATCATAAATCCTTAAATTAAATTGTGCATGTCACCTGGAAACGCATCTTTGACAATTATTTAGTGTTTTACTTTGCAGTTATTTTGAGTTTATTTCCTTCTAAATGTCGTGGATTGTGAATTTGAAAGAGACTATAAAGGCTTTTATATAATTGTATGTCATTTAGACTTTTTTAATATACAGGGCCTTCATTACGATAAGGTGACAGTATTTTCTGGTGTCTGAAACCGCATGTTCTACCCTTGAAGTCCCGCCCCCTCCCCTCCTGTGTACTGTGTGTCATTTCTTCTAATAATTGAATGTATTCTGAGAAATATTGCTGATTTTCTGTATTAACTGCAAAAAAAATAAGTTCTTACATACATTAGCATATTTGCTTATTTCATCCTGAAATTTCTTTTTGGTTAATTTTTTGTGTAATTTTGGAGTGTATGGTTTTGCTGTGCGTGTGCGTGTGTGTGTGTGTGTTATTTTTGAATGAAGAACAATAGTCTGTTTGTGTTCTTTTGAGTGGGCAAGAATAGCTTGTGTGCATTTGGCTGCGTGTGAGTTTGTGGGAGAATATGATTCATTTTATGAGAGTGCACAAGTGACGTGTGACCTGAGGTAATTGTGCTGTATTTATGTGACTTTATTCACTGTCTTAACTTTGGTCTTAATAAAATTAAAGCCAATTTTATTTTTGTATTTGTTTTTGGAGTCGCACGTTTCATGTCTGAAACTAAAAGCAAGTCATGTCTCCTGAAACTCCACATTAGCCGCATGCTTTCTTGTTTGTTTGTTTTTTGGAGCAACTTTTTATCCACCATTTTTATTTTCTCTCTATTTGGAATTTTAAATCAAATGCTGTAGGTCGGCCCCTAAACATTGCCTAAATATGACCATTTTGGGAGCTTACAGACAGCATCTGATTCTTTTCACGTGCAGTGACCGAGCTGTTCTTTGTGATTGTCGATTCGCTGTGATGGACACCAAACAGGGCATTGCACTTATCTACAATGATGTCTCTTGCGCTCAATTACTACATCGATCTCTTGCGCGAGACACACACACACACGACAGAAATCACAAGCATTCGTCGTCACTCGCTGGGCGCATACACTCGCCTGCTTATCTATTTAACTTTCTTATTTAACTAACTTTCCTTCCCAGTGTTACAGGTATGGTGTGCAGCTGCCAACAATGATGTATATCGCAGTATTACTACACTGATCTCTTGCGCGAACAATGATTGATCTTACCATGTATTAATGCACATCTTGTAAGTCGCTCTGGATAAGAGCGTCTGCTAAATGCTTAAAATGTAAATTAATGTCATGTAAATAAAGGCACGTACAGAAAGTTATTTTTGACTATCGTTAAAGTGGACGGACATTCGCGTATTGCTCGTATCTGAATATGGAGACCACCACAGGAGTCTTCTCAAACTTATTTATGTTCGTGTTCTGAAATGCAGGCGTGGCATGACACTTGTGAGAATTGTTGCAGGCCGTCTGTCAACGAGTGCGTTGCGTTGCATCCATGGCCGTCGTTTTGGTATGGCACGTTATGGCACTCGCCTTGGCTTCTAGGCAAATGTTTAATTTTAAATCAATCTGAAATAGCCTACTTTTTGTCATTTTACGCCGTATTTCACCACAGTATTGCATCGCTAGTATGACTATATAATTAGGGTGATATCAGCTAAATTGGGCCATCAGGTAAAATGAGCCATTTAAGGTTTGAGCGTCTCAGCTCTTTAAATTTTAACAGCCAATGACTGTAAATGATATTAAACTGTTGCCACAACTGTACTTGACATGTAACAATTGATTTGAGTGGTCTATGGTTGCTATGGTGGTCGGGACAATGCCTCACATCGAGACTCCCCAGGAGGACTTCAAGGTGAGTGGCCTGACATATGAACATGTACTTGTCAATAATAAGGTTGATAAATCAATAAAAAACAAATGTACATCTATAAATGATTATGTATACTACATGCTCTGATGGCCTCCATCAGATATAATGCTGATAGTTTTTTTTAAAAAAAGCATTTTTTGTTAGTGGCTCAATTGACCTTAATGTGTTAAGGTCAATTGAGCCATGCATTTCAGCCAAAATGAGCCACCTTCTGAATTGAGTTTTAGCGGATATATTGATGGTTCCGCTTGTTAAAAGTAGGCTATTAATAGATTATTATATTATATTATTGTATATATATAAGGCGGCACGGTGGTGCAGTGGATAGCACTGTCGCCTCACAGCAAGAAGGTCTCGGGTTCGAATCCAGGCCGGGGGCCTTTCTGTGTGGAGTTTGCATGTTCTCCCGTGTCCGCGTGGGTTTCCTCCGGGTACTCCGGTTTCTTCCCACAGTCCAAAGACATGCACGTTAGGCTAATTGGAGAGTCTAAATTGCCCGTAGGTATGAGTGTGTGAGTGAATGGTGTGTGTGCCCTGCGATGGATTGGCGACCTGTCCAGGGTGTATTCCTGCCTCTCGCCCGGAACGCATGCTGGGATAGGCTCCAGCACCCCCCCGCGACCCTGACCAGGAATAAGCGGCTTAGACAATGGATGGATGGATGGATGGATGGATTATTGTATATATTACATGCCTCTTTTCACATTTTCCCTTATAATTATGTATGTGTGTGTTAGCTCTGGTCCAGGGTGCATCGTGAGCTAGCTCTCACTATCTAGCACTCTGTGACACACACACACACACACACACACACACTGTGATGAATGAGTGATTTACTGAAGCATCAGTCTAAAAGAGTAGCCTTGTCTCCCGTTTTAATATGACTTTCTTTACAGTGTACAGAGTATTTTTAATTCCAGATATGCATGTGTAAGCCTGCATAGTTAGGCACACACACACACACATGCACAGACACATTCATGTTCCAAAATGAGTTCCTAAAGTAATTGGTACTTCATTAATTAATTTTAATGTTATTCTTTGAGTTCATTTAATGTTATTTAAATGCAATGTTTTAGTGTGTTGAGATTAAAGATTATTAGATTATTTTATGAGAAATGACTTTACAGTTTGAGTGGCTCATTTTAGCTGATCAGCCGGCCCATTTTACCTGAACACTGCTCATCAAAAAAAATGTGACGGCTGATGTTTTCAAAAGCTGTAGGGCCTGAACAATTATATTTTATTACATCAATTCAACACAAAAATATTAAAAACGGTCCTTATTAACCATAAAAACAAAATTCAATGTCATACATTGCTTTTTTCTTAGTTTCCCAAGCGATTAACCAAAAAGTGGCCCAATGTAGCTGATATCACCCTACCTGTTTAAAACATCACCTGTGTGAAACCACCTCCTCTGTTCGGACTCACCTGTGTGAAACCACCTCTCTGTTCGGACTCACCTGTGTGAAAACGCGTATCTGTTAGGACTCACCTGTCAGTGTTGTTCAGCGACTGAGTGCTGGTGTGTGGGTGTTTTCTATCTTCTGAGAGTAATACTTCTGACACTACAGTGGGTTTATATGCAGATATTGCACAGAACACGTGACGGAACAAATATGTCACCCAGTTTGTGGTCATGCGGGGAAGTCCATAGAAAATGTTTCATGTTAACTTTGTAAATTACTTATGAGATTATAAACATGTGCAGATATTTGTTCGCTGTGGAATAATGTTTATCATGTATGCTTGCTGTGGATTTTCAAATTTTTAGGCATTTAGCAGACACTCTGAGCCACATACACAGTTGACATTTCTTTACATACAATCCATTCATAAAGAAGAATATTTACGGAGGAAATTCAGATTAAATACACGATGACAATGTCCCATCTGGGAATAAAACCTGCAACCTCTAGCCATACTACGTTGTCACCACAATTTAAAAAAAGGGCAAATGAAAATCATTTGACTAGGTTATGCATCTTTAAATTAAATGCATTTTTACTATCTTCCATTGATTGTTGGCCTATTCTAGAGCTTAATATATTCAAACTAAATTAAAATGTGTCCTATCTTTAATGTCCCATAATAAATTCAAACTATATTCAATCGCCAATCACAGACCCCGAACTGAACTCCCGGCCAGAGCTGATGCCACCCGGACTTGAACCCAGGCTGCAGTGGGCAACCTGAATTTAGGACAAGTGATAATAATGATGATAATGACTTTATTTATGCTGCTTTATGTACATGGGGTGCAAAGTGCTTTCCGTGTAAGCCGAGGAGTGAAACAGGAGGACCATCAGGTAGGTAGGGACTCAACAGTTCCTCCAAGTAATCCGGGCGAAATCGTGTAGCGCTTTTACCAATAAAATCTTAAATCAATCAATTGCCTTTACTGGTCGCGTCCCTGCGGGGTCCTAGCATGACAGGATTTTATTCACTGCTCGCAGTGTTGGGGAGTAGTTTCACTACATGTAGTTAAACTAGTAGTTTACCTACATTTTGCAGCAGTTTGCTGGTAGTTCAACTAGATTCAAATTTGCACAGTGATTTTAGTAGTTAATTCCTCTTTTGCCATCTTGGCTACAGGAACTACCAACTACTTTTGGCTATAAAAGAAAATATTTGAAATATTTTTACCGCTGCCTCTCCTCTCTTGATTCACCTAAGAACATGTATAAAGGTG
Organism: Aldrovandia affinis; assembly: GCA_029706075.1. NCBI lineage: Eukaryota > Metazoa > Chordata > Actinopteri > Notacanthiformes > Halosauridae > Aldrovandia > Aldrovandia affinis. Next base: position 2,753,134 of record JAINUG010000091.1, on the reverse strand, counting down.
AGTGTATTAACGTTAGCCCAACTTTGCAAATTTACAGTAATTTAAGTTTTAATAACTTAGCTAAGGTTAGCTAAGTGGCAAACGAACAAGAGTGTTGCCACCTGAATTTAGGACAAGTGATGATACAGGTACTCCTCACTTAACGACCTACCTGTTTAACGACCGCGCGGACTTACGACCAGCTCTCCGACCAGTCGGTATTGTACGCTGTACGAGAACTTTGGTCGTGGAAACGGCAGCGCGGCGTCTCAGCGTCAAGCATCTCATCTCGCATCACCCTTTCCCAGTCTCAGTCTCGTCCCCGCAGTCGGTCAGTATTCACTACACTAGCGTTCGCAATCTCCAAGACTACATATTTCGTCTATACATTTTCGCTGATTGTATTTTTATGTTCTGTAATATGTAAGAGTTATGCTAATAAAAACAAAGTTATCAAGTTGGAGTTTCCTTTAGGCCTTTTCTTTATTCAGAATAAATAAAAACGATTACCTGTATTTACAGTATGCAAACCTAAGTAATGTATATTAGAGCTGATTTCCTCTATTCTGTTTATTACAGTATACACTACACTACTGTATAAACATTTAAAAATATAAACATTTAAAAAAAATGGTGCAAAGGTGACATTAAAACAATATCTAAAGACGGTTGACACAAACACACTAACAGTTCAGTATGCTTGAAATATCTGTAAGGGGCGGCTCCTCGCTTATCGACCAATTCGCTTAACGACCTAGTCGTAGAAACGGACCTCGGTCGTTAAGTGAGGAGTTAAGTGAGATTGGCAGGCAGTGTGGTGTAATGGTTAGGGAACTGGGCTTGTAACGTTAAGGTTGCAGGTTCAATCCCCAGGTGTAATGTAAATCCTGTACTGAGCGGTGTGGAATTCCAGCAGCAGTTCAGATGTTCAGATCCCATTTATCAGATGCATTTATCCCCATACCCACAAGAGGGCGGCAGAGCACGTCATGTTAGAAAGAGCATTTCTTGAAATCAAAGTACAGTGTGTGTTCAATAAGGGGAAATTGTTGAGTTATCTTTAGTAACAAAAGAAAGAAGAATAAAACAAATTAAATTAAATTAGTCTTTACTTGAAACAGACTTGTGACTAGAATAGTCGGTTATGCTAAAATCAATGTACAGTGTGTGCACAATGGGGAATGTGAATATGTACACGAACACGCGCGCGCTGAAACTAACACAAATACACGTGCATGCACGCACACACACACACACACACACACACACACACACACACACACACACACACACACACAGTGGAACTCAAAGGTTACTGTGATGTTGCCATTGTTATAGTAAGCATGCATTCAGGCCATATTATATTTCGATGTTATTAAAATTCTTGTTTTTTACTAGGCTATATTAAAAATAAAGCAGCTTCTTTGAATTCATCAGCGATTCAGTAATACGTTTATTTAAAATGTCCTGGTAACATGTATCCTACTGAGTTTTATTAAATAATATTTTAAAAGGAACACAAGTTGCAGCCGTAGCAAGAAAGTTATTTTGTTTCCTCTCTCTTCGCCTTGCAGCGCCCGATTTCATTTTTTAATGAAAGCTTTAATATAGCTTACATTAACATTCTTCATTTACATTTTAGGCATTTAGCAGACGCTCTTATCCAGAGCGACTTACACAGTTTACATTTCTTTACATCCATTTATACAGCTGGATATTTTACTGAAGCAATTCAGATTAAGTACCTTTAGCTCAAGGGTACAACAGCAGTGCCCCCACCTGGTAACTGAACCCTAACCATTACACTACACTGCCGCCCCAATAAATAATAATATATCTTAAATAATATAGTGGAATAACAAAAAATGTGATATAAAACACGCCATGCTAGGTCATTAGGCCTATCTATCTATCAAGGGTCCACATTCTGTGGCTACTATTATTTTCTTTATCATTACTCATATTTAAAATACTGTTTTCATCTTACGTCATTGTCATTTCGGCGGGAATATAGAGGCAGTTGATGGCCTCGCGCAGAGAAGGCAGTTGATGGCCTCGCGCAGAGAAGGCAGTTGATGGCCTCGCGCAGAGAAGGCAGTTGATGGCCTCGCGCAGAGCCGTCAGTCTCATTTCCACAGAAGGACGGACGGAGAAGACGGAGACGGAGACGGAGAAGAACTGAGACGAACACACATTTGTAAGTTGGTTATTTATAAGTTATATATATATGTTATTTATAAGTTAATTATTGAAATGCCCAACTAGAAGGTTAACGTTAACTGAATGAGACTAAGAAGGTTAGATGCTGTTTCTTTTTTTACATTTAGGTATCTTAGTGCTAACTTAGCAGAGCTGCAGTCATTTATAACGTCGACGTCGTTCCATAGCTAGCTACCTAGTTAGCATTAAGCAACTTAACGTTATAATAAGTAACGTTAGATAGTCCAGATGTAGGCTATAAGTATCTGGTTCAATGGCGCTGCTAAATGCCACAGTGTATAGCTAGCGAATGTTAAGTTATATTTTATGTTTTAATAAAGAAAAACAGCCCGGATTTTTAGCATAGCCTACGCCGTTATCCTGCGAGCTAACTCACATTTTGCGCATTTGTTTAACCGACAGTCAAAAGCGATTCAAAGAGAAAGCAGGATGAGTTCATCTGAAGAGGTAAGCATTATTTTATCTTCACAGATTACTCTAGCCGATCACTAACTTCGGCATTTGGATTAGTCCGATTAGTTTTGGCCTTGAAATCCTGTCTCAAAGCCATCAGTCGCAATTTCTTTTAACTTTTAAGTAAAATATTAATATTCATAAAATATTCATTCAGTCACTAGCCTTGATCATGTGCCCACATGTCTTGTAATTCAGATAAACGTTCATTCATTCAGTAAAAGTCTAAACCCGCTGTGGCAAGCGCTTTATCGCCTGTGGTAGCAGGTCACTCGATTTAAAAAGGTATTAATCCACAAACTTGAGATTGTAAATTAAATATTCGTTTTTGTCCAAAACAGTTGTGTGCTAGAAAATAAAATAAAATACAACACTCTTTTGTCCCATTGACAAGCGCTTTAAAATAATGGCGGATGGGACCGTTTGACAGACAGGAGTGGCAGAAAATGTACGTTGATAATGACGCAGTTTATGAAGTATTAAAAGGTTGTGATGCTGCCAGCACAATATTGAAGCAATCTTCTTGGCTACAAGAACAACAGCGAAATGACACATTTGTGAATGAACAGTTTGCCTCTGTGCGCTTGCGCTGTACGCTTGTTATCCGGCGAACTGTTTTCACCAGAGCGACCCAAATCCTGCTGTTGCTAAGGAAACGGAAAACGTGACGACACCCCACGCGCATGGCGTGATGACGTCATGCACTATAACATTTATTGATGTTAACAGTCTAGGGAAGCTTCTGTGCTTCTCGTTCTTAGCTATACGTTTCTCATCTTTACATTTTACCAAATTTTAGTAGTAACAACAAGAGAAACTATAAAATATTTCAAAAATAATTGTGTTTACGTGACATTTATTTAGAAATTCTTCAACCGGAAGTTAGTTATTGTGCCAAGCAACATTTTCCAGCTTCACTGAGCTATGTGGTGTGAGAAATGCGAATACAGTAAAGTTAATATTGCAAAACGATTTGTCGCTGGTACTCGATTTAAATGAAACAAACTTGCAATAAACGGGATGCATCAAGGTGGAGTACTCACCTCACAAATTACAGTTGATTGCGATTTATGTAGTAAAAAACTGATGTTTGGAGAGGCTAGAAGAGGGGGGAGGGATCATTTTAAGGGTCCCACCATTGAGAAGTCTCTCCTTCTGTAAACTCTCACAACATATGTTAGCTACCTAAGCTGTCTTCAATATTAGTCAACTTTCAAACAAAATGTCAGTCACTGCCATTTAAGACTGCCAATCGGAGGCTTTAAGAAATCTAAAATATTAAATTTGGGGAGGCTGGGTTTCCATGCCCCCGCCATATGGGTCACGGCAAACGTTAAAAGAAAATACCTGTGGAAATCACCTGGCGTAGAATCACTATCATTTTTCTGTGTTAGCGTAAGGCTGTTATAGTGTATAGTGCACCTGTGGTACGCCCCTGTTCCAGGAGAACCTGGAGAAGCTCAGCGTGTACTTCTCTAAGACTGAGTGGACCAGGCTGCAGAAATGTGAGAAAGTGCGCTTCAAGAACATCAAGAGGAACCATCTGGCCATGCTGGCAATAGGTACAGCTCTTTATGTTACACCGTGCAACAGCATTGCCAGCACAACAACATTACAAGAAGCTCAACTAGGTGGGAAACATGCTGCACAGGGATGCATAGCAACTTTGTGACAATTTGTTACATGAACAGCATTTTTGGGGAAATGTTTATTTTCTATACTTAATTGAAATGCCACAAACATGAATATTGTTACACAGAAGTTGCCATAAAATAATTACATTGTAAATTATCTTCGACAAGCTCCTTGATACTAAAACAATGCAAACTCGACTGATGTATAGTTAAAGTAATTTTGATCAGAGGAAAATATTTCACTCTTGCATTTATGACTGATATCCAGATTAGCAATGAATCTGAACTGGTATGAATATTCAGTTTGGCAAATTATTCTTTTAGAAGTCTTAAAATCAGACTAACTAATTTGTCTTTTAAACAGGAAGTTGTATGATGTTTTGTATACTCTCTATAAAGGCATTCGTAAAATTCCTAAATGCAGTTGACATACACCAATCACATACAGTAGCAAGCTGTGAGTGTATTTCTGACCCGTAATTCTCTCTGTTTCCCCGTTGTCTCAGGGCTTACCTCCACCACTCCAGCTTTCATGAAGCGAGGCAGGGCCAGGCGAGCGATGCTGTTGAGAACGTGCCCTGCTGAGGACAGCGACTCTGACGATGAGGAGTGGCGCCCTAGCATGGAGAGAAGGCCCCCTGGTACACAAAATATGCAGCACCACACACAGAGGAATAGTCATTAAATCAACAGGGCAATATCTGTCTTTCCATCTTACAAGTGTAGCTGTATAAGTATAACAGCACTGATATAGAATCAGCTACAAACATATGCACAACTTCCTCTTTAGAACTTTGGCACCTGAGATTCTATGTAGCCAGCTAGCTTGCTGACCATAAAGATTTCTTCTGCAAATGGCAGACAAAGCCAGATGCATGACAATAACTGTTCAAGTATAGCTAGCTGGGGCCTCCCGGGTGGTCTAGTGGTTACAACGTTCGATGCTGGCCACTGCGACCGGGGTTCAATTCCACCGCCCGCGCCAGAGTCGGCTCTGGCCGGGAGTGCCACCAGGGGGCGGCAGTTGGCTGTCCGCCCCAGTGAGGGGGGAGGGAAGCCGACATGAAGTTTGCTGCATATAGGAGTGGCTCTGGAGTATCAGAGTTACGGTCAACAGCTTGGCGAGTGCTGTCTCGGAGGAGACGATACTTTGCCCGTGTCACTGCCGGTCACAGGGCTACGGCAGTGAACTCACAATGCGAGGGGGGTATTGACATGAAGAATCAAAGGTGTAATTGGCTACTAAATTGGGAGAAAATCAGAAACAAATTATTTAAAAGTATAGCTAGCCGATTTGCTGGAAATGGAAATGAGTGAGTGCAGTTAGCCTAAGTTGAGTTTTTTTATTTCCTAAATGTTTCAGGTGTTGGTGAAGATGCCTACCGTATCAGCTGTGTACACAAGTCCACAGCACTCCTGACATGTTGCACATTAACAACACTGCATGTTTTCCCATGTAAAGCTTTTCTGCTTCTTCAGTGTCGAGGAACTTCAACCCCCCGTTCAGGAGAGCCAGTGAGAACCAGCCCCCCTCTGGGGCCTCAGAGAACAGTGCAGCAGGACAGGGAAGGAGTGAGACAGTTTCGCTGCCCGAAACACAGGCACAGCCACCAGCGTCCTCTGCATTGGGCAGCACACAGGTGAAGTCAGCTGCACTAGGGCTCATTTAGCACAGGTAGTTAAAGTGTAAGTGTAGACACATTGGTGGAGAAACCGAGATGGCAGCTGTAACAGATTAGCTGGTAGGGCCGTGGTTTGAGACTCCTACTTATGGACACGTGTAACAATTGTGGTTTAAGAACGGTGTCCTCTTTCCTTGCCCGATGTGTTCTCATCTTTTAAAGTTCTGCTTCACCAGTCAAACAAAGAAACAACATGGTAGCCACTTGCAGTTCAGAAAGGTTAGTGTTGGAGGCGTCCTGGGGAGCACATCCATCGAAAGGACTGGTCCTTGGTCCAGTGAGGCCCAGAGTCGGGTGCAGGCTGGCTGGGAGTCCCAGAACTGACCCATGCTGCAGCAATGGGACACACCTACAGATGTGATTGGACATACAAAAATATACAGAAGAAAGACATTTTCTATAAAACCATGAAATCACAGTTTCTATGTTACTTTGTCTGTACCTTTATACTTTCATGTAAAAGTAGAAATCCCCACAAACTGCAGTGTTAATTCTTCATACTAAAATACACTGTTAGAATGAGTGGAGATGCAGCAGTCGGAATCCTTTGCTCTCCATGACAACGACACAGATGGGTTTGGATGTGCTCATCATTGACTGCTCCTGATGGCCGTCTCCAAGGTGATGGGTGATTCAACTATGTGTTGATTTAGTAGGCGTTCAGGCAGACTCCTGGTAGCTACTGAGGAGTGTGGTTAGCCGTGCTGTTATAGCTCATGTGAATAATATTGTGTTATATTTATTGATATATTCTGGGTTCCTGCTCTTTTTCGCAGAGAGTGAAGAATGCTGGTGTTGGCGGTGTAGAAGAGGGAAAAGCTTTCCTGGATTCTGCCACTGAGAAGCAGAGAGGAGGATCCAAACCAGCAAACAGGGGTACAGGGGAGAGACTGCTGTGTGTTAGGGCTGTCACTGTCCTGCTCCATATTCAGATAAAACATGTAGATTCATTCCAGTAGTATTCTAATATGCGTTAGTCTAATATTCCAGTAGTATTCTAATACACAGTTAACTGAAGCCTCATTTTTTGTGTAGTTTAAAGTGATGCCTGTGTGCTTTGACAAACCAGGTTATCTTTCCCATGCTAGAATTTATTTGTTAAAAGTGCAAAATATGACAAACATAACACCATCATAAACATAACATATTAGCAGAGAACAGAGGCTACTCTAACAAATGTATCATGCATTATTGGTCATTTGAGTGGCCATTTGGTTAGCTGTGTGTGTGTGTGTGTGTGTGTGTGTGTGTGTGTGTGTGTGTGTGTGTGTGTGTGTGTGTGTGTGTGTGTGTGTGTGTGTGTGTGTGTGTGTGTGTGTGTGTGTGTGTGTGTGTGTGTGTGTGTGTGTGTGTGAAGCAGGTTGAAACACCTGCCTTGGTATTGTATGACTGGACGGTTGATGTGGGTGTGATCAGTTGTGTTGCTGTGGGACTGGATTGTTTCAGGATTACTGAAGAAAGAGCTGAACACCTATACTCGGGGGGACAACCTGCGCAGCAGACCTTCTGTGCGCTACACCGAGGAAGAGGAACCCAGAGATGAAGATTATCTCTGTGAGTCATGTGGAAGCAAAGGCAACCTTTATTTGATGAGGGAAAAGGATTGAGCTCTTTGTGGATGTGAATTTTTCTTTTCTCTCTCCCCCCTCTTTCTCTCCCTCTCCCCCCTCCCCCTCCCCCTCTCTCCCTCCTCTCCCCCTTCTCCCCCCTCCCTCTCTCCCTCCCTCCCTCCCCCCCCCTCCCCCCCTCCCTCTCCCCCCCCCTCTCTCTCTCTCTCTCAGACTGTGAGGAGTGTGACTCCTTCTTCACTGAGGAATGTGAGGTGCATGGCCCCCCTCCTTTATCTCAGACTCTCCTGCACCCCTTCACTGAGGAATGTGAGGTGCCCCCCCTCCTTTATCTCAGACAGGGCTCAGCTCACTCACCCTGCCTCTCGGTTTGGAGGTCAGAGTCTCCGGCATTCCCGGGGCAGGCCTGGGGGTGTTTAACCGGGACCAGAGGCTGCCCGTGGGGGTGCACTTCGGACCCTACGAGGGAGAGCTGACCGACGAAGATGAGGCCATTGACAGCGGCTACTCCTGGATGGTGAGACGGAGCTGATCGCTGATTAGTGAGTGTGTGTGTGTGTGTGTGTGTGTGTGTGTGTGTGTGTTGATACAGGTAGTGTGTGTGTGTTCAGTGTAGGGGTGATACAGGTACAGAGCAGTGTGTGTGTGTGTGTGTGTGTGTGTGTGTGTGTGTGTGTGTGTGTGTGTGTGTGTGTGTGTTCATAGTGTCTACAGACTCAGGTCCCTACAGTGAAAAGTGAGTATTTTGACTGGGCACATTGTTGGCCTGTCCAGTTCTCTGAACTCTACTTCGGTATGCTCACTGCCCCGTGGATGACAATTGACAGCCAAACAAGAGCTCTAACTCATATCTTTCAACTCTATGAATTTTCTTCATTTTTCCAGGGAAATGGTGTAATAATGAATCTGTATTGTACAGCAGTGGTCCCTAACTTTGGTCCTGGGGACCCACTGTGTGTGCTGGTTTTTGTTACAGCCAGTCTCTTTATCAGTTCAGGTTGTGGAAAACGTGTGCAGAGTTACCATTATTTTTTCCTTAAACTTATTTCAACACAATGCAGTCTTGGCTCATTGCCGTTTGCTCTGTCATTGAACTCTTCATTTTCCACAAACGGTTTAGTTTCAGTGACCAGGTGTCCACATTTTCAGCAATTAGGCCCCCACTGATTTCACCTCCCAGTCTATAATTTAATAATCTTTCTAAAAAAGGTAACCAATTAACAGCTAGTTATAATTCAGTGTTTGCAATTATGGTTGGAACAAAACCCAGCACACATTGTGGGTCCCCAGGACCGAGGTTAAGAGCCACTGTTGTACAGGGCAGTGTTAACCTCTTCCTGTCAGCCCCCTAGCGTTATTCCACCAACGCCTGAGAACTAGCATAATTCACAATTCATAAATATTATTCATTGGAATTATTTACATTTTAGTTTGCTTGCCAAAGGCAAATTACGTTACTATGGTAACAGAACTCTGTCAGCATCCTATGCCTTATACTCACTAACAAGATATCTAAAGTTACCAAGGTAATATCTCAATATATGTAGCTGGAAAACTACTTTACTGTCTGAATTTTACGAACAAACTACTTCCAGAATGTATAGTCTTAGGCTAAGTAATTATACATATGCTAAGGTTTCCTTCAAACTCCAGTAACTTTAGTTTACAAAATTAGCTAGCTGCTAAGTTAGCTAGCAAATTAACTTTAGCTAAACATATTGCTAGCACAAGCTAAGAACTATTAAGCACTCCTAACATTAATGTTGCTGCCTAAATTGAACAAACCAGCTCTACTGACTACTATTTCTTGTCCTAAGTATTGTGTGTTAGTGGTGTTAACACTGCTGTGTTATTAGATCTACAGGAGCAAGCGCTGTGTTGACTACATTGATGCACGGAGAGAAACACACTCCAACTGGATGAGGTTAGTAGTCGTGTCTAGAGAAAGCACTGCATCTTTGCATTATTTTGTCTCTCCATCTCTCTTCTATCATTCTCCCTCTCCATTTACACTGACTCTGTTCATCTTTGGTGTGACGTAAGGCCTGGGTACCCCATCCAATCCCCACGGGACGTGTCGGGTTTGGGGCAGGCCAGGCCGGGCTGAATTATTATTATTATTCAGGGTTTGCCCTGGCATTTTTGAGGGCTTCTGTAACGGAATTGGTTCTGCCTGCAGCGAGTTTCAAACCGAGGATCTCAATGCGACAAGAGAGCGATTTAGCCCACTGAGCTAAAGACTCAAGTCTCTAAGTCTGGGAACTAATCACACTCTTATCGACGTCACATTCTGTAGCGGACGCTCAGGCGTTAACCCCACGTACCGGAGCTCCAACGCTCCATTTAGTGGCAGACGCACGGTGGGTGGCGGGGTGGGGGGGTACGGAGGGGCAACCCCTCAAGAAAACTGTTATTTAACCCAAATCTGCATTTTCACATGATTTCAGACCATTAACAATACATATTTATGTAAGGGGGAAAAGTACACTTTATCTGAAACAGGCCTTCCAGACCAAATCTGACTCCCAAAATGCTAGCTAACACAGTTCTGTGTAAACTGATGGGACAGTTAATGCAAACTCACTCTCTTTCAAGCTAACGTTAGCTAGCCTTAATGTTCCTGAATGCTGCCACCGACTCCCTGTCAGGCAGCACCACTGTCAACCATCACTCTAAAGCTAGCTGCTACAGAGATAAAATAAGTTGATAAAGTATCACTTGCTAGCTAGCTCGGTTCATGGAATGAAGGAATAAACGTGGCACAGAACCATTTCACTTGTCACTGGCTAATGTGTAAAACCTAAATCGAGACAGACGAGAGCAGGGAGACTCGAGGGGAGAGAGAGAGATGCGGGGCGCGCGCTCAGAGCCTGGCAAGCGAGGCTAGTGGCAAATTGTGCTTGTAGACACTTTTGAATAAAGCCTCTTTTTTTCCTGAAAAGGAGTTCTCTGTCTCTGTCTTTCCCTCTCTGTCTGTCTCTCTCTCTCTCTCAGATATGTGAACTGTGCACGTAATGAAGAGGAGCAGAACCTTGTGGCGTTCCAGTACAGAGGCTCCATTCTGTATCGCTGCTTTAAGCCCATTCTCCCAGGCCGCGAGCTGCTGGTGTGGTACGGAGAGGAGTACGCCAAAGACCTGGGCATCACCTTCGACTACCTGTGGAGCAACAAGTGCTCTGCTAAAGGTGCCTGCATGTGTCTCTACTGGTTAACCCTTAACACTGGCAGCATGCCCTATTCAAAGGTTCATTACTCTGCCATCCTCAAACTGCCAAGTGCCGTCAGAAGGACAGTTTTTCACTTCAGTCAATTCTGTTTTATTTTGTAAAGTAGCATCCTGTCTTTTTGTAAATTGTCCTATTTTACAGGACAACGCCTCTGGTATCCGTATTGCTAGTTACAGTTATGAATACATACATTTTTCAGTATATTTGGGCCCAATGGGAATCGAACCCACAACCTAATTTTCATTGAAGTAAGCTGGAAAAATCTAAGGTGCTCAAAACAAACCAAATGTCAAAAAGAACGGTCCCTTTATGGAGTCTGTTATCTCTGTCCTGATCTCTGGCTCTCTCTCTCTCTCTCTCTGACATCATTCTCTCTTTCCTCCACCAGGGGGCGAGAGGGTATCATCTGAGTTCTTCTCCTGTACTCAGTGTCCGCTTTCCTACACAGCAGAGGTTTACCTGCACAAGCACATCAAGAGATCTCACCCTGACGAATATGTGAGACTGCTCAGAGCTGGATCAGTCACTCCACAGACACTCCAGCCTTCCAGCAGCTCCCCTCATATTCTCCCCAATACAGTGCAGCTCCCCCAGTGTGGGAAGAGTTTCAGTACAGATGGAACTCTTAAACAGCACCAGCGGACTCACACAGGGGAGAGGCCGTACCACTGTGCACAGTGTGGGAAGAGTTTCAGTGGGGAGAGGCCCTACCACTGTGCACAGTGTGGGAAGAGTTTCAGTACAGATGGATCTCTTAAACTACACCAGCGAACTCACACAGGGGAGAGGCCGTACCACTGTGCACAGTGTGGGAAGAGTTTCAGTCACTCAGGTGACCTAAAGAGACACCAGCGAACTCACACAGGGGAGAGTCCGTACCACTGTGCACAGTGTGGGAAGAGTTTCAGTAGAGATGGAACTCTTAAACTACACCAGCGAACTCACACAGGGGAGAGGCCGTACCACTGTGCACAGTGTGGGAAGAGTTTCAGTCACTCATGTGACCTTCACCAGCGGACTCACACAGTGGGGAAGAGTGACTCAGGTGTCCTAAAGATACCACTGTGCAGTGTGGGAAGAGTTTCAGTGACTCAGGTCACCTAAAGAGTCACCAGCGAACTCACACAGGGGAGAGGCCGTACCACTGTGCACAGTGTGGGAAGAGTTTCAGTCAGTCAGCAACCTAAAGAGACACCAGCGGACTCACACAGGGGAGAGGCCGTACCACTGTGCACAGTGTGGGAAGAGTTTCAGTCACTCAGGTCACCTAAAGAGTCACCAGCGAACTCACACAGGGGAGAGGCCGTACCACTGTGCACAGTGTGGGAAGAGTTTCAGTCACTCAAGTAACCTAAAGAGTCACCAGCAAACTCACACAGGGGAGAGGCCGTACCACTGTGCACAGTGTGGGAAGAGTTTCAGTCAGTCAAGCAACCTAAAGAGACACCAGCGATCTCACACAAAGTAGAGACTGAATCAAACACGTTTCACCCTGGACATGGGTCGTGTGTGTGTGTGTGTGTGTGCACATGTTAAATCAGTTTGCATATGTTCCTGTTAATTTCTTTGTTTTACTGTTGAGTTTGTTCGTTTTTCATTTTAAATTTAAATAAGCATTGTTCCATCTGTTCTATTGTATTAAATGTTGTTTTACTTAATTGTTTAATGTTAATAAATGTAACTAATGTCGTGTTTTGTAAATAAAGGGCTTTTTCTTTCCCCCATGATGGCTGTATTCTCTCCAGGGAATAGGTGAAGACGAGGCAGCGTGTGAGTGTTGGTGATGTGCAGGCCTGTGTTTTACCACCTGTTTATTTGGATAACAGGATAAATTCTGTTTATTTGTATAGCGCTTTAATAAGTATATTGTCACAAAGCAGCTTTATAGAGTATGGAGCCTGAAACCCCTGGAAGAGCACGCCAAGGGCAACAGTGGCAAGGACAAACTCCCTGAAGGGCACAGGAAGGAGAAACCTTAAGAGGAAGCACTCTGGGGGGGAGCCAACCCTCTTCTGGCACCAAAAAGATGAAGGGAATAAACGGAGTCAAGAGCACATAAAAATAAGCATCAGATGATAACTACAGTTGGTGGGAGATAACAAGCAGCACTATAGCTATAGATTCTGCTTTCACAGGGTGTCCGCGGATCCTTAAAAAATATTACATTTGTTTATCAACAATAAAGGCCTTAATTGGTCTTAAAATGTCTTAAATCCATCTTTCAGAGGTCTTAAAAATGCCATAGACAGGAAAGACAAAAATGTGGATTTGTCATTTTATGTTTCATTGTGAAATCTGGGGGAAAACGGGTAACGGGAGATAAAGTCGGAGATTTTTATTTACCGTTTTGTAGCGTCACGCAGACCGGAATGAGCGGAACCAACAGAGGTCCTTATGTTTGCGGGGAACTATTTCAGCAACGGAGTCGACTCTCTCGAGTAACACAATATTAAAGTTCAACAAGCTAAGTTAGCTAACAACTTAAGCATTTGCACTCGTTATGGGAAAGTGCACATTTTATGAGAACTGGCTCGATAACCCAGTGTTTGCGCCATGGTTGGTCCCAGTCAAAGACGATCATGAGGCCCTCTGCAAACTCTGCAAAAAGATTTTAAACTCGGGACGATGGGGGTGAAAGCAGTCGAATCGCACATGCAGAGCGCCAAGCATAAATCGGTTGATAAAAAACCTAGTATTTCGCATTTCTGTTCGGCCCCTGCCTCCACTTCTGCTGCGCCATCTCAGATCTCAGCAACACCAACAACATCTGCACGAACAGAAGTCTGGACAACATTCGGCTCCACGGCGACGCTTGAAGCTGAGGTACGGTGGGTTCTGAACACTGTCACGAAGCACCAGTCCTACAATGGCAATGGAGGGGTAGGAGAGGTATTCCGTGCTATGTTCCCTGACTCGGAAATCGCTAAAACTGCCTACATAGCAAGGTTTGGATTGGCCGCTTATCTCCGAAATAATCTAATCGCGAATGTAAACAAGGACACGTTTGTGTTGATGTTCGATGAGAGCCTCAACCAAACCACGAAAACAAAACAACTGGACCTTCATGTGCGCTACTGGGACAAAGGTCAAGTTCGGTCCAGACACCTGGGTTCGCAGTTCATGGGGCATGGAACAGCTCGAGATCTACTGCACCATTTCAAAGTAAGTAGTGAGAAATTATCTAACGTTAGCTAAAATATTGGAGCACTATAAGCTTGTAAAAAGACAGTACATAAAGTGCTATAAATATGATCAGTGTATTAAGATGTTCTATGCTTCATATATTATTCTCATTTAATCTTCAGGAATGTGCAGAGCAGATGGACATGCGAAAGCTCCTGTCAGTCTCAATGGACGGCCCAAATGTGAACTTTAAGTTTCTGGAACTATTGCAGCAGGAGCAATCTGACAGAATTGGAGAAGAGGGCCACAGAACTGAGATGCATGCCCCCCAAGTGACTACACATATGGCAGTCTCAATGCTAGGCCCATCAGTGGTCCCTATGCAGTGGTCCATAAGGCAAAATTAAATCTGAATCGCAATAGGCTGCTGTTTCATTTTTACAATAAAGAATAGAAGCAGGGAAGAGACCACAGCCAGTGGGGGCACCAAGACCAGTGAGGTCACATTACGCTTAATTTTTTTGCAGGGGCAGCAGGCCAGACACTGGTGAAATTCCTGCCCTGGATGACACTGAATGTATTTGGATGTTTTAATTTATTATTTTCTATTTTTGTTATTTATGTTTGTGTCACCCCTTTGTTTCATCCAATCCAGTTACCCCTTTATGTTTTAATAAACATCTTTGGACAAATTTGTCCCTAAACCTAAACTAATTGGTGTCGTTGCGTGATTTTTGCCATTTTGTTATCGTGAAATTGGTATTAAATTTCATTCTGAGTGGCATTAAAAAAGTATTAAAAAGCCTTAAATCTGACTTGGCTAAACCTGCAGATACCCTGTTTCAGTTGGTGGGAAGAACAGGAAGCAATTATATAACAAGGTAGATAATATGGGTAGGGCCAGTGGAGTAGGAGTACATACATTCAGGAGTTGCATCAGCATTTAACCAAATGGCAACTTATGCATCAGTCGACTGGCAATGATTGAGTGTAAGAAGCAGGAAACGCTAACACTAGATATAGTCACATGTCGTGTACGTGTGTGTGTGTACATGTGTACTTTCCCCTTTGATTTCTGGTTCTTTTAAAATCGATTTTTCTTTATACACACGCATACACAGTCATAAACACACACTACACTCTCACACACACACTCATTTTACATTTAC
Source organism: Aldrovandia affinis (assembly GCA_029706075.1). Classification (NCBI taxonomy): domain Eukaryota; kingdom Metazoa; phylum Chordata; class Actinopteri; order Notacanthiformes; family Halosauridae; genus Aldrovandia; species Aldrovandia affinis. The sequence goes on along the minus strand of JAINUG010000091.1, from coordinate 2,738,079 downwards.
ATTTCACATTTTGCAGGCATTTTGCAGATGTTTGCATTTCTTATCAATCCATTTATACAGCTGGATATTTTACTGACTTACACAGTCAACAGCAGTCACCATGGACTCGAACCTGCAAACTTTGTGTTACAAGCCCAGTTCCTTAACCATTATACTAACACTGGGACTCAAACATACACACACACGTTCTCTCATATACACACTCACACGATGCCCAAGCCATAATCACACACTCACACCACACACACACACACACTCTGCACATTTACATTTTTACATTTTAGGCGTTTTTATCAGACTTCTCTCACATACACACACTCACACGCATGCCCACACACGCACATACACACTCATGCCCACACTCACACATTGATGCCCAGACACTCACACCACACACACACAAACACTCTGCACTCACAAAGACACACGCTCACACTCACACCACACACAAACACACTGCACTCACAAAGACACACGCTCACACTCACACCACACACAAACACATTTACCAGAGGCAGCAAAGACCCTGAGCTGAACATGAACACATGGGACACCCCCACCCCCACCCCCACCCCCTCCCTTGCCACACCTTGGCTTTTGCTGAAATGTCGCCACTGGTTGCATCCCAAATATTAAATCCTCAAAAAGTCGAATGCAAGTGTATTTTAACCCCCAAATGAACCCTCTCCCCGGTCAGGTCAAACGTGCTGAGTCATTTTAAACCTGTTTCACATTATTGACCGAGTTCTGGAGGAAGGGAGGATATTTCAGACCGCGGTGTGATTGGCTGCTCATGCGAGGCGGTGACTACCACCATCTGCATGGCCGCTGCGGGCGCGTGGAAGCCGTTACTGACTCTCCTGCTCGCGCTGGAAACCATACCGGAGCTGAACTGCGATCTGAAAATGTCTTTCATAAAAGTGGACGAGCGATCTGATTTCTCCTTTCACAACCTGCCCTATGGTGTGTTCTCGACCGCGGACAATGTAAGTGGAACAGCTGCATTATTGTAAACAAACGCGTTGTGGCTCGCACTGTTTGCGTTTTGAAGTGGTAACGTTCGCTTTCTTATTTTAGTGTTCACTGGAGAAAGAATACGTTTTAGGAATTATGACATTAAGCCATGGGATATTGCGGCTAATGCATTGTTTGAGCCGTAATGTCACATAAGTGCATCGCGTAAGCTTAAGTGTATCTATGGTCTTGGAAATGTTCGCAAATGTTTAACATCAGCAACCCTATTTAGTTTTCTATAACATTACATTAATGTCCTTATTTTATGCTTGAAATACTCTACATTTTAGAATTTTATCTTATCACGTGTCGAACACGGCGGTCATATTTGAAAAGCGAGTCAAGCGTAAGTTTGGGGCGCATTGATTATCAGGTAATCAATAACTTTAGTTAAAAGTTTTGCGCCAAGAGTAAATTAAAACATTTATATTAAACTTACAAACAACAAGCAACATGTGGCCATATCGGGAGGGCAGAAGACGTGCTAGGTATATATTTTAATGTAGTCCATTTAGAAACAGGAATGCATGTGCTTATTTTTGTATTTACGTCTGTGTGTATAAGCTCCACAAATGTACAATAGCTTCGATTGATTTTTTAGAATAGTTGTCACTGTTGCTGCCATTCATTTTGGAACAGTAAGTTCTGAGATCGCTGCGCGTCCAGTACCTCTACGCCACTGTTTTTACTGAAACTTAAACGAAGAAGTTCAAACGGTCCTCAAATTGCACCGTCCTGCTCTCTGATTGGCTCACAAGTTAAAGGCTGTTTTGCAGACGAGTCTCCAGAGGTTCGACAGGTGGAATTGGGAGAGAGGGGTTTCCCAATAAGCACATTCAAGAACGAGCCGCATGGCAGACGGAGTAGATTTTCTGAGCTGACCGTTCGCTTGCCTACACTGGCCTGTCTAACACAGACAGACCGGGCAGCAGGTGACCGGAAGGCTAAAGGCCAAAACATCTGTTCACGAGAGGGTGGAGCGAAGCTGCCTCCCCCTTTTTACGGCTAAGCCAATCACAGAGCTGGTGGGGTTTGACAAGAGGACAAATTCAGCCAGCTCCTGTTTCACTACTCTGCAAAGTTTTGCTTTCCCAATTTTTTTATTTGTTTCAGATTTTTCCCAATTTGGTAGCCAATTGTACCCTCTATTTCTTTCGATTTGCCCTCCCCCACGAGCCCCCATATTACAATAGATGTTTGTTTTATTAAGTTTATTTAAGTAACTTAAGTAACTCTTAAAGCTTAAAGTCATTGACAATTACACAAAGAAGGAAATTGTGCCAAGACACAATTCTTTAAAAAAAATTTGTTTACGATTTCCCCCCCGTATTTTCTCCCAATTTGGTAGCCAATTGCCAAGACTGATGCTGGTCCATGATCTCTTTTTTTCTTTTTTAATTTGTTTCAGATTTTTCCCCTGTTTTTCTCCCAATTTGGTAGCCAATTGTACCCTCTATTTCTTTAGATTCACCCTCCCCCACCCTCCCCCACGAGCCCGCCCGATTCTCAGCGAGTTCGTGCCGGCTCTCCCTCCCCCCTCCCCAGCTCGGCGCGTAGAGATCTAAACGAGAGATCGCTGAAAGAGATCGCTGTTAAAGTCCTGTGGGCGTCGTCGTTGTTTTGTCTCCCGCAGCCTAGGCACAGGATTGGCGTTGCCATCGGTGATCAGATCCTCGATCTCAGCGTGGTGAAGTCCCTCTTCGATGGACCCGCGCTTTCAGCGCACCAGGATGTGTTTGACCAGGTAACCGCTCCCTGCCAAGGCCGCTGGGACAGAAAGCGTTGTGACGGTCGCTGTGTGCACACATTAAAGGTCAATGCCTTGGGCCCATGTTGGCAGCAGAGTTTGGCGATCCTCCATTGAACCCTGAAGCAGATAATTTGATACGAGGCGCCTTGTTAGATATCCAGCTGTGTGAACGCATGACTTCAAAAGCCTAACTGGGGGGGCAGGGGTCGCAAAATTATCTCTGGGCAGAAACCCTGCATGCAGCGCATGTGTCAAGTTTTTTAACATGTAACAATGTTTACTTGCATGGTCCCTGACAAATAAACAACGAAATAAAACAAATACATTTCACATTTTACATTTTAAGCATTTAGCAGACGTTCTTATCCAGAGCGACTTACAGGATGTGCATTAATACATGGTAAGATCAATCATTGTTCACACAAGAGATCAGTGCAGTAATACAGCGATAGACATTATTGTTGGCAGCTGCACACCATACCTGTAACACTGGGAAGGAAAAGTTAGTTAAATGGATAAATAGATAAGCAGGCAAGTGTGTATGCCCAGCGAGTGGCGACGAATGCTTGTGATTTCTGGTGTGTGTGTGTGTCTGTGTCTGTGTCTGTGTGTGTGTCTGTGTGTGTGTGTGTCTGTGTCTGTGTGTGTCTGTGTGTGTGTGTGTGTGTGTGTGTGTGTGTGTGTGTGTGTGTGTGTCTGTGTGTGTGTGTGTGTGTGTGTGTGTGTGTCTGTGTGTGTGTGTGTGTGTGTGTGTCTGTGTGCGCACGCGGTTTTAGCCGACCCTGAATGCCTTCATGGGGCTGGGACATGAGGCCTGGAAGGAGGCCCGGAGATCTCTCCAGACGCTGCTCTCCGCCAACGAGTCCATGCTGCGCGATGACGTCGGCCTCAGGAGCAGGTGAGCACCTCTGAGTCTGCGCTCGGTGACATAATAATAATAATAATACATTTTATTTGTTATGCGCCTTTCAAGAAACCCAAGGTCGCAGTACAGTGGGAGGAGTAGATAAAAGTTACATAAAACATACATTTAAGCAGATACAAGCACAACAGAACGGAGACAACACAGGAACCACAGAAACTAAACAAAGGTTTTAGAAAACAGATGAGTTTTGAGGGCGGCTTTGAAACTGTCCAGGGTTGGGGCTTGGCGAATCTCTATGGGGAGAGAGTTCCAGAGGGTGGGTGCTGCCACACTGTAGGCTCTGTCCCCAAACGTTCGTCGTCTGGTGCGGGGGATGGAGAGCAGACCCGTGTCCGAGGACCGCAATCTCGAGATGGAGTTTGATGGTGGAGAAGGTCAGACAGGTACTGGGGGCGAGGCCATGGAGGGATTTGTAGGTGAGGAGGAGGAGTTTGTATGAAATGCGAGACTTGACTGGAAGCCAGTGGAGTCGGATGAGAGTGGGGGTGATGTGCTGCCAGGGCTTGGTGCGGGTGAGAACCCGGGCAGCTGAGTTCTGCACGTACTGGAGCCTGTCCAGGGCTTTGCTGGGTACCCCGAACAGGACTCCATTGCAATAGTCCAGACGGTTTATTAGATGATAATTATAATAATGATAATGATAGTTTATTAGATGATTGCAAACATCACAGGGGCTCGGTGACATCACAGGGGGTTGTGACGTCACAGAGAGTCGGTGACATCACAGGGGGTCGTGACATTACAGGGGGTCGTGACATCACAGGGGGTCGGTGACATCACAGGGGGTCGGTGACATCACAGGGGCTCGGTGACATCACAGGGGGTCAGTGACATCACAGGGGCTCGGTGACGTCACAGGGGCTCGGTGACATCACAGGGGGTCAGTTACATCACAGGTCCCCCAGGAGCCAGGGGATAACTATCGTGTTCACATGACCGCGGGAACGTCAGAAATATTCTGTATTTCTCTCTCTCTGCGTGTATTGATCACAAGACAGGAGAGGTGCTGTCCAATGCGTGAAGCGTAAGGTCCAGAGTTGTATAATAACCATGAAATGGACCTAATATCTAATTATTAGTTGAAGGCAAATTTTTCACGGATATTAGGAAGTTTTTCTTTACACAGAGAGTTGTCGATGCCTGGAACAGCTTGCCAGGTCGGGTAGTAGAGGCAGAAACACTTGGGCTATTCAAGTCCAGGTGCCTGACAGGTTTTGTTTTGTGTTATTTTGTTTCATTATTTTATATATTTTGTGGGACACCTGACAGCACTAGATCAATCAATCAATCAATCTTTATTTTTGTATCGCGCCATTTACAAACAGGTTGTCACACAGCGCTTCACAATTGACATTTTCCAGAGGGAATTTTAAAAAACAGAAAACCATTAGAGCCAATGTCGGAAACTGGAAAATTATTCCCTGACCCCTTAAAAGGCGATCAAGATGGGAAAAATGGTGGGATACAGAGGGAAAAAAATAGTCCTTGAGGCTCTTGGGGCCTAAGAGACCACCGGAAGGGCATTCTTCGACTAGACGGGGCCGCACCCACACGGCTCACAGATTCATTGGTCACGGTCCGTAGGCATGCGTGAAATATGGCCGCCGAGCGTGTGTTTCACTTCCACACATGTTCCCAAAACCTCTCCCGCCGCCCCCGCTCACTCAATCCTGCGAGTGTTTAAATCTTAAAAGGGATTCATAAAGTGGAGCGTGAAAGTTATTTCAGCCAGCGAGTTTCTGTCAGCAAGGCCAGAGGGGCGTACGGTGGAAATGAGCTCAAAGTGAGTTTCACACTGGCGCCAGAAGGCATGTCTTCACACAGAGTTGTTGAAGCATGTGACTCCTTCCCTGGGTTTTTTTAGTGTAGCAAAAGAAAAATCATTCATTACCGAAACGGAGACGTAGTGTTTCTGCCTCTCTCTGGAGGCCCTGGCGTTTTAATCTGCTTTTATTGTTTTTGCGGCCGTCTCAAATATCATTTTGAATGTTCTTTCTATTGCTGAGTTTATTGCCATTACGGTTTTTTATTTATCTAATGCATGAGATGCAGCGCGCAAATACAGTTTATTATGATTATAGATACAGAAAAAATGACAAATAAATATGATGGAAAACCGGCCAAAAATGTGAATACAGAATAAACAATACTGCTCCCCATAGATCTGGGAGAACATTGTACTACCGTGTGTGTGTGTGTGTGTGTGTGTGTGTGTGTGTGTGTGTGTGTGTGTGTGTGTGTGTGTGTGTGTGTGTGTGTGTGTGTGTGTGTGTGTGTGTGTGTGTGTGTGTGTGTGTGTGTGTGTGTGTGTGTGTGTGTGTGTGTGTGTGTGTGTGTGTGTGTGTGTGTGTGTGTGTGTGTGAGAGAATGTGTGTGTGTGTGTGTGTGTTGTGTGTGTGCATGTCTGTAGAGTTTTTAAATTGTGTGATTTCATCATCGTGTTGTCTTTGTTTTTCTGATCAGGTTATTTACGTTATTTACGTTTATTTACATTTGGCCGAATATAACCATGTCCCTCTTCTGCGTTTGCCTTCCCCCTGTTCCCTGACCTGTTACACACGTAGAGTGACTCTCTCATCCTTCCCCACCGTCCTGCACAAAATCTGACTGGCATCTCTTTTCTCCCAGAGCTTTCGTCCATCAGAGTTCGGCAGTCATGCACCTCCCAGCTGACATCGGTAGGTCGTCGGAACTCTCCAGAGCCTTGTGGTGACCTTCGACCTCTTGTCTCCCTTAGCGACCACCCCAGGGGGGGCGGGACCAGCGGTTACCGTAGAAACCCAACTGAACTTGTACTCCTGTCTGAACATTGAGATTAATGCTATTTTTATTTATTTATTTATAAATTGTTCAAGATTTGTTTTAAAGACTATTTTATTTAGGATGGCTGAAGCTAGACGGATTAATTGAACATTGTTCATTTAAAGGAGAAATCATAGCAACTCAATGACCGTAGATGTGGATATCGTGTGTTGACACACATTTTTGACACAACCTAAAACATTTAACTGGGCAGTATAATTCTGTTCCTTTCAGAGGTACTTAAACTATGCAATACAATTATTGTTCAGTTTTCTTATGTTGTTATATTTAACTAGAGTGTCAGTGTTGTCTGCAGCATGGGATAAAGCGATCTTTCCTGTCTTCACTTTCATTTAGAGTGGAAGAGAGTGTGTCTTGCAATCTAATGAGTACATTGTGTTTGAGGTTTACTTGTGCTTCTATTTTGCCAGATGCAAAGCACTGTGGAGAATTTGTTGACCCAATAATCTTATGAGTTCAGTTTCTGCAGGAAGGTGAAAACATTGACACACTCCTGCAGATTTTCCTGACTTTTCTTTGTGAATTTCTGAAAACCTTAAGAACGTGGTCAGCAGCGTGTAATTAGATGAGTATTTGGTCCAATTAAATCATTAAGGGTAGTTTAGTTTAGTTAGTTTATGAGTTTATTTGTAAGGGACGAGCACAGAGAACATTGATAGCCGCAGAAGCATTGCCCGATGCACTGTACATGTGTATATAGCCGAAGCTCATTTCCAACACCAGTCCCTTGATGGGACAAACACCCAAAGGAGTTGTGTGAAGCTTTGAGGGCCAGATTTGCGTTTCTCTTCATAAAGATGAATGTAACACATTATAACACAAGGGGGCGCCATACCACAACACGTCATGAAGTCTCAACATAGGATCCATTGGATGAGAAAAATCTTCATTTTGGTCATTTGATTCTTTTGTATCTTAGTTTATGTTGTTGTTGTCTTATGTTAAATGATGTTGCTTGTGTGATATGCACCATGTGTTCGGTCAAAGCCTCTCTTAAGTCAGTGTAAGCAGAGGTGGCAGTGTAGTGTAATGCTTAGGGAGCTGGGCTTGTAACTGATATAATATAATAATAATAATATATGTCATTTAGCAGACGCTTTTATCCAAACCGACTTACAGTAGTGAATGCATACATTTTCAGTATATGTGACCCCAGTGGGGATTGAACCCGCAACCTAAGCGTTGCCAACGCTGTGCTCTACCAACTGAACCACAGAGAAACTCAGAGGTTGCAGGTTCAATTCCCAGGTGGGACACTACCCTTGAGCTAAAGGTACTTAACCTGAATTGCTTCAGTAAAATATCCAGCTGTATAAATGGATTGTATGTAAAAACAATGTTAACTGTGTAAGTTACTCTGGATAAGAGCGTCTGATAAAAACGCCGAAAATGTAAAAATGTAAATGTAAGCGTGTCTGTGATTGCGCCGTCTCCTCGTCTGTCCCTCCCTCTCCCTGTGTCAGGTGACTACACCGACTTCTACTCGTCCCGCGACCACGCCACCAACGTGGGCACCATGTTCCGGGGGAAAGAGAACGCCCTGATGCCCAACTGGTAACGTCTTGTCCTTGGGGTTAAAAGAGCCCCCCCGGGCCTCCCGCGTGGTCCAGTGGTTACAACGTCCGACGCTGGCCACGGAGACCGGGGTTCAATTCCCCGTCTCGCCAAGTGTCGGCTCTGGCCGGGAGTGCCACCAGGGGGCGGCGATTGGCTGTCCGCCCCAGGGAGGGGGGAGGGGAGCCGACGTGACGTTCGCTGCGCATAAGAGTGGCCCTGTAGTACCGGGGTTACGGTCGACGGCTGGCGAGTGCCGTCTCGGAAGAGGCGTCACTTCGCTTCGTCACTACCGGTCGCAGGACTACGGCAGCGAACTCACATTACTAGGGGGGGATTGATGTAAAATAGCGAGTCTGATTGGCTACCAAATTGGGAGAAAATGGGATAAAATCAGAAACAAATAAAAAAATAAAATTAAAAAAAGAGCCCCCCCTGGAGGTGGCGGATAGCATAGCGGTCTAACGCACCGTATCTTGGCTGGTCCGATACGAGTGTGCACTGCCTGTCAGGGACGTTGTTCTAAACCTGTCTCTACCAGACCGGCCCTGGTCGTCAGCCCCGATCGGGGGCAGGGGCGTTTGGCTGTCCGCCCCAGGAGGAGGGGGGAGGGTGAGCCGGCTCGGGTCCGCCGTGAAGCACGTAAGGGAGTCTCCAGAACGTGGGTGGGGGTGAATTCCGTCTCGAAGGAAGCGGAGTTCGCTGCCCTCTGAGAATTAGCTTGCCTCGTAGAGACGAGTGGCGGAACCGTGTGGGGAGGGTATATCTAAATAAATGGAGGGTGTAATTGGCTACTAAATTGGGAGGAAAAACGGGAAAGAATCTGAAACAAATTAAAAAAACTTTTGAAAAAGGAGTTTGTGGTCGGCCGTCTCTAAATAATTCACCGGCCCGTTTTCCATGTGATCAGTTTTGGGGGAAGAAGAGAAACGGGCTCTGCGTGTGCTGGGCTCTCTGATTGAGCGATATATTTCGTCTTGTTGTTCTCGGGGCGGGGGGGCGGCCAAGGTTTCGGGTGCCAGGAGGGTGGACAAGGCCTCATTAATTTCGCGGGGGGGCTCATCTTTCTCGGGGACAGCAATTGGCTGACCACCCCAGAGGGAGGGGGGAGGGTGAGCCGGCACGAGCTCGCCAAGAAGCACGAAAGGCGTCCCTGTACGGGAGAAACTGGCTTGCCTCCGAGGACGAGCGGCGGGCTCCTGGGGGAGGGTGAATTGAAAGAAATGGAGGGTGTAATTGGCTACCAAATTGGGATTATGAAACATTTAAAAAGGAAAAAGGAAGTAACCGGTATCTCTGCCCACAGGCTGAGGCTGCCAGTCGGTTACCATGGGAGAGCCTCGTCGGTGGTGGTGTCAGGGACACCAATCAGAAGGCCCATGGGCCAAACGAGACCTGACCCAGGTGAGCGGGATGTCTGGTCACTTTTTTTAAAGATCGGTTTAGGCCTCCCGGGTGGCGTAGCGGTAAGAGTGTCCGACCAGGAATGCAAGTTGCCCACTGCGGCCGGGGATCGATTCCCGGCTGTGCCAGTCCGGCTCTGGTCGGGAGTGCCGCTAGGGGGCGGCAACTGGCTGTCCACCCCAGAGGGAGGGGGGAGGGAAACCGATATGAGCTCGCTGCAGAAAAGCTTCTCTCTGGTTGTATCGGAATCACGGTCGGCAATTAGCGAGTTCCGTCTCGGTGGAGGCGGTTTGTCGTTCCTGCCACTACCGGTATCAGAAGGGGCCAGCAGCGGGCTTGTGGGGGGGATAGTTGGAATAATAGAGGGTATAATTGAGCACCAAAATGGGGGGAAATAAATGTAAAAAAATATATAATATTTAAAAAAATTCAGTTTAACAGTGTCATGACACCCTGTTCAATTCCATTTATCTTTGTGCCTCTTTTTTGTTTCCGCCTCCACCAATCACAGCTCAGCCCCCGGTGTTTGGCCCGTGTAAGCAGCTGGACATCGAGTTGGAGATGGTGAGTCTGCGTTCAAGCGCCCCTCAAAAGGGAGACATTCTACATTACATTTACATTTACAGCATTTAGCAGACGCTCTTATCCAGAGCGACTTACAAGATGCGCATTAATACATGGTAAGAACAATCATTGTTCGCGCACAAGATCAGTGCACTAATACAGCAATAGTCATTGTTGTTAGCAGCTGCACACCATACCTGTAACACAGGGAAGGAAAAGGTTTGTACATTTTTATTTTTTGGAGGAGTAAGCAAGGATACATATACAAAAAGTATTAAACATGTAGGCAGTGGTGATGTGAATTGGCCAGATGTACAGAATTCAGTGCTAGTAGTGGTAGAGACTTCGTAAGTATGTGCCCAATGGCACGCTAAATTATGAATGTGCAGTTCCAGTCAAAAGCAGTCATAAAAGTAGTTCTCGGTCTTAAAGCCCTGGAATTAAGCCTCTTGATTGAGTGCCCTGCATCAGAAGTCTCGTTTAATGGAATGATTTGACGGTCGGAACTATTAATAATGCAGCCACGATGATCATGTGGGCTTCAATATTTCAGCTGCATATTTTAGGCGGGTTAAAGACAACGTCGGAGGGCGATGATGTCGTGATGTGATGATGTCGTAATGGGAGTTTGGGTGAGTGGCGTTAGCGTGGATCCGTAGGGCAGTTCGAGGGTGACTGAAGAGTCGTTTTGTCCGCGTGTGCACGCTAGGCCTTCTTCGTCGGAGCCGGCAACAAGCTGGGAGAGCCAATCCCCATCGAGCGGGCGCACGAGCACGTCTTCGGCATGGTCCTGATGAACGACTGGAGCGGTGAGGTCACCAGTGATGTCATCCGTGATGTCACCCATGATGTCATTCGTGATGTCACCAGTGATGTCACAGCTCTCTGTGTTTCTGTGTTCTCGTCAGTGTGGTGGACACTAATGAAGTACAATCACTTTACTTTTACTTATTATTGCACTTAAGTACATTGTCGACTGCTTTCTCCCTTCTTTCTCCCTCTGAAGCCGTGAGGAGATCCCCACACCTCTGGCCTCTCGTTTGAAGCCGGGGCTCCAGGATAAACGGAGGAGGCTTATTCTCCTCCTCCAGAGCCGCTGGGCAGAGCCGCTCTCCGCTGGCCCAGAGCGCGGAGCTCCGATGGTCTTGGCTGCTGCGGTAACTCCGGGAGACGAAAGCCGTCCTGCTGGACATGAGCCAGCGGCCCAAAGATTACATCACTCAGCGCCAATTAGCGCTTCTGCTGAGAACATGCTCCTTACTGGCCGTGGCTTCTGCTGTACAGTGTCATAAAACGTACAGACTGACATTTTACCTTGTCTTTTGGAAAATTTGGAATTAAATTATGGAAATTCACTGTAACACACCCGTACTTGGCTGGTCCTGTACGAGTGCAAGCTGCCTATCAGGGACGTGGTTCTCTGCCAGACCGGCCCTGGCTGTTAGCCCTGATCGGGGGCGGCGTTTGGCTGTCCGCCCCAGAGGGAGGGGGGTAGGGTGAGCCGGCATGAACTCGCTGTGAAGCACGTAAGGGAGTCTCTAGAAAGGGCGTCGGTGAGTTCTGTCTCGAAGGAGGTGGATCATCGCCGGCCTCGGAGAGTAGCTTGCCCCATAGAGACGGATACCAATTTAGTGTCCAATTACACCCTCTCTTTTCATGTCAATCCCCCCCTCGTATTGTGAGCTGGCTGCCGTAGCCCTGAAACCGGCAGTGACAAAGACGATGTACCGTCTCCTCCGAGCCGGGATCTGCCAAGCCGTCGACTGTAACTCCGGTACACAGGGCGACTCCTTTCCGCAGTGATCTCATATCGGCTTCCCTCCCTGGGGTGGACAGCCAATTGCTGCCCCCCTGGTGGCACTCCTGGCCAGAGCCGGACTGGCGGAATTGAAGCATTGGGCAACATGGAGTCTTTAAAGTGATATTTCACCCCAAACCTCCCCCCCCCCCTTTCAATACAAGGTACTACACATCCATATAAGGGAGCTTTCAGCGAATGTGTTGTCTACAGAAACAGCAAGTCCATCGACAGCTAGCTTGTTAGCATTGATTTCCGAAATCAGTGGGAGTCTGTGGGTAGCATGCTCGAAATCCCAGTGACGTCTATCCAAGTCCCTCATGCCTGTGGTTTGTTTGGAAGTGGAACGTGTATAGAATATCGGATGATACTTTCAAAGAAGCTCAGAAAACTTTAGTGTGTGCTTTCCTCACTCCACCACAACCTTATTCTCGTGACCTTTTTGAAACTTATCTGCTTCTGTTTGCAAAAATGACAGCAATGAAAGTTCAACTTTCAGATTAATCACAGTGGTGGATTCATTGTTTCTGTAGATGGTGGATTCACTAGAAACCCTTGTTTTGGGGGCCTCCCGGGTGGCGTAGCGTAAAGAGCGTCCCTCTGGGACACCAGCTGCCCACTGTAGCAACGGTTTGAAAACCTGACTGCATAAGAGTCCGGCCCTGACCGAGAGTGCCACTAGGGGGCGGTGTTTGGCTGTCGCCCCACGGGGCTGTAGGGTGCACCCCTGTACCATGCACCAAGTACCTCAGCCGGGCACACCACTCCAGACCCCCACCAAAAAAACACAGCTTTCTGACAGTTTTGTATTGCTCATTCTTTCTTTTCTTTTTTATGTATAGTTTCTAATTTTCCCGATTTTTTCCCAATTAGGTGGCCAATTATACCCTCTATTTATGTCAGTTCACCCTCCCCCATGAGTCCGCCACCCGTCCTCCGGGTAACGAGACAATTTTTCCGGGCCGGTAGATCCGCCTCCTCCGAGACGGAACCCGACCACAGACGCCCTTCCTGCTCCTCGATGGACCCGAGCCGGCTCACCCTCCCTCCTCCCCCTGGGGCGGACAGCCAAACGCTGCCCCCCGATCGGGGCTGATGAACAGGGCCGGTCTTGTAGAGACGGGTTTCGAACCACGTCCCTGACAGGCAGCGCACACTTTTCTGTCTCGTACTGGAACCCGGGGGAGTTGGGGGTTGGGCTCTAGTTCCAGAAGACTCCTTTCGTAGCGCTCAATCATGCACGCCCGCACTGGATACACATTAATCATATCAATTTTTTATTTTTAAAACAGAGTGCCCCTTTAATGTGGACCTTCCCTTACTTGGCACATTTCGAGGACAGGGTCTATGTGTTTGAGATCCTCATCTGTCGCAAACAGCCTTCCAGTAGATATTAGAACAACTGTTTCAGTGTCAAACCCTTTTAAAAACATCAAATAAACCCTTTTTTCAAAACCCTTTTAAAAACATACTTTTTACAGACCTGCCATTACAACCTTTTAACCTTTGTTTGGTATTTTAATGAGTTTTTATTATTTTTATATTCTAGGTTTTTTTTAATGCATTCGGTCTATTTTTGTCTTTTATTTGAATCCTTTTTTGGTGAAGCACTTTGTGCTGTATTGCTGGAAAGGTGCAATATAAATAAATAAATTAAAATAATTGTGCAACGATCGCTGTTTGATGTCCCATTAAAAAAATCTATAAATTAAATACATTTTGTTTCAGATGTTTCCCTGTTTTTCTCCCAAATTAGGAAGCCAATTATACCCTCTATTTATTTCAATTACCACCCCACACACACACACAAACTCGCCGCCCATCTCTACAGGGCAAGCTACTCTCCGAGGCCGGCGATGATCCGCCTCCTTCGAGACGGAACTCACCGACGCCCTTTCTGGAGACACTCTTACGTGCTTCACAGCGAGTTCATGCCGGCTCACCCTCCCCCTTCCCCCTGAGGCAGACGGCCAAACGCCGCCCGATCAGGACTAACGGCCAGGGTCGGTCTGGTAGAGACGGGCTTTGAACCATGTCCCTGACAGGCAGCTCACACTTGTACAGGACCAGCCAAATACTGGTGCGTTAGAGTGAATTTCCATAATTTAAACAAATTTTCCAAAAGACAAGGTAAAATGTCAGTTGGTTTGTTTTATGACACTGTACAGGAGAAGCCACGGCCAGTAAGGAGCATGTTCTCAGCAGAAGCGCTAATTGGCGCTGAGTGATGTAATCTTTGGGCCGCTGGCTCATGTCCAGCAGGATGTCTTTCGTCTCCCGGAGTTACCGCAGCAGCCAAGACCATCGGAGCTCTGCGCTCTGGGCCAGCGGAGAGCGGCTCTGCCCAGCGGCTCTGGAGGAGGAGAATAAGCCTCCTCCGTTTATCCTGGAGCCCCAGCTTCAAACGAGAGGCCAGAGGTGTGAGGATCTCCTCACGGCTTCAGAGGGAGAGAGAAGGGAGAAAGCAGTCGACCGTGGAGGAGGGAAAATACAGGGGAAAAAATGTCTGTTTCACGTGGACCTCCTCAAGTGACTCTTTAATGAGAAACCAGCAAAGAATCTGACACGCACACACACACACACATACACTCATACACACACACACACACACACACACTCTCACACACATACACTCATACACACACACACACACTCACACACACACTCATACGCACACACACACACACACACACATCACATAGCCCCGATCGGGGACGGCATTTGGATAACGGCTAGGGCCGGTCTGGCAGAGACAGGTTTCGAACCGCATCCCTGATAGGCAGCTCACACTCCTGCAGGACCAGCCAAATACGGGTGCGTTAGACCGCTACACTATCCGCCGCCCTGCAAAAAAGCATTTTTATTAGTATTTTTTTAGTAGGTAATGAGCCACCACTGATTAATTTCAGTGTGTGAGCTGCAGAGGAACGAGCGGTCAGCAGCATTATTGTGTTCTAGCAAAGATCAGGCATTTGTGTTCAGCGGGTTATCTGGGGAACAGATGCAAGTTCTGCCCCTTCTGTTTAAGATAATGGCACCCAGGGCACTATCACAGAGTTGGGCCACTAGTTCTGCCTTTGTGTTGTTGCTGTTATCACCCTGTGCATTGGTCTGACTCATATAATCCAACCATTCCGGGTTTATACTCTGTTCACTGTTTTAGTCTGCGTTAACATCTAGTTATCCTGTTTAATTTCAACATTGTGTTCCACACTTGTATTACAGTGACGATGCTGTTGTCGAGGTGTGCTCTGTTAAATAAAGCTTTAGCGTTTTGTGTTTTAAATTGTACATTTTATACATTTGACATTTTAAGCATTTAGCAGATGCTCTTATCCAGAGCGACTTACAAGATGTGCATTAATACATGGCAGGAACAATCATAGTTTGCGCAAGAGATCAGTGCAGTAATACAGCGATAGACATCATTGCAGGCAGCTGCGTACCATACCTGTAACACTGGGAAGGAAAAGGTTAGTAATTATTAGAAAACATTTTTTTATTGTACGGTTAATGTTCAGGTCATTCACACATTGGGTTTTATGAATGTCTGAATTCCAATGTGTGATTCCCTTCACTGGTTCTCCAGTCAGTAGGTGAGCTACGTTGGAAAAAAAGGGTTTGAATGCTCTCGTACCGGGTTGTACCGGAGTACGTTACTGTTGTGTGCTTTTTGCGTTCCAGCCCGGGACATCCAGGCCTGGGAGTATGTCCCCCTCGGACCCTTCCTGGCGAAGAATTTTGGGACGACGATCTCCCCCTGGGTGGTCCCCATGGAGGCCCTGCTGCCCTTCGCCCAGCCCAACATGGCGCAGGTACGAGGAGCGAGCCGGGAGCGTGGATCTGTGTGGCTCAGTAGGTAGAGCGTGGATCTGTGTGGCTCAGTAGGTAGAGCGTGGTTCTGTGTGTCTCAGTAGGTAGAGCGTGGTTCTGTGTGTCTCAGTAGGTAGAGCGTGGTTCTGTGTGGCTCAGTAGGTAGAGCATGGTTCTGTGTGGCTCAGTAGGTCGAGTGTGGTTCTGTGGGGCTCAGTAGGTAGAGCATGGTTGTGTGTGTCTCAGTAGGTAGAGCATGGTTCTGTGTGGCTCAGTAGGTAGAGTGTGGTTCTGTGGGGCTCAGTAGGTAGAGCATGGTTGTGTGTGTCTCAGTAGGTAGAGTGTGGTTCTGTGTGGCTCAGTGGGTAGAGTGTGGTTCTGTGTGTCTCAGTAGGTAGAGCGTGGTTCTGTGTGGCTCAGTAGGTAGAGCATGGTTGTGTGTGTCTCAGTAGGTAGAGTGTGGTTCTGTGTGGCTCAGTAGGTAGAGCATGGTTCTGTGTGACTCAGTAGATAGAGCGTGGTTCTGTGTGGCTCAGTAAGTAGAGTGTGGTTCTGTGTGTCTCAGTAGGTAGTGTGGTTCTGTGTGGCTCAGTAGGTAGAGCGTGGTTCTGTGTGTCTCAGTAGGTAGAGCATGGTTCTGTGTGGCTCAGTAGGTAGAGTGTGGTTCTGTGTGTCTCAGTAGGTAGAGCGTGGTTCTGTGTGTCTCAGTAGGTAGAGCATGGTTCTGTGTGTCTCAGTAGGTAGAGCATGGTTCTGTGTGTCTCAGTAGGTAGAGCGTGGTTCTGTGTGGCTCAGTAGGTAGAGCGTGGTTCTGTGTGTCTCAGTAGGTAGAGTGTGGTTCTGTGTGTCTCAGTAGGTAGAGAGTGGTTCTGTGTGTCTCGGTAGGTAGAGCATGGTTCTGTGTGTCTCAGTAGGTAGACCCCTTCCCCGCTTGCTCTCTGATTGTATTGTGTGGTTGCGCCTTTTCTGAAAATGGGGGAATCTCCTTGAATCTCCTTTGTTTGCGAGGCAGACTCCAGCTCCACGACCTTCAGGTGACCTCCTCTAATCAGCCTCCTTGTCTCTCCCCCTCACAGGATCCCGAGCCCCTCCCTTATCTGCGCCATGACGACCCCTACACGTTCAACATCAACCTCTTCGTCTCCGTGAAAGGTACCGGAAGCATTGCACTGCTTTTTTTATTTTTATTATTTGTTTCAGATTTTTTCCAGTTTTTCTCCCAAATTAGTGGCCAATTATTTCTTTCAATTTGCCCTCCCTCCCCGTCTCTACGAGGCAAGCTAATTCTCTGAGGGCAGCGAACTCTGCCTCGTTCGAGACAGAATTCGCCCACCCACGTTCTGGAGACTCCCTTACGTGCTTCTCAGCAAATTCGTGGCCGGCTCACCCTCCCCCCTCCCTCCCCCTGGGGCGGACAGCCGTTCGGCACTGCCCACCAGGGCTGGTCTGGGTTTCGAACCGTGATAGGCAGCTCACACTCGTAAAGGAGCATTGCACTGCTTTAATTGAACTCTGCGCTCTCACACCCACAGGGAAAGCTCAGGAGCTCATAATGCGTTGTCATTAAGTCTTTATCACTACGGCCAGTTTAATTGCTTTAGTGTTATTGGCCTGCGTTTGATCTTTTACACTTGACTGTTGAGGTCCCCACGTGTATTGTGAAGGTTTTTCTGGGTGGTTAAATGTTGCCATTACCGTGGGGCCTTGGATAGCGTAGCAGTCTAACGCACTTGTATTGACTGATCATTTATGAGTGTGAGCTGCCTATTGCAGTCGCGGTTCAAAACCCGATTGTGTCTGTCCGACTCTGGCTGGGAGTCCCGATCGGGGGCTGCGTTTGGCTGTCCACCCCAGGGGAAGGGGGGAGAGTGAGGTGGCATGAACGCAGGAGAAGTGGATCATCGCTGGCCTAAGGGAATTAGCTTGCCTCGTAGGGACGGGTGGCGAGTTTGTGGGGGAGGGCAAATCGAAATAAATAGAGGGTGTAATTGGCTACTGTGGAAGGCGTCGGTCTCAGCAGCTAATCAGGACGATTAGCGGCCACGCCTACTGGCAGAGCAGTAAGCGCACACACCGGTCCTGTTGATAATAATTACATCTGTGTGCTTTAAGACTGCTCTGTTCCCTTCAGTAGGTGGCTGGAACCAGAGAGGCGTTTTGAGACCGAGGAGCGAGGAAAGGACAAGGAAAGAAAGCGAACCAAAGTGAACCAAAGTGAAGGAAATATCGAGCGGACTAAGAAAGAGCCGGTTCGATATTGTATGATTTAGTTTTGGTCTTTCGTTTAGTTACCCAAGCTTCGCGGCAATTAGGTAACGTGTTTAGTTGTGTTTATTATTTTACGCTCCCGGTGCTCGTTCTCGGCCCAGTGGGGAACAGAGAACGCCCGAATATCCAAATAAATAAAAGTCCGGTCCGTGAGACCGAAAAACTC
>JAINUG010000091.1:2692500-2707500 GCA_029706075.1 Aldrovandia affinis | reverse complement strand
TATAGAATTTATCTTGCAGGGGTAATTGCTTTATTACACAGAATACTTTTTAAAAAGTTATAGTTTCTTAAAGTATGCTAAGTTGTGTGTTCCCTAGCCGCACTTGTTTAGGGTCATAACTACGATACGATGAAGGGTGTATAATCGAAGTGGTAACATTCCCTGGCCTTCGTTCTGGATACTTTTTTCGAGTTTTTAGCAAACTGCGTACGGTATAGGCCGAGTTTGGCAGATTAAACTTTTCCCACATCCCGTGAGAAATCCAGTCAAGGACATCCCGACTCGAAAAGGACAGTTACGAGTTTTTTTTAAACCAATTGCAGCCTGCTTTTACAGCAGGGATGCAAAACCCTGAACATTGCAAACCTCTGCAATAACTGACTCAAAAGATATTCTGAAATCTCCATATTAGCAAAGCACAAGGTAATTATCATTCACCAGCGCTAGCACTGAACTGCATGGATGTTATGTTGTGCCAAGTGAGAAAATCAATACGGACGAACAAGAGGAAGTACAAGTCGGAATAAAATGATGAACCACCCCAGCCAATAAAATCTGAATGTACCACAAACTAATTTACACCTATGCCTCCTCTGCTGGCACTGTATTCATCTTTTTAATCCAATCCTCCCTTTTTGTAGAAAGAGATCTTTGATCTCATTATGGCTTCCCTGAATAAATAAAGGAGGAATAATATATCTAATCCTGCCTTTGGTGTCCTGTTGTTGAGGCCTGAAAGGATTCATTGTCTTAATGTTTTTTAAAAACTTTTAGATGTACCCCTGGAGCCAGTTTTGTTGCCCCTCTTTGCACTTTCTCCAAGTGCTTCTGTAGCTTGTGAGCTCCGAGACGAGAGTTAACCCCTTCTGCTCCACCCCCTTTTCCCCAACATTCCATCCCAGTTCATATGCATATAACTTTATTAATTAAATTGCCTATAACTTTTCAAGTATGAGGGGCACATACATGAACTTGGTATCAAATGAAAGGGAGAATTGAGAGATTGTGAGATATCATCCTAGTCTGAGTATAATTTATTTACCCCATGTTATTGTTAACTCAAACTTAAAAATATATCAATTTTATATGAAAAAATATATTTTAATGTATAATACTTCAAAAATATGTAAATAATAATATGGAGAGCGAAGCTATATAACACTTGGATTTGTGTCTATGTGATGTCAGGAACTCCTGTACAAAATTTGGAGGAGATAGAACAAATTACTAAAAAGCTACAACAGCTTTTGTAATAATAGACTCGGGTGTTTTTGATACACAAATTTCCCATATTTTTCCAATATATGCATGTTGCCCAATTGTATTTGCCTATAATTTCTCAAATATGAGGGGCAGGTCCATGATCTTGGTATTAAATGAAAGGGTACAACTGGGAGATGTATGTGCATCTATGTGATGGCATTCTAGTCTGAGTATTAGTTAGGTACACCATGTTATTGTTGACTGAAGTACAGGAAACAACAGGCGTTTTACTAATTTATTGAAATATATATATTTTTTCATAGCATATGTCAATAATTGTATGATTGAGTACCATATAAATACCTCAGATTGTATGTTTGTTATGTTCATAAACCCTGGGGAAAATAATGGAGAAGATTTAACAAATTATTTAAAGGCCAAGTAGGTAATTGTAATCATAGTGTCAGGCAAAGTAGTGGCAATACAGCTGAAGGAATGTGTGATGTCCAGTTGAATCCCGGGTGCATAGTTGTACATCTCAGGTGCACGGTTGGGCATGCTGAATGATCCTCATCTCATGAAATAGACCAAAACAGAATCATTTGCATTATTATATGTATAATCACACTGCATAAAAATACGTATAAAAAGTATATAAATAAATATATAAATTAGATGTGCTACTGTTCGTATCTGTAAGACCGGAAGTAGTGGTAAATGGTTTTGTTAAGTAGTACGAATGCAATCCAAGGGGGCTAGCTAGCAATGAAACTATATTAGCATTGAAAATAAAACCAAAAAACAGCAAACACATACTTTGCTATGTAGCTAGCTAGCACAAGACATAATAGGAGTGAATATAAACATGGGTTTACCATAAACGTGTTCGCTACTGGAATGAAAGCGCTTCTGTCTTCACTCAGTAAACGATTTTAGATTCGGTAAACGAACCTCCATGTCTTGTAATTATCAACTTCTGGGGATTTATTTTCCAACTTTACAAAGCAATGTACATGTCCTAATAAAACTTAGTAATACATATATCGAATTGGTGTGTGTTTGTATTCACAAGCACTGAAAGCTTTCGTGTATTTTACACAAACACTGAAAGACGTCGCCTCACAATCACAAATGGCTTCTTCGTTTCCTTTACTTCCACAAAAGTCACTGAAACTGATTGGTTATAAGATACTTGTCTTCTATCTGTATAATAGGATATAAAAGCTGTCAATCGGTGATAATCAGGTTTCTTTGTGACAAATGAAACGAAGAGTTAGGGCAAAGACAAACCCTTTTTTTTTTTTTTTTTTTTGTTCCGGTTTTTAGCAATGTAGTTTGACGAATCTTGAATGAGGACAATGGTGGGATGAGGACAAAATACGAAATTAGTGCTATAATACTTATGACAATGTATATGTGTTTATACTGAGTTTCACGTGAACAAGTTTGTATTTTACAATATGTCAGTGTTTTGATTACTTTCTCAGTATTTGGTGTATTACGAGTGAAATTACATCGGTTTTTTCTAACGAACAGGAGTTCGCGTTATGGAAAGTCAATGGGAAATGCATCTAAAACTCGTCGTAACTTTGGTAATTTGTATGTAAAACAGGCAACTTTGGTCTTATTTTAATCCTTAGAATATTTTGTATTTAGCTATGTCCAATATGACCGTGTATTATATACGATTTTATATAAAAATATGTCAACATTGTCAACACGCCGTAACCCAAAACGGCCGTTAGCCGTGGTGCAGCCTGTAAGTTTTGCCCGTTTTAATTAAAATGTGTTAATATACTTAAAAACAACGTATGGGGTTGGATTCGGGACAAAAATCCCCATCGTTTGATATATTATATGTAGGTATTGCGTGACATGTGGAGAAGTATTTACTTATTAATATCCATATTTTTATGATTTTATGACGGGGGGCGTGGCAGACCGTCCCACCTGTGGGACACCGGAGTAGAAGTGGTTTTAAGCACGTGAGCGTCTGCTACAGAATGTGACGTTACCCCTTGAGAAGCAGTAAGAGTGTGATTGGTTCCCTTGGCTGGGGACTCTGGTCTTTAGCTCAGCGGGTTAATCGTGTCTCTTGTTGTGTTGTGCAGGGCAGCCCAGCTGGGGCCTCGGTTCGAAACTCCAGCAAGCAGACCCACCCCCATTACACTTCTACATATATTTGTTTTAATCTGGGGGGCCAGAACTGGCCACGATATTCTAAACGCTCTGATCTGATGTCAGATAACTTCATTAAGGTTTCCCCTGAATTGCAGCCCAGGGAAAGACAGAGTATGGGGAAAAGAGCCAATGTTGACCGTGATAGGCAGCTCACACTCACAAAGCACCAGTCAATGCGAGTGCGTTAGACCGCTGCGCTATCCGAGGCCCCTACGAGAGAATAACTTTTGAAGTGGATGTGTTGGCCTACCACCACCACTGACAGATGTGGTTCCCCCTGCATGGGAAAAGGCAGGATTGTTTAGCCAGTCTAACCAGCAGGCGATTCAGTGCTGTGGGGCTACAGTCAATAGATTTAAACTGGCAGACCCTTCACCCTCCGTGAGTAATTAGATTTCTCTTCTTCCAGCCAGTCTTCCTCTTACGGGGGAGGGGGTGTGCGTGTGTGTGCGCGGTGGGGGTTTGAGGGGCCAGCGGCAGTGACGGTAATCACGCACCAGCCACGAACAAACGTTCCCAGTGCTTTTCTCGCACCAGGGGCGATTCTAGGATGTGCCCTTTAGGGGGGGCTCAGCCCCTAATGACAATGTGAGATGTACACATGCAAAGCACAAGCTTACATTTTAATTAATTTATTGTTACATTCTCATTTTATTCCAAAATGTAAAATACCACTCTCTATTTGTGGTTCCAGAGTGGTTCTCTGTGGCTCAGTTGGTAGAGCACAGCGTTGGCAACGCTTAGGTTGTGGGTTCAATTCCCACTGGGGCCACATATACTGAAAATGTATGCATTCACTACTGTAAGTCGCTTTGGATAAAGCGTCTGCTAAATGGCGTATATTATTAATATTAAATAGGGTCTAAACAAATCACCACTGGCTCGCGCCCGCCAAACCCGCGATGAACCTGCGAGCGAAGCTGACCAACTGCGGAGAGCGGCTTCGTGTGTTCGGTGCCGGGTCAGACATTCCCTGCGTCCCAGTCACGGAGAGGTGGCGCTGTGTAAATATTACGGGTTCCGTCCAAGTCACGTTGCTCTCACCTCCGGGCCGCTAAAGGAGCCGAGCGATTAATCATCCTAATTGAAGCCACATTTCAGAGCATGCACGCCCGCATGGTGTGCCTCGCGAACATGTCGAAATTCTTTATTTATCCGGGCTAGTCCGTCACTGTGTTCGGTCTGAATGATGGATGACTGCGCCGTGTGTGGAGCCCAGACTTGGTAATATAGATAAACGAATAAAAAAACAGTTCTACATTGATTTTGTTTCCCCCCTTCGTCTGTGTGATACTTGGAAGGAGATTTGGAGGAACAGCACAGCTGGGCACGTGGAGGTAAAGCCCCGGGGGTAATTATCACCACCCTCAGGAGGGTAACAGAACGAGCTTTTCAAAATGACCTAATTAACATATCTAGGATAATGAGAAGTTACCGCTTCCAACGTCTTTAATATTTGCATAACAAGGTCTGAATGTTGGGCCAATGGCCAAGGCAAACCGTAATATGCGATGTTAAATTTAACAACAACAAAAAAAGCCATTGTTTAATTCAGTTTCTTTATGAAGTGTAACAGCAGACGGGCTGTCTTAATTTAGCTGGGGGGTTTGTCTCGTGCCAAACGGGAGAGCATAACTGTATCGCCCACTGCCGCTTTGTTCCCTAACCGCCGCGCTATTTCGTTACAAGGGCTGGAAACTATTGAAGGCAGTTGGTTGGAAGGTCTTTCTTTGTGTGTTTTTCCGCGGAGGTACTTCGATAGCATGCAGTTCAGATATAGGCTACATACATTCCGCAAGAGACTCAAAACCCACCTCTTCAGACTCCACTACCACTGAACTCTGTCCATCTAGCTAAATTGTCTTCACCACTGTTTACTTGTTCAACACAAAACTCCAAAAAATAATAATAATTACACTAACCTTTTCCTTCCCAGTGTTACAGGTATAGTACGCAGATGCCTACAATGTCTATCTCTGTATTACTGCACTGATCTCCTGCGCAAACTATGATTGTTCCTACCATGTATTAATGCACATCTTGTAAGTCCCTCTGGATAAGAGCGTCTGCTAAATGCTTAAAATGTAAATGTATACAGTTTGATAAGCGATTCATGACATTTCTCGGAGATTTAACTCAAGGGGGCGTCAAGATTAATTGAGAAAGGAATTACTCTGTGCAAGCTCGTGTAACATACAGTTGTAGCGAATAGGCCGATCTACGGCCGGGACAGTGGGTCATTTGAGAAGCGTGCAGGGTTTGTGTGTGGAGGCTACAGAAGCGACGGAGCAGGATGCCATTTTATTCACCTTCACCAAGCAGCAACATGGTCTGGCGCAAGGAAGCGCTCTTAAAAGTATATATGATCCGGTGCTTAATCTATGCTAAACCTACAAGATCACAACAGACTAAATCAGGGGCGATTCTAGGACTTGACCTTTAGGGGGGGCTTAGCCCCCAACGAGAATGTGAGATGTAGGCCTACACGCAAAGCACAAGCCCACGTTTTTAATTAATTTACTGTTACATTCCCCCAAAACAAAAACACCACAATGGTGGTCGCTCTCAAAATTTAAATACCACTCTCTCTCTCTCTCTATCTGTGGTATTTTTTAAAATAGATATTAAGTAAAAATGCTGTCTAGAAAATAATGACTAAACATTTTCAGGGGGGCTGAGAAGATGAAAGAGAGGGGGGCTAATGCCCCCGTAAATAAGGTCTAAAATCGCCGCTGCTAAGGATTATGGCTATAGTCTGTTTCCTCGCGGCTGTTAGAAAAACAACATAGAAATCTAACATCCTCAATTAGTGTACATGGAGGCAACGTTTTCTTTCATTATCAAGTATACAGTCAGGATTTTATTGATTTTTTTTTTTACTAAGAAGGTGAATGCTGAACACTGAGTGCCAGACGATCTTTATCCCTGTCAAAGGCAGGGACAAGAAACGGAACAGTTTGTGTGGGTTTGCTACAGCCAGACGTATAGGAATGCTTCCAACTCCAAAGTTTGTTTTGGCTTCCACTGGGGGTTCGCTAGTTTCTGGGGCCAGTGTTGGAGGAGGTGGGGGGGGTCGTTTTATTCCTACAGCGAAGCGTAGCAGGTAGTCGCGTGTGGGTGTGCATGCGCTCAGGTAGTGGACACAGCGCCACTGTGCGGGACTCGTTTCCGAGAGAGACGTCAGCAGACCTCAAAATACGGCTCTATCAGTCTGACTCTCCAGCCAGAGCCGGCGAGTGGCCTTCTCGCCATGGGCAGACCCAAGGGCCAATCTCTGTCTCTCCCTATCTCTTTCTCTCCCCATCTCTCTCTCTCTCTGTATCTCTCCATTTCTCTCTCTCTCTGTATCTCTCCATTTCTCTCTCTCTCTCTCTCTCTGTATCTCTCCATTTCTCTCTCTCTCTCCTTCTCTATCTCTCCCCTCTCTCTTTCTCTCCCCATCTCTCCCTCTCTCTCTCCACTTCTGTCTGTCTCTTTCACTCTCTTTTGTGTGCATGTGCTGGAGAGTTCCACATGCCCCATGTTGGAGGAGGAGGGGTCAGTGTGGGCGTGGCCGTACCGCTGTCCCAGGAGGAGGGGGAGGGGAGGGGGCAGTGGGCGTGTCCCAGAGCGCTGTCAGTCGTCCAGGTGCTGCTCCTCCCAGGTAGAGGTGGGGATGTGTGTGTGTGTGTATAGGTGTGTGTGTGGTGTATAGGTGTGTGTGTGGTGTATAGGTGTGTAGTGTGTGTATATCTCAGTCGTCCAGGTGCTGCTCCTCCCAGGTAGAGGTGTGTGTGTGTATGTAGTTTATAGGTGTGTGTGTGTGTGTGTGTGTTTTTTAGTGTGTGTGTGTTTAGTGTGTGTGTATCTCAGTCGTCCAGGTGCTGCTCCTCCCAGGTGGAGGTGGGGATGGCGCTGTAGGGGTCCATGATGACTTTGGCGCAGCGCACGATCATGGCGACCAGCAGCACGCAGAGGAAGGCGATGCACGCCAGCGTCAGGCCCTGGTCCACGTCCACGAAGGCGGGGTCGGTGGTGGGCTCCTCCATCGCGGCGGCGGTCTGTCCTCAACGATTCGGCCTGCTGTCGCTGCTACCATCCTGATCCGTTACCTGGGGAACCGGGGGAGACGCATGGGAACCGGCGTTAGAGGCTGAGCGGCGTTTCCTTTTTTTTACATTTACGGCATTTAGCAGACGCTCTTATCCAGAGCGACTTACAAGATGTGCATTAATACATGGTAGGAACAATCATAGTTCAGTGTTACAGGTATGGTACGCAGCTGCATACAATGATGTCTATTACTGTATTACTGCACTGATCTTGTGCGCAAATTATGATTGTTCCTACCATGTATTAATGCACATCTTGTAAGTCAAATGTAAAATGTTCACACGACATCAGTGCAGTAATACAGGGAAGGAAAAGTTAGTAGATTATATTTTTTTTTGGATAGTCATCAACATTAATACATATTACGAAAAGCAGTATTAAACATGTAGGCAGTGGTGATGACAATTAGTAAAAATCAGTGGTAGTGGAGTCTGAAGAGGTGGGTTTTGAGTCTCTTGCGGAAGTTGGCCAGCGGTCCTGACTTGTTTAACTCGTTCCAGCAGCTGAGCTGCACGGTCAATGCGCCAGTGTTGGGCACGCCTTCACGCCCAGCTGGCACAGAGACAACCCTCCCGCCCTGTTCTGACGCCTCGGCCAATTACGAGCTGCCCTGATGGGCTGCCGGCCAATCAGCTCTGGCACAAATCCATGAGGCACATCCACACACTGGAGCTCAGCCACCCAGCCTCGCCTAATCATCCATTCATGACCACTTTCAATGCGTGGTCTGGTCAATTTGACCACTTAACCGTAATAATTGAGCTGATGACTGAATTTAAAGATTTGGATTAACAAGGGAAAAATCAGGGGCTGGCGGATAGCGTTGTGGTCCAACGCACCCGCATTTGGCTGGTCCTGTATGAGTGTGAGCTGCCTAATGCGTAAACATAATTACCATTCGACGCGGTTCGAAACCCATCTCTGCCAGACCAGCCCTGGCTGTTAGCACCGATCCGAGGCGGCGTTTGGCTGTCTGCTCCTGAGGGAGGGGGAAGGGTGGTCGGCACGAACTCGCTGTGAAGCACGTAAGGGAGTCTCCAAAAAGGGGGTCGGTGAGTTCCGTCTCGAAGGAGGCGGCTCATCCCGTAGAGAAAGGCGGTGAGTTTGTGGGGGGGGAGGATGAATCAAAATAAATGGAGGGTATAATTGGCTTCCAAATCGGGGGGAAAATCAGAAACAAAAATGTAAGAGAACAAAGCAGAAATGCACAATGCTGGATATCGAAGTCGACATCGTGTCTCTCCGCGGCATCGGTGTGGGCCTACGGTGAATCAGTGTTGTAACCGTAGGTCACGTGATATCGATGTTCCTTTGTGAATCCACAGCGAAAGACTGGTCTTTCAGCTCTGATGCCAGTATGTCTGCTGGCTAAATTGGTCCCTTGATCTTATCGTGATTACAACAGTCGGTACACTGGGTAGAATAGCGACCGGGAGTGAGAGATTAGGAGCTACTCAAGTCAACGGACGTGCTAATCCAATCACAGCAGGACGGCCAATACACTACGGCCGAAATGATAGGTGTCACAGATTCACTACAGCCTTTCTATTGGTGGATTGTGTCACTCCCGATCAAGGCCCGAAAATGTATAAAAAGTAGTCACTAAAAAGGCTCTGGATTCAGACAAACTCCGCTGAGTCCAGAGCGCTTGCTGCTGTGTAATTTGCTTTGTCACTGTTGGTACCAGAATAAAACCTTTTTCATCAAGATGGGAGCTGTGCCTTTTTTCCTGACAGCAGTTTAAAGCAGACGAGCCTAAACCCAGTGGAGCAGTGGAGCTTCACACAGCAACGTAAACACCTGATAACCCATCATGGTCTGGGAAAATGCTTTTCGTGATTGACATGCGAGTGTAAGCATCAATCTTTAGCACCTGAATCCACCTGACATAATTCTCTCTAATGTGATGACGTATCCTATGTGCATCCTTTGCGTTCAATTGTTTTAATTGTAACAAAGGATCCAGTAGGGCTATATTAACTCAATTAGATTATATCAGAGACCACAGATTTATCACAGCCTGTGTAATGACAGTGGGTAGGTCTGCCTCTGTCTGCAGTGAGTTTCAAACCGAGGATCTCAACGCCACAAGAGACACGATTAGCCCGCTGAGCTAAAGACTCAAGACCCCAGCCAAGGGAACCAATCACACTCATCGCTTGTTCTGTAGAGAACGCTCACGTGCTTAACTCACGTATAGGAGCGCCTCTGCTACACCTGTCTCACTGCTGCCACACCCTCTGTCAGGTTCCAGAGAGCACAATCTAGCAACCTGGCACTCCTCTTCTCCAAAACACCTGTTTGCACTCCTCAGTCCACCAGCTGAGCTGCAAAGCCTTAGAGCCAGAGAAACTGTACAACTTCTGCATCGGGCGATAGACTAGAGTGTAGGTGCTCATTTGACCAGAGGGAGACATGATGAGGCAGGGACTATCCTGTTGACTGTAACCCTCCCTCCCTGGACAAAGCTAACAACAACTGTGTGTTTGACTTGGACTGCATGGTCCATCACTGCACCAAGAACCAGTGACTTATCACCCAAGAGCCCACCAATGTCTTTAATTATTATAACTCACACAATTGAATGTGCAGTGGCACAGTGGCAGAGGCACCGCCAGCATTTAAAACGGCATGCTTGTTAATCGGGCAAAGCGATCAAAATGGCCTGAGGGCGATTTTCACATAAAGAAGGCTTCTATGCCCCCTTTCGTTTGTTGCTCGGGCACTGGTAACTAATAGCGACTGTTTCTAATAGCGACAGGGCCTGCAGGAGGACAGATAAGCCTGGGGACAAACACTTTGTGACATCACAATGCGGAATGTGACGTCACAATGCAGAATGGCCTGTCAGTCACCCAGGCAACTGTAAGCATCCACAGCCCTAATATAAATCCTTGGAAGATAAATTGTCCATTTTGTATCAAAAGGTATTGTGGGATGTTGGGAACATAAGAATACATAATGAGGAGAACGGGCCGTTCGGCCCATCTAGGCTCATCATGTCCTAATCTAAAGAGCATCTGGTACTGCATCTAGCCTGGACTTGAATAGCCCAAGTGTTTCTGCCTCTACTACCCGAACTGGCAAGCTGTTCCAGGCATTGACAGCTCTCTGTGTAAAGAAAAACTTCCTAATATCTGTGTGGAATTTGTCTTTAACTAATTTCCACCTGTGCCCTTTTATTCTGCTGATTGAACTCAAAGTTCACTTTGTTGATCCCTTTTATGAATTTAAAAACCTCCGAATGTATTCATTTAAATGTATGAATTTAAAAAGTCTCCGTTTGCTAAGCTTGGAATAGATTGAGTGCCTTAAGTCTATCCTCATAACTTTTACCTTTCATACCAGGTACCAATTAAATTGCCCTTCTTTGAACTTGTTCAAGAGCTTCTATATCATTCTTGTAGTGCGGTGCCCAGAACTGCACACAGTACTCTTAAGTGAGGTCTGACAAAGCCATTATATAACATCCATATAACCTCCTGTGATTTATACTTTGTTAAATATCAGCACATCCCATTTGCCTTTTTCACTGCTGTAGCACAGATCTTTGATCAACTACAACCCTATTGAACACCTAATTCTTCTCCTCCCATAAAATACTCCTGTCTTGTATATTTATTGTCATTTATGGAATTTTACGGTTAGTCGATACAACTCCCAGAGACAGTTATTTTTTTACCTTCCGTGCATAAAAGGCCGGCCATAATTTCCCCGCACACGCCACGCGTACGGATTACACCGCCGTAATTATCCACTGGGTCCCGTGCAACTCGATATGTCGTTGCCCCCTGTTCTGTTTTCAAATGAAAGTGACAACGAGAATTAGTACAGCAACAATGGCCGTGATCTGAAAGTGGGAATCTTGAAAACCTGCCTGTAAATCCGTCCCCAGAACAGGACAGTTAGGTGAGAAAAACGGCACCAAATCAGGTGATAAAAACAGCAATTGAAAGAAAGAAAGAAAGAAAGAAAGGCCAATTTATCCACCCGCAGTTTCCAGCTAATGCTTCAGTGTCTTTTTCTCCCTTTTCTGTAGAAAGTGCTAATGTTACATGCATCTTAAAGTGTAAAGTTGTTGCCTCCTGGTGTAGATTTAATTGAAATACGGACTTTGTTTGTGTCTCTGTTGCTGCACTAATGACGTGTCACTCATTGGAGCCGGCAGCAGCCCGACTCGCCGTAGCAGAACGTTTTACTCTCCTGCTGGAACAGCCACTCCGGTCAAATCCGACCTTCGTTTCACTTTAAATAAGCTGTCAAAGGAGGTCGGGTGAGAGATGGAGGACTTTACCATTTACATTTTTTTTAAATTGAGTTACAAGTTTTTTTTTATCGGGGGGGGCCCCTGGGTGGCGTAACAGTAAAGGCACTCGCCCGGAGTGCAGGATGATTCCCACTGCGACCGGGGTTCGATTCCACCGGCCACGCCAGAGTCACTAGGGGGTGGCAATGGGCTGTCCGCCCCAGGGAGGGGGGAGTGAAGCCGATATGAGCACGCTGCGTATAGGAGTGGCTCTGTGTGTACTGGAGTTACAGTTGACGGCTTGGCGAGTTCCGACTCGGAGGAGGCGATACATCACCTTTGTCACTGCCGGTCTCAGGGCTACAGTGGTAGTGTGAAGGGGGCAGGGAGGGGGGGCAGTTGACATAGAAAAAGGTACAATTGACTATTAACTTGGGAGAAAAAGAAAAAAACTTGTACCATTTAAGCTAAACAGGCATAATCAAATGAGTTTCAGGAGTACTGAAATGCCCCCCCTGGCTTACCCACTGAAAAGACAGAGTTTACCCCACTGTGGCAGTCTCCCACCTTCTTTAGACCGAGCGAGCAGAAAGCCAATCAGGGTGTCTCGAACCCCAGGCGATGTGAAGCGACATACTGCGATGCCTAATAGCAGACTGACGCAGTCTTTGTGACGCCGTCCGAATCACAGCCAGCCTAACGGAAACCCGGAGCCAACGGTCGCCTCCACCCTCATCCGTTACAAATGGCATCGATGGAAAAGTGCTCCTTTGTCCATCCATTGCGGCTCTACCCACTCAAAGGCCACTGAATCAAAGGCTCGAGGAGTCGGGAGCCCGCGAACAGTGACTCATACGTTACGCTTGGCGTTTGTGTGCGTCTGTGGCTTTCTGAATATTGACACGGCCCTTAGAGCTGGAGGTAAAGTTAATGAGCTCTTCTGACTCTGAGGGCAGCGTGCCAGCGTGTCTGGTTTTGGGGGGGGAACTGATCCCCCCCTTTTCTCATTATACTGGTCTGACAGTCCTGCCAGTGACTTAGTTAAACATTCCATAAGGTATGTCCGCCCAGACTCACGATTGTCACATTCATTTGTGCGCAGTCCCTTCAGAATGAACTTTTAACAGATTTTGTTTTGTTTTTCCAAAAGCAGGCTGGTTGGGGGGGACGGGACGGACGGGGGGGGATTGGAACTGGGTAATGAAGAGAATGAATGTTTTGATTATTAGCTTACCAGTAATTGGGGGATGAAAATCCCCACCAGAGCGCATTTAGACGTTGCCAAAAAATCCCCTTCTTGGAAAGGTAATATGGAGGGTATAAATATTGAAAAAATATCTTTAAAAAATCATAAACAACCCCAAAATAACATTGCTTCTTGCAACAAAAAAAATCACATTTATTTTCTTGATTCAAACTGACAAAGGTTTTGGGCCCACACAGTGTAGTCAGAGCATGACAAAGGGAAGGTTTGTGTGGACCAAATAAATCTCGTCCAGTTTCCCATCAACAAAACAGCAGTGATTTTTGCCACCAGAAGCAGTGCGTGGGAGTTTATTTATTAATAAGTTTCTTGGTGGTGTAGCAGTTACAAAGTTTGACGCTGGCCACTGCGACTGGGGTTCGATTCCACCGGCTGCGCCAGAGTCTGCTCTGGCCGGGAGTGTCACTAGGGGGCGGCGATTGGCTGTCCGCCCCAGGGAGGGGGGAGGGAAGCCGATATGAGGTCGCTGCGTATAGGAGTGGCTCTGTGTGTACCGGAGTTATGGAGGAGAGGATACTTCGCAAAGGTTGTCAGGTCTCAGGAGTACGGCAGCAAGCTCACAATACGAGGGGGGGATTGACATGAAAAATAGCGGGTGTAGTTGGCTACTAAATTGGGAGAAAATGAAAACAAAACATGAATATGTTTCTTAAAAAGTCTATGTATTAATGAATGCTTTATTATTTATTGTCAGAACCTGTAACGTACAAGGGCATTCCACAGTGGGCCAGCGTCCAGGACACGTCTATCTGTCCTGCTACAACATTCCCCCTTGTGGTCAGAGTGAGTATAACCAGTCGAATAACAAGGCTTGTTTAGCACTTCGACTGCAGTGTCATGACTCAAAAAGACTCCAAGTGCCCGATTTTAGGATCGCTTCCAAAGGACATTGGGACACTTCCATCCCATAATTTCTGTGTAGCGTGTCAGTCGCCATTACTCCACCCCCTGGTTATAACATTCACTCAGTTTCAGCCTGACCTCTCTGAATCTGTGATCAATTTGTTCTGCCTTGCCGTGGCTGAGAATAACAACGTTTCACTTCCAACAGTTTGGTACAAAGTGCCGGCTAGTTTATTTGCGTTGTAGCGAAAAGGGGGAGCAGATGTGACCAAAGTGACGAACGCCGCGTGTCAATGTAGTATTTTATGCTGCTTAATTTTTATGTTCATGTACGTTTTTTGCAGTATTCGTTTTATTGATAGGTCTATTCTCGAATGCTTGAAGATGACGGAGGCGACGTAACCCTGTACACCTTGAAAGATATTTGTTTTTTTGTGGTAAGGCCCCTTAAAAGGATTAACTTTTTTAAATTTATTTTTATAATTTCTGTTTCTGATTTTCTCCCAACTACACCCTCTCTTTGTCCATGTCAGTCCCCCGTATTGTGAGTTCGCTGCCGTAGCCCTGAAACCGGCAGTGACAAAGGCGATGTAGGCTACCGCCTCCTCCGAGACGTAACTCCGGTACTCCACAGCCACTCCATGTCGGGTTTTCTCCCCCCTCCCTGGGGCTGTCCGCCAATTGTCGCCCCCTAGTGGCACTCCCCGGCCAGAGCCGAATCGAAACGGAATCGAACCCCGGTCGCAGTGGCTCCGTGTCGAACGTTGTAACCGCTAGACCAATCCTTAAAATGATTAAGTTGAATAATGCATCGCATCCTCGCTCAGAATGTGAAAGCGCCTCGTTAATATTTCACCTCTGGGATTAAGGAGACCGCGCTCGCTCTAGCCCTGTCAGCACTTCTCAGGATTACCTCGCGCTCACGTCACACCAATGAGCGGTTTCTCTCTTCAATCCGCGCCGATCTTTTCTTTTCTTTTTTCCTTTCCTTTCCTGGGGGGGGGGGGACGCCCCGTTTGGCCCCCCTCACACTCAAACGGTGATTATCACCCTCACAAGGACTCCGGGAACTGTAACCTTGGCAACGTCATTAGCACTTTAATGGAGAATTACAGCTGACTCTTGTCAACCGAAGACTCCCCCCAACAAAATGGGTAGGGATACTTTTCAT
>JAINUG010000091.1:2670000-2687500 GCA_029706075.1 Aldrovandia affinis | reverse complement strand
CTAACCATTACACTACACTGCCACCACTGAGGGTTTCCCTGACTGCAGGTACTGTGGCATGGCCTGGTGTATCTCTGAAACATGAAAGCACTGAACGCTGCTGTTCCCTTCAGGGTGTCAATGTGAGGCTGTTAAGTGACACGCGCCTCACAGTATGGGGCTACATAAGACTAATAGTGAAGTCTGCTTCACCAAGGAGGGCCTGAAAGGCACCGCTGTGACCTCCCCCACATTTGAAAGAGACAGGTTCTTGGCTCCCCCCCCCCAAACTGAGGTGTGCTGACTGACAATAGAGAGAACAGCAGAGTTGCATCAGCTCTGTGTCACAAACGCAAGCCTTCTCGTCCCTGTGTGTGTTATCGTTGTGACACCGCCCCCCGAGGGTAACCTGTCAGGTTAGTGGGGCGTGGACTGTGACCCAGTGTGTCCGTCCGTCACCCCCCCCAAACTCTGCTGAGAATAACGAGAGCTGAGTTGTGCTTTGTGCCCCAAACTCTTGAGGGGGGGGGGGGCCTTCACCGTCTCTGATAGATCGCGGTTGTGTGAAGGCCGGTCTCTCTGTGAGAAGCCACAGTGTGAAGCCCTAATCTGTAACGTGTTAGGGAGGAAATGTCAGGGCGTGAAACCAGGGTGTGAAATCAGGATGTGAAACCAGGGTGTGAAATCAGAGTGTGAAACCAGGGTGTGAAATCAGAGTGTGAAATCAGGATGTGAAACCAGGGTGTGAAACCAGGGTGTGAAATCAGGGTGTGAAATCAGTAGTGGTTTTCCGCCAGAAGAGCGGTGGCCTCCACTACAGATTCACGTTGCTGTGGGAAGGGGGCTTGCTTCTGATAGGTCGATGAAGAGGCACCTTGAGAAAGCCTGTGAGATGGGCTGGCGGTTAGC
This sequence comes from Aldrovandia affinis, assembly GCA_029706075.1. Classification (NCBI taxonomy): domain Eukaryota; kingdom Metazoa; phylum Chordata; class Actinopteri; order Notacanthiformes; family Halosauridae; genus Aldrovandia; species Aldrovandia affinis. The sequence goes on along the minus strand of JAINUG010000091.1, from coordinate 2,686,612 downwards.
AAAGTGGACCAATTCCTTTAAAAATGTTCCCCCTGTTTTTCTCCCAATTTGGTAGCCAATTAAACCCTCTATTTATTTAGATTCGCCCCCCCCACCACAAACTCACCGCCCGTCACTCCGGGGCAAGCTAACAACTCGCCCAACTACTTTCTAGAGACACCCTTCCTGCTCCTCGGCGAGCTTGTGCCGGCTCACCCTCCCCCCCTCCCTCCCTCTGGGGCGGACAGTCAATCGCCGACCCTGATTGGGGCTCCAAGTTTCAAACCACGACCGCAATAGGTAGCTCACACTCGCAAAGCACCAGTCAATGCGGGTGCGTTAGACCGCTACGCTGGCTAGAGCCGGTTTGGGGCAGCCGGGTTTCGAACCACAGCTGCAGTGGGCGACTCACACTTCCGGACAAATGCTTTGACCGCTACGCCACCCGAGGCCCCTGGAAATGATTTTGTGACGCAGCTGCACATCGCTGAATGAGTGCCCGTTCTCCCGAAACGCACACTTCCCGGCGGCGCCTCTTATTTCCACCGCTGGTCCATTAAAGTGCGATCGAGAGGAAGGAGCTGGCAGTAACGATCCTCTCTAAGCAGCCCATTGATTCTGGTGTGGATCTGCTCTCTCTGAGCCAGCGGATCTGGGCCAGGGCTCTCTCAGCCGCTCCGCTGACATGGTTCCTCACACTGTGGGGCCTGCCAGCCTTTCTTTAACGCTGAGAGAGAATGGACGCCCCAGGGAGGCCTTGTTGACCACTGATTTAATGTCTGCTGTGACCCCGGGCTCACGCTGACAGGCTTCAGCTTTCTTCTGACAGCGTGATGTTAAATCTACTCTCTCCCGGGCGGCGGACAGCGTAGCGGTCTAACGCACCGTATCTTAGCTGGTCTGGTACGAGTGTGCACTGCCTGTCAGGGACGCGGTTTAAAACCTGTCTCTACCAGACCGGTCCTGATCGTCAGCCCCGATCGGGGGGCGGCGTTTGGCTGTCCACCCCAGGGGAAGGGGGGAGGGTGAGCCGGCTCGGGTTCGTCGAGGAGCAGGAAGGGCGTCTGTGGTTGGGTTCCGTCTCGGAGGAGGCCCAGATGAATTGGCTTGCTACCCGGAGGACGGGTGGCGGACTCATGGGGGAGGGTGAATTGAGATAAATAGAGGGTATAATTGGCCACCAAATTGGGAGAAAAAACTGGGAAAAATTTGAAACTATAAATAAAAGATTTAAAAAAATCTACTGTCTCTCCCTAAGTTTTCTTAGCCCCTGAAAGAGGCACAGCATCGGCAGTTTGTCAGGGATACGGATACGGAACGCACCGACACCCAGGGGTATTCCAGCAGAAACGCATTCCCCTTCTCAGCATCTGAGCTGTCACACCTGAGCTGCCTTAATTAAAAACCTGAAGGCACACCCGAAGAACATCATTAAAAACCTGCTCTAATAAAATATTAGTTGTTATTTTGGGCAGGTGGTGCAGTGGCTTCTTACTGTCGCCGCACAGCAAGAAGGTCCCGGGTTCAAATCCCGGCCGGGGGCCTTTCTGTGTGGAGTTCTCCCCGTGTCCGCGTGGGTTTCCTCTGGGTGCACGTTAGGCTAATTGGAGAGTCTAAATTGCCCGTAGGTATGAGTGTGTGAGTGAATGGTGTGTGTGACCTGCGATGGATTGGCGACCTGTCCAGGATGTATTCCTGCCTCTCGCCCAATGCATGCTGGGATAGGCTCCAGCCCCCCCACGACCCTGACCAGGAATAAGTGGGTTAGATAATGAATGAATACATTTGTTATTTTTCTGACTGTCATTGTGATTTAGATGAAGCAACCCCTCCGTTCTCAGGAAAGTGACGCATGATTTGGGGGGAAATTCACAGAGCCGTAACTATTCCGCTTCTCTATGAGTTACGCTTGGATTTGTGAAACACATTTTAGCGACTGTATCTTATGAACTCCGGCCTGCACTTTGGCAAGTTTTTTAAGTTGTATAAAACCCTGTCGTTTTGAATATGACTAATGACCTCAGCGGGCTTTGAGAGAAACCATTTCCAGGAATGGGGCTTCATAACATTTCTGTGTCCCCAGGTAATTTATTACAACCTGGCTCATTTTACACCTGAGAAAACTGCCCTGAACAGTCCTCCACGTAGGAGGGAAAACCCCAGAAGGAGGAGTCATGCACACGCATGCACTATCATGCTGAAGCTGTCGAAACCAACAGCGAAGCTAAATTAACGTACTCAGACATGAGTGATGGAGAAAGCTAGCCAATGACCTAATCTTTACAGGGGTTCGAAGGGGTCACACAAAAATGCCTAGTGCTAAGTGTCCAGGGGCGGCAGTGGCTCAGTGACTCAGTGGTTAGTGAAACAGGCTGGCAAGCGGAGGGTTCCTGGTTCGAATCCCAAACATTTATTTTTTTAAACACAAAAAAAACAATGAACTGGAAACCGGAGGGATGCTAGTTCACTTCCTGGGGCACTGCTGAAGTGCCTTTGAGCAAGGCACTGAACCCCTAAAACTGCTCCAGGGGTGCCGTACTATGGTTGACCCTGCGCTCGGACCTCTCTTAGGAAAGATATGTGCAAAGACACATTCTAATTACCTTGTGTAACATGGAAATAAAAAATATTAAATTCTGTTTTGCATGGTATTTGTGTTCCCAGATGTTTAGACAGAAAGAATACAATTTCTTATGGTGTATACAACTAATTTTTAGGGGGTCAAAATTTAACAGCAACAATAATAGCAACAGGAAAAAAAAGAAGAGAAAAAATAAATAGCTGGAAACTGAACTGCATTTCTTAAGTGACTGCAGCCTAATTAGATACGATTGCTTTTTGTCTTTGGCCCATTACTCATATCCACATGATGTGATAAGGGAGAATTGAGTAAAGTACTTAAATGCGATTGCATTCTCTCCTCGTGCCTTTTTGTGAATCGTTCTTCGATGACCGACTTCCATTTAATTTCATTTAGAATGACGAGAACCTTTAGTGCTCTCTCTATCGTGTTAGACTCCCATTATCTGAGCATAACCGGGTAAAAGGATGAGACTTTAACTGGACAAGAAGATTATTCTAATTGATAAAGGTCTTAAAAGCCCACCTCTTGAGACAAACTTCGGAAGTACAGACACTGCACCAACACTGGGACTCAATCGCGGTTCGTTTCTCTGAATACCTCTCGCCTACACAATGCGTTTCAGCTCAGACAACCTTCGGTTAAGTTTTACCCGCTTTTAAAATACAAAACAGAGCCCTCCTCTAATGATCCAAGGAGTAAATAAACATAATAAACAATAAAAATAGACGTCTAGAAACATAAAGTCATTTTCTCGTCGCTGGCTTGTCTCGGACGCACACAACAGACTACGGAGAGTCGAACAAGATCTCATGCAAATTGAGCAAAAGGCTTTGCATCCCACAAAGACTCACAAACTACAAAGTAGCGACTATCCGTTTCTATTCCGTCGTGTCCCGGTACCTGATCGGCCAGTGTCCTCCTGACTCCCGGCAACAGTGGGTGCCAGAGGAAAGGGGGGAACCAGCCAGCCAGCCCTCCCACCAGAACCCCTCACATATCCCCCTCTTAAAACAGAGAGCGAGAAAAACACCACAGCCCAAGTGCCATCCGTTCGGTCGCAGAGACGGGGAGGAGGAGAGGGAGTGTACCTGCCTGTTGTCACATTGCGTTGAGCAGGAAGTCTGCGTTGTTTCCCGAGGCAGAGGTTCAGAGCGAGGGGCTGTGCGGCATCACCACACGGACGAGGAGCGGACCTCGTCACTGCAGCGGAGTCGGGGGGAGAGTGGGAGCTCCCTGCAGCTCCGCGCGGTCGCCAGGGAGGAGCGAGGGTCCCATCAGCCCTCTGCACACCGCACCCTGCGCCTCCTCTCCAGAGCACGGCCGTCTCGATCTCCAGCCGGCTCTCTGCTGCTGCTGCTGCTGCTGCTGGTCCCTCTCTCTCTCTCTCTCTCTCTCTCTCTCTCTCTCCCTCTCTCTCTCTCTCTCTCTCTCTCTCTCTCTCCCTCTCTCTGGTCTGCCTGTGTGTTTGTGTTTGTGTGTGTGTGTGTGTGTGTGTGTGTGTGTTGCTCCGCTCTCTGCCTGCCTGCCTGCTCGCTCGCTCACTCACTCCCTCTGTGTGTGTGTGTGTGTGTGTGTCATTCACCTACAAGTTTCCCCTGAAAAAAACTGGATGCAAAGTTTGTGGAGGATAGGATGCCAGTAGGGGGCATCTGTTTAGGACAGGCTTACTGTGAAACACCGAGAGAGAGAGAGAGAGAGAGAGGGAGAGAGAGAGAGAGAGGGAGTCTGAGCTGGCCTGGCAGGGAGGGATGCTCACGCAGGTGGACAGGAGAGCAGAGGCGACCTGAGACGTTCCCCCTCCTCGGCCACGGCCGTCAGGCCTCCTCTGGGCTGAGAGGACGTGCAGGTGCGTTACGGCAACGAGCGGCTCGCCACAAACGCCAACATGAGGGGTCAAGGGTCAACATGACAGGAGTCCACGCATGACTGCGCTGAGCAAAACAGAGGGACTAAGACGTGTATCTCTTTACATGCACGCACAGACCATACACACACACACACAGACACAAACACATGCACACACATACACATACACACACATATACTAATACACACAGATACAAACACACATGCATGCACACACACACACGCGCACACACCATACACACACACACACAAGTACCAACACCATACACACACACACACACATACAATAACACACACATGCACACACACATGCACATGCACACGCACACTACATCAACTACATTCCAGCTAGCTCTGAAATAATGTGTTCTGTGTTAAGATTTATGTACTTTTATCAACATCTTTATGCAAATGTTTTATTTTGTCAGGAGGTTTTATGATTTAATCCAATTTGGAGCCAACCATCGAAACATTCTATACTAAATATTTCTGCCACTCAAAGAGAAGCATAAAGTACATTTAAGCCTGCAACATAATGAAAGTTATTTTTTATGACAAATGGAAATTCAATCCCAGCATGGGTTCAGTCTGCATTTGTCCCAAACGTTGACTCAATTAAATGTTAGTATTCCTTCTTTTTCCACAAACACAGTGAGCTCAGTTCAGTGTTCACCAAAGAAAAATCATAACAATATACGTATATACATTGTATTTTTAATTGTGTTTCCATTGAAAAAAGTAACACTTTAATTTATTTGTCAAAGTAAAAAAGAAAGTTACTTCAAATTTGTTCTCCCAATTTGGTGGCCAATAGTATCCTCTATTTCTTCAATTATCCAACCCCCAACCCCCCCCAGGTCCGCCCTCCACAACTAGGGGACCAGTCACTACTCTGGGACCGGCAGTGACAAAGGCACCGCACCGCCTCCTTCAAGACTGGACTCGCACAACCATCAACTGTGGTTCCGATACACACAGAGACCCTTCTGTGCATGTGGCTAGCCTGTGCCGGCTCCCCCCACACCACCCTTCCTCTGGGGCAGACAGCCAATCACCACATGGGATACAACAGAACGGGGCTCTTGGCCAGAGCCGGGCTGGCGCAGCCGGGAATCAAACCCCAGCTGCAGTGGGTAACCTGCACTTTGGACTGAATCCAGGCCATGGTCTCAAATCGATTATCATCAAAATAAGTAACTGATCTTTATTGTGATATCATAAAATCTTATACAGGGTCCTGCACAGATAGTTAATGGTGCAGAGGTTGAAGAAGGAGAAAAAACTCCATAGAAAGGAAAGGTTTGCTGTCCAAACCAATAAGATTGGACTCACCGCCCGTCACTATGGGGCAAGCTCATTCCCCTGAGGCCAGGGATGATCCTACTTCTAGAGACACCCTTCACGCTTCTCGGCGAGTTCGTGCCGGCTCACCCCCCCCTCCCCTCCGCTCCCCTGGGGCGGACATCCAAACCCCGCCCCTGATCGGGGCTCCCGGCCAGAGCCGGTCTGACACAGTCGGGTTTTGAACCGAGACTGCAATAGGCAACTCACACTTGCGAAGCACCAGTCAAAGCGAGTGCGTTAGACCGCTACGCTATCCGAGGCCCGGGGAATGGTGATTTAACAGAAGACTGCTGGCTACCTCGTTAAACCTGAAACAACTGCAGTGAGGGAATGGTGATTTGGGGGAGGACTGAATGTGTTGGACATGGTCGCAGAGGTCACAATTTACATAGACATGAGCTTGAGTGGGCTCTGTAATGGACTGGGGGAGCTGACCTGTGGAAATTCAAATGCACATTTCAGAATATCTCAAAGCGTAATTGGGCGTTTAAGTGAAGGCTGACGTTGGTTTCGGTGTGAAATGGACGTCCCTGAAATGGAAAGTCGTGCCTCATGTTTAGGATTTCCCAGAAGAAGATCATAGATCAGCCCACACACCTCTCAAATATAACTTTAACCATTTGTGAGCACGTTAACCAAACTGACCTTGGATCAGTGCTTCCCAGGCACTTTATACACAAACCTATTCGAGAGTGTACTGGAAAATCACAGTGACAACCAATTCATTTTTCAGGGAACTTGTTGCAACTATAGGCGGCAGTGTAGCGTAATGGTTAGGGGGAGCTGGGCTTGTAACTCAGAGGTTCAATTCCCAGGTGGGGGCACTGCCGTTGTACCCTTGAGCTAAAGGTACTTAACCTGAATTGCTTCAGTAAAATACCCAGCTGTATAAATGGATTTTATGTAAATAAATGTAAACTGTGTAAGTCGCTCTGGAAAAGAACGTCTGCTAAATGCTTCACATGTAAAAATTGAATGTCAAAAAGAGCCACGCGTTTGTGTGTGCCAGTACTTGCAAGAAGATACGATTTTAATTGGAGAAGGCCCTTAAAGTAGCTAGAATCAAAGTAAACTGATAATATAATCATGGTAATTGGCAGTACTAGTGTACTCGTTAGCTTGCTGTGTGTCTTATTTTCCCTAAATTGTCTTATTTTCTCTAAGAAGAATAGTTTTCGCTGCCTGTGCTGACTGTCAACACCACGTGCTCTCGCGCTCGTGCGCTGTAGTCTTTAACTGCGCGAGACTGGGCCACTTCAAAGCTTTGTCCACGCCACGCTTTTTTCCGCAAGTTTCAGCATTATCAAAGGCCACGCCAGAGAGAGGCGAACGCGCGTAATTATAGCGAGGGTCAGAAGATGGATGAGGACGGCCGTTTTAAACGACGCCGACGTGTTATCGGGTCCCGCTGTCCGAGCTGATAACGGGGCCTTCGGAACCGCGGATTGTGTCGGAGGAGCGGAGCTGGCTGCTCGGTGCCAACCGTTTGCCGCGGAGGGGCCAACGAGCAGAGCGTAATTGTGTTGAGGCATCTTTAGTTCTCAGGGACCTCTCTTGAACCCTGAGAGAATCGAGAATAACATACGGGCAACTGCCAAAATACAGGAAACACCAACGTAAAGTGTCTTAATAGGGCGTTTGGCCACCGCGAGCCGCCATAACTGCTTCAATGTGCCTTGGCATAGATCCTTCTTTCTTTTTTAAAAATAAATTTATTTCTGATTTTTTCCCCCGTTTTTCTCCCAATTTGGTTGTCAATTAAACCCTCTATTTACCTCAATTCCCCACCCTCACGAGTCCGTCGCCCGTCCTCCGGGATCGAGACACACATTCCTGGTTGAGTGTTCCCGCCTCTTTCGAGACGGGAAATCTTCCACGGACTCCTTAACCTTCTCCTCGACGGACTCGTGCCGACTCTCCCTCCCCCTTCCCCCGGAATTCTATCATTTGGTGTTTTGTTTGTCCACAGTCTGAGGATAAAATGGTCAGACATTTTGTTTGTATCCTATACTGGTAACAGGCCATTTTCCCCAAAACATGGTTAGAATCTGTTTGAACTTTTATCGTATCAAATACATTTGAGAATGTCAGACTTGCTAGCACATTGAAATTCAAGTTGAAAGTTAGAACTACACTATTTTGTTGATTGATGTTAAAGGCTACCAGTAGGCCTACTTCCTTTTTTAACCAACAACTGGACTGCCTGATGCACATGCTTTATCGATTTTTGAACGTTTCTGAGCAAAGATATTTCAGCAAACTCAGCATTTTTATCTACCTTGTCTTCCTCTAGGCAGTGAGCTCTACTGTCCAAATCAAAATTCATACTTTTGTATCTCTTGCTGGCCAAGCTTGCCAGAATGTCATCATGCAAAAGCCTGTAAATGTAAAAAGCTTGCGTTCAACTGTGTGAACTATTTCCGATGGTAAATCTAATTTAATTTAATTTCAGCTGATCAGCGATTACCAAAACATGCGGCACAGAGTTTGGAGAGGAGTGTATGTGTCCTTTATGATCCCTTTATGAATGTGTATGATGCCATGTAAATAAGACATTTAAATAAACTCTGTTAATATTTTTAGAACAATAGATTATGATATGGTAAACTTTCTCGATACTCGAGTATTTAGGTACAGCTGCTGGGTTAACTTGTCTTAAATGTAGCCATCAAATCATTTTGATTAGTTGCTGCTTGATGTTACAAATTGCAATTTATGATTGAACTCAATTCAATTCAGGTGAACCTGCTGTCACCGAGATTCGATCAAGCCTAGCACACAGAATTAAAATAATACCCTGCATTATACAATTTTCTGTTTTTAACTCTGGATTTTCACCGACTCACTTCCATGTGTTTTGCATTGACTGCACGTCACCTCCCTATGGAGTTCATAAAATGTCAATGTTTCTACAATAATACAAAGTAAAAAATGTGTAATCCAGTACATACATCCTGCACATACCAGAGCTTTGCTCAGACAAATTATCTATCTTACACAATTATAATCTTTACAGTGTTTTAAAATATATATATATATACATATACTGTATATACACTACATTCTTTTTCAGTTTTTGGTAACCTAAACTTTTTTTTTTGAACTCTGGCAGTTTACCGCTTACCTTTGTACCATTTCAGGTTATTCACTGGACTTGCTTACATTTCAGTAAAAACTGAAAAATGGGGGATGTTCTAAAACTTTTGACCGGCAGTGTGTATAATATACAAAATAGTGTTTTAAGCTCCAGTGAAGAGTAAAAAAAACCTGAGAAAATACAGGGAAAGTAGACTGTTATCACAACAGTTCTTCCCAGCACACTGCTTTTGGAAACTGGGCCATGTGTGGCTTAATTTCAGACAAAGCGCGCCCAGCCCTTCTCAGGCCAGAGAGGTGGGCTGCTGAAAAGTAAAAGCAAAGGAAGGGGCTTCATAGTGGAAGAAATAGTCCCTCTATTTGAGGGACTCTGCATTCTGAGGTCTGCACCACACTCGAAGAAACATTTGAGCGGACGGTCGCTTTATTTGTGTGTACATCCTGCAGAGACTAAAGGGAATTGCACACGTCCTCAACGAGACATGAGTCTATGTGCATGTCAGGAACTGCACCACCACACAAAACAAATGAGTTCTTTAGTCTGAAAGCACAACTCGGCTCTGCGGTCGTTTTACAAGACAGCTGTGAGCACTGTCTCTGTGGGATGTAGAAAGAAAGAAGAAAAAAAAGACAAAATACAAAAATATGTTATTGGGTACATTTCCTGGAAGGCTTGAGGACAGAACCCAACTCCCATGAAAAGTAATTTTTTTAAAGAATGTCCTGTACCCTTTTATTCACGGTGACATTTTTCGACACAGAGAGGAGTGTGTGATCATGAAGCTAAGAAGTCAAGGTCGTTGTGTTCCTTTAAGCAAAGAACATCACGGACGGGAGTAACCTGCAGAGGGGCAGACCGAGGCAGTGAGCGCTGTCTTCACTTCTCAATGTGAGAGCTCATCTACTCACGAGCGTGGAGCGGACTGGACATGGAGGGCAGTCCGTTAGCACGTCTGTGATGACATTGGCATGTGTTTCTGTGTACTGTGTGCCTGTGGGCATGGACGTTTTGCGCCCCTGGGCAGAATTTCTAAATCGTTACACACCTCTTCCCTCACAATAAATCTGTGGGGGGGGGGGTTAGACATCACCTGCAATATGTTTAGTGCCTGGGGAAACCCTAATTCCGTCAGTCCCCCAATTCCCTAATTATCCCCTCCCTCGTATGAGAGGTCGCTGCCGTAGTCCTGAGACCGGTAATGAGCGCTGCACCGCCAGCACCCTCCACGGTTACTGTAACACACAGGGCTACTCCTATACACAGTGATCTCATATCGGCTTCCTTCCCCCCTCCCTGGGGCAGACAACCAATTGCCGCCCCCTAGTGGCACTGTGGAATCGAACCCCAGTCGCAGTGGCCAGCGTTGAATGTTATAATCGTTAGACCATCCAAGAGGCCTTGCATTCTGTAAATTAATTCTGTACGTAACTGCAGTCTAAAATTCTAATATTGTCCGGGGCTCACTTGATTTTATTATATTGGAATGAACTCATAACTGTGTCATTCCTCTCATATGTTTTTATTATCCGTTCAGCTTCTGACACAATATTTACTGTTATACCAGATTTTTTTTAATGGTGTGTGCCAGTGGGTGTTCTGTGCTAGTGGTGTGTACGGTTTAAAAGTGAGTTTTAGTAGAGCTCACTCAAACGGGACAAGGTAAACACTTCAGGCAATAGCACACCCATTGTGGATCTGCTGCTACTGTGATGTACCACAGCCATGGGAATACACATGAATCTACTTTGGCTTCTTCAATCCTAAAGATTATTGAACTCCCATGCATCAAAGCCCAGCTACTGGACGTCAGCAGGCAACCCAATTCCTTTTACCGTTTAACATCGATGTACAATTACAAACGTGAAAGAATCAAGACCAGAGGAACACTTGAGGAGCGATGACCTAAATGAAGTTCTATTCGCGGAATAATCTTGATTGTTACGCCAGAAATTACTAATCAGAAGCGTCCCATGGACTTTGAAAGTTAAACGAATCGCTGACCTCGGGAGAGATGTCCTTGACACAGTTCTTCACCTAAAAGACGTTTCTTTTTAAGTTTTGCTTAACATCCAGATCTTTGCATCAAAAGTGATGCAAATAATTATTATGCCACATGACACGCCAATGAAAACAACATACAGCATCGGGTATCGTTGCCAACTGAAAAAATAGTGTAAGAGTAGGAGGCATGGTAACCAAATTATTATATAAATTACAATTGGGCTACTAAACAATATATGGAAAGAACGTGTGGACATGTAACAGAGTCGGCGATATTATTTTAATCGATTTATCATAGGCCGCGAACTACACAGAATCATTGAAATATTGACACGCAGAATGAAACATTACAAACCATAGACCAGCAATACCACACACATTTGGTGAATAACTACCACGAAGTCCCTCGAAAGTAAAGCATAGCAATAAATAAGTAAATAAAATAAATATATATTTAACAGAAATCTAGAATATTTTCCAGCTTTGTGGCTCCTGTCATAATTCGAGGCTATGAACAGAAATCAAAATCGAGTTGAATCAGTCTACTGCATTGAATAATCGACGACGCTATGATTTAACGTTACATAACTAATTGTTGGCGAGCTAAATAGGTGATTACACAACATCATTAATTAATTAGCATTTTATTCACCACGGTACAAAATTAGCAACGGAAACACAATGCTTGTTATTTACAGCGTGGGCGCATGGCCTGGGAACATTAATCGCGACCGTAACACATTCGTGACCAAACTTCGTCACAGCTTTTTCGCATTTAACCGTCTTCGCTTTAAACTTTAAAGCAATTCCGTGTAAATTAATTCAAAAGAGCAAGTCTCGCGGTGTTACAATTTCAGACATCTTGCATTTTTTCGCAACCGAAAGAGTGAATTGTTTCCTCCGCCGTCCCTTGGTCGCGCGAGGGCTCGCACGCTGTGTTAAGTTGCTGTTGTGAGTTGTGTGCGGTGTGTGTTTTTCCCGCACGTGAAGTTGCGAGCAGCTGCCGTTGTGTTTGTGTTTTGCGTGCGTGCGTGTGAACCCCGCAGCGGATTGTGTTTCCCGGGGCGCGATCTGCGTTTGTGCGTCATTCTGCCTCTCTGCATTTCTTTCCGTCGACTCAACATGGCAACACCCGCCGCCGTTAATCCGTCGGGTAAGTGCGATGGTTTGTTTGTTTTGTTTTGTTTTTGTTTTGTTTATGTAGCTCGGTAAGATACAACTCTTTCATGTTTTGTCAGTTGTGCAATAGGTGCGATATCCTGTCGGGAAGGTTGTTGTTCTTTTGTAACAACACGCAGAGACACAAAGTAGCTAAACCCACAGCGCTGATCCCTGCGTGCCAGCATCCCCCTTCCCCCACGGAGCGAGCCAGCTAGTTGGCTAACGTCAGCGAGCTAGAATTAACAACACAGAGAGAGGGAGATAGTCTTTCGTAATGTTTTATAACGAGTTTGATAGCGACGGAGACGTTTCTCTTTACGAATAAACTGCCAGCGTTGCTCAAATCGAACATGTCTTGTCGCTCGAAGTGAGTAGACACGCTTTTTTTTGTTGTTGCACATTTAGAGATTTTCTGGGGTAGCGTTGCATTCGCTGTTCTCTTCCCAGAAGCAGCCTAGCTTTGAGTACGTGCTTTGATTTCCTTGATTGGCGTGGTTAAAAACACAACGCTTTCTTTGCCCGTCGTAAGACTGTCGGACTGTTTAGCGACGTGTGTGCGCCTAACACACAAATCTTTAAATTTTTTGTGTTTACGACTGTGTCGCTGCTGTCTCGGTCCGTTCCCCTGCCTGTTGCTTATTGTATAGCACTGTAGCCCAAAGTTGGCTCTTTTACGTTTTATTCATACAGTCAAAAGTGCAAATATGGAACCAACCTCGTTGTTAATCCAAGTATCGGGTTTTAATGATCTGCATTTATTGTTACAAAGTGAGAAAACGATCTGTAGCGAAGCTGGATTAGTACATTAACGTGTTAAATTAGGTTTTGGTTTCTGGTATTTCAGCATTCGGGCATTGGGCGGTAGGAGTTTATCAGGAAAAAGTAAATATGCTGGAGTTATGGTTTCCCAGGCCCGTGTGTAAAGTTAAAATGTAAACCGTAGGCGAGGCCTACCTGACAGCAGTGGAAACAACAATCGGTCATTTGAACAGAGCATCGTTTGACAGTTAGCCTACCCGTGGACATTTTTGTCGTGTGTTCTGGTTTGATAATGATTAGATTTGAAAATATTTTCAAAACGTGCATTTAAGTCGGTACATTTATTTGAAAGTAGTCCCATCAACATGTTGTTCGCGAATATTATTATTTATTTATTTAACATTTCCTCGTGGGACTAACCTACTGTATACATTCTAGGCAGAAAATGTAGAAAAACCTTCTTCGACTTCACTTTAATGCAAGCGCTTGCCGATCGAGCTCAAACGACCTTCCCTTGCTTCTCTTAAACGTCGGGCGATGCTAAAGACTAATAATAATCTGATATCCTTGGTATTTTAATTGCGAAAAGGTCTTGCTCTAATAAACAGACATCTTCCCCCCCCCCCCACCCCACTCCACCCTAAGCCGTGACAACCCAGGAGTGGAGGATATCCACTTTGTCACATCAGTCGCAAAGTGCACCGAATATAAATGAAGTAAAATAAATAAAGAATGTCTGCCATATTACGCGTAAAGAATGCGAGACCGAGGGGCGCGTGGAGAGCCAGCTGTCAGTCGCGGGCCTGACGGACACGCGACTCCGCGGCTCACAGTGTGTGTGTGTGTGTGTGTGTGTGTGTGTGTGTGTGTGTGTGTGTGTGTGTGTGTGTGTGTGTGTGTGTGTGTGTGTGTGTGTGTGTGTGTGTGTGTGTGTGTGTGTGTGTGTGTGTGTGTGTGTGTGTGTGTGTGTGTGTGTGTGTGTGTGTGTGTGTGTGTGTGTGTGTGTGTGTGTGTGTGTGTGTGTGTGTGTGTGTGTGTGTGTGTGTGTGTGTGTGTGTGTGTGTGTGTGTGTGTGTGTGTGTGTGTGTGTGTGTGTGTGTGTGTGTGTGTGTGTGTGTGTGTGTGTGTGTCGAGCCAGCACCAATCTGCGAGCCTTCACAAGGCCCACATTAAAATCCTAACCGGAGTAAAGAAATTATTTATTGGCTGCTTTCAAACATGACGGCACCTCGTGTGCAGTTAACTAGTGTAGTTACAGTCTAGTGTGAAATGGTGCTCGCCTGCGCAAGCAAACTGCGCCACATTGCTGGCATTTAGACACATTCCAAATAGCCTATGCTATATGTAAAGAGCCAATGCTGAATATGTAAACAGTACGGTTAGGTGTTTAAATCAGTGGGTTCTTTACAAAAGTGTTCTTGTCTCTTATGTGTGAAGATCTAGTATTTGTGCGTTCGCAACAACTGTAAAATTCCAGCAGATATTTACAATGATGCTGTCGATTACCTAGGCCCCAACATTCCCCACACACAGCCGACAGTGTGTCCTTAGCATCAGGGACTGGTTTGTATTCAAAATCTTTGCCGTTGCTGTTTGTAAGAAGAACAAAAATAGAGATTGAACGTGGTAAGCCACATTAATTACGAGTTAAATATAAATATGTTTAGTTAAGCACGCGTCAGGAATGTAGGGACCATGGGTGATAATCATGCGAAGCAGGGTGGAGGGGCTACAGGTGCACAGATGGAGAGGGGGGGGGGGCGTATTCTGTGTGGAAAAACAAACACGTCTTTCTTCCCCAGGCAGATGTTGGAGCGCATGGCTCCAGGGTGTGTACTAGTCGATCAGTCTTTATACAGCAGCGGTTACAACAGGTCAACACCCAGCACATCACAGTGGACATACTCCAGAGGAAACACAAAAAGTGCCCCCCATTTGAGACAATTTGGGGAAAAACTGGACAATGTTTCCCTCCCCCCCGACTTCTTAAAAGGAGATCGGGCTGGGGCCTCGGATAGCGTAGCGGTCTAACGCACCTGCATTGACTGGCGCTTTGCGAGTGTGAGCTACCTATTGAGGACGCGGTTTGAAACCCGATCGCGTCAGACCGGCCCTGGTTGTCAGCCCCGATCGGGGGCCATGTTTGGCTGTCCACTCCACGGGGAGGGGGGAGGGAAAGCTGGCATGAGCTCGCCGAGAAGTGTGAAAGGGTGTCTCGAGAAGGTAGGTGGGTGAGTTCCGTCTCGGAGGAGGCGGATCATTGCCGGCCTTGGGAAATTAGTGATGGGTGGCGAGTTCGTGGGGGAGGGAGAATCGAAAGAAATAGAGGATATAATTGGCTACCAAATTGGGAGAAAAATGGGGAAAGAATCGGAAACAAATTTTCTTTAAAAAAACTTTACTGTCAGGTGTTACCAAAACCATCGCTGTCAGGTGCCTATAAACCACTGTTTTGCACAGGATTACGAGCTGCCTTGTCTGAACTGATGTGTGACAATGTGTAGGCCAGTCTTTCTCATCCTTGGTCCTAGGAGCCCACTGTGTGTGCTGGTTTATGTTACAGCCAATCTCTGGATCAATTAGTGCTGTAGAAAACGTGTGTAAGTTCTGCCATCATTTTTTCCTTAAACTTATTTTAACACAGTGCATTTTTGGCTCACTGCCATTTGCTTCCATTGAGCTAATTTTCACTTTCATTTTCCACAAATTATTTAAATAGCCAATGCTGAATATGTAAACAGTACGGTTAGGTGTGCCTATAATGTCATTTAGTTTCAGTGACCAGGGGCCATATGTACACAGACTCTAAGAGCAGGAGTGCTGATCTAGGATCAGTTTGGCCTTTTAGCTCATAATGGATATGGTTAGGATATGGACAGGGGAAACCTGATCCTAGATCAGCACTCCTACTCTTAGAATCTTTGTACACACGGGCCCAGGTGTCCACACTTTCAGCAGTTAGGCCCCCGCTGATTTCACCTGCCAGGCTATAATTTAATCAGTTACGAGGGAAGCCTAAAGGAATCAAGTGACATGTAGCACATTACAGAACACGAGAACTTTAGTTCATCTGACTTCTTTAAAGTTTTTGGGATGTGAATATGGGACGTTTATAGAGTGTTCATGGCATGCATGGCTATTTCTGACCTAATATGGCCGTAAGAGAGTGAATCGTGCTCTAATAGACATTAAAAGTGTCAAATTAAGAATAATTAACAGCTAGTCACAATTCAAATTCAGTTATAGTTGGAATTAAAACCAGCGCACCCAGTGCCGAGGTTGAGAAGCACTGGTGTAGGATTCTCTGTGAAATGGTTTGGATGTGTAAAGGAAAGCTGAGCATATGTGGTTGAGATGCATAAAGATAATCCGTTCCCTCAAGGTGACCGTGTGCACATTGGCAAAGCAGGTTCGTGGTGCGAAGTTAACACCTCTGTTTTATTTGTGATTTATTATTTTAGATTATGGAGATGTGTTCTTAAAGAATGGGCTCCTGAGATTATTCCTCTGTGCACCAA
Organism: Aldrovandia affinis; assembly: GCA_029706075.1. Lineage (NCBI taxonomy): Eukaryota > Metazoa > Chordata > Actinopteri > Notacanthiformes > Halosauridae > Aldrovandia > Aldrovandia affinis. The sequence continues at coordinate 2,670,303 of JAINUG010000091.1, read as the reverse complement.
TTTTACTTTCAGCTGATGCTGCTAATTGCGGTCGTCCCAATAAAAGCGCTCTGCGCCTTGAGGAGGGAGAGAGGGAGAGAGAGAGAGAGGGAGAGAGAGGGAGAGAGAGAGAGAGAGGAGAGAGAGGGGGAGAGAGGGAGAGAGGAGAGGGAGAGAGAGAGAGAGAGAGAGAGAGAGAGAGAGAGAGAGAGAGAGAGAGAGAGAGAGAGAGAGAGGAGAGAGAGAGAGAGAGAGAGAGAGAGAGAGAGAGAGAGAGAGAGAGAGAGAGAGAGGAGAGGGGAGAGGTGGCTCCTGTGGAGTTTA
>JAINUG010000091.1:2655000-2665000 GCA_029706075.1 Aldrovandia affinis | reverse complement strand
TTCGGTTGTTTTGTTTGGTCATTTCTGTCCTGTCGGCACAGGATGTTGATCCGGTCCCAGAGAAACAACCACACAATTGCAGGAACTAGGCTACACCTTTATTTATTTATTATTTTATAAAGTTGTTGCAGATTTTTTTTACTGTTTTTCTCCCAATTTAGTGTTCACCCTGTATTTATTTCAATTCGCCCCCCCAACAAACTCGCCAACCGTCCTCCCGGTCAAGCTAATTCCCCGAGGCCAGCGATGATCCGCTTCCTCCGAGACGGAACTCACCTATTATTTTGACAAACACCGCCCCCAATCGGGGCTCCCGGCCAGAGCCATTGTGGCACAGTCTGGTTTTGAACCCTGACCGCAATAGACAGCTCACACTCACAAAGCACCAGTCAATGCGGGTGCGTTAGACCGCTGCGCTATCCGAGGCCCCACAGCGTCCCGTTTGTACCTGCGTCTGTCTGGACCCTGTCAGCCATGATGAGTATGGCTGTGTTTCAGGGCTGAAGGAGGCGCATAGCTGAGGTTTGAGTGGAGAGAGACACACTCACACACACACTCACACAGACACGCACATGCACATACACACACCCACACACACACACACACACACGAACACACATACACACACACACGCACCCACACACGCACCCACACACTCACACACACACACACACACACACACACACACACACACACACACACACACACACACACACACACACACACACATATACACACACACACACACACACACACACACACATACACACACACACACACACACACACACACACACACACACACACACACACTGGGATTATTGCTGGCGCTTTTGGAACAAACGGAGTGGACGGCTCTGAGCAGGATGGCACAGTGCGTTGCTCCTTCTCTCTGAGAGAATTCTTTGTTTGATCCACACGGTGGGGTCAGCTTTGAGGGATCAGGAGCCAGAGACTGGCCGAGCCTCTGAAACCACGGCGATGCCAACAGCCAATCGCGTTGAGCCGCTGCATGGGTGCAGGCTCAGGACTCCAGAAGGGGATTGTCTGCATTTCTGAGCCCCTTCTGAAAGCCTTCTCCTCCCTTTCATGCTGTTACGCATGATTAGCATTTTTTTGGTTTTTGTTTCAGATTTTTCTCGCTTTTCTCCCCAATTTAGTAGCCAATTACACCCTCTATTTATTTATATTTACCCTCCCCCACACGAGTCCGCCGCTTGTCTCTACGACGCAGGCTAATTCTCCGAGGGCAGCGAACTCTGCTGGAGACTTCCTTACGTGCTTCACAGTCAGTTCATGCCGGCTCACCCTCCCCCCCCTCAGGAGCGGACAGCCAAATGCCGCCCCCGATTGAGGCTAACGGCCAGGGCCGGTCTGGCAGAGACGGGTTTTGAACCACGTCCCTGATAGGCAGCTCACACTCAAACAGAACCAGCCAAGATATGGGTGCATTAGACCGCTATGCTGTCCGCCCTGTTACGCATGATTTCAAATGTGTGAACACTTAGGATTTCTATCGGCTGAATATTTTTTCTTTTTTTGCTGTAATTCTGTTTCGCGTTTCTTTCTTCAGAGTTACACAATATTACGACATCACAGACTTTCCAAATTACTTGGGAAAGAAAGCGATATAATTTGGGTGTGTCACATGACTCATCATTTCTACTGAAAGAGGAAGCTCTACTGCACTTTGAACTGCAATTCTTGTATGAAAGGTGCTATATAAATAAAGTCTTACTTACTTACTTACTGAGAAGCTCTACTGGTTCTGTGTTTCTCAGTAGGTAGAGCGTGGTTCTGTGTGGCTCAGTAGGTAGAGCGTGGTTCTGTGTGGCTCAGTAGGTAGAGCGTGGTTCTGTGTGTCTCAGTGGGTAGAGCGTGGTTCTGTGTGTCTCAGTAGGTAGAGCGTGGTTCTGTGTGTCTCAGTAGGTAGAGCGTGGTTCTGTGTGTCTCAGTAGGTAGAGCGTGGTTCTGTGTGTCTCAGTAGGTAGAGCGTGGTTCTGTGTGGCTCAGTAGGTAGAGCGTGGTTCTGTGTGTCTCAGTAGGTGGTTCTGTGTGGCTCAGTAGGTAGAGCGTGGTTCTGTGTGTCTCAGTAGGTAGAGCGTGGTTCTGTGTGTCTCAGTAGGTAGAGCATGGTTCTGTGTGGCTCAGTAGGTAGAGTGTGGTTCTGTGTGACTCAGTAGGTAGAGCGTGGTTCTGTGTGGCTCAGTAGGTAGAGCATGGCGTTGGCAACGCTTAGGTTGTGGGTTCATTCCCCACTGGGACCACATACACTGAAAAATGTATGCATTCACTACTGTAAGCTGCTTTGGATAAAATGTCTGCTAAATGGCCTGTATATAATGGGGTTAATCGAATAACAAAAGATCTTTTTGTTTCCTCACAGGATGGACTTTGATGACGAGGATGGAGAAGGACCAAGCAAATTTTCAAGGTGAGACTCGAGATTATCCATGTCGGTTCATTATAGAGTCACTGCGTAAAGAGGGTGGCTTTGGTAACTAGTTTGACATATTAGTTTGATGTATTGTTTTGGATATTGCTATTAATGTTTTTGTTAGAGTTGCCATTGACCTGTTGACCGTCGGGCGAGATAATAAATACAGGGACATTGCTGTTTCATATCACCACTGTTTTTGTTCTACATATGTTGAGCTATTTTTAAGTTTTCCATTCTTTCTTGTGGTTTGGTGTGTTCACAACGCATTTGAATGTTTTGTTTGTCATGCTTGTCACTGTGAGTTCTGCTCTTTTAATCATTGCCTCACCTTTTTTTATTTTTCTTTATTTGAGACTTTTGCTCATTCTTCCCCTTTAAAGAACCTGTATCCACTTTTTATACCTAATTGGTTACTGCTTGAGCATTGAACACCGGAAAGGAGATGGGGCCCTCTGCTGGAGAAAGGAGGAACTGAATCATTTTGGGGAGGAAAAAATAAATAAATAAAATTCATAGGTTTTGCAGATTTTTTCATAAGCAATTGTGTTCTATCTCTGGTATTCCAACATGAATAAATTGATAAAAAGTAGTGGAATGAGTATTTGTGACTGAGCAGGTCAAATGTTTTTGTAGCCTCTCTGTCAAGTGTCAGTGTTGGAAGTTTTACTTTCTCTTTTAAATTGACCTGGTCACTACAGCCTTGTCTTTAAAGATGGCCTCCTGGGTTGTGTAGCGGTTACGCCGCTGGCCACTGCGACCGGGGTTCGATTCCACCGGCCGCACCAGAGTCGGCTCTGGCCAGGAGTGCCACTAGGGGGCGGCGATTGGCTGTCCGCCCCAGGGAGGGGGGAGAGAAGCCGATATGAGCTCGCTGTGTATAGGAGTGGCTCTGTGTACCGGAGTTACGGTTGACGGCTTGGTGAGTGTCGGCTCGGAGGAGGCGGTACATCGCCTTTGTCACTGGGCTACGGCAGTGAACTCACAATACAAGGGGGGATTGACATGAAAAATAGAGGCTGTAATTGGCTACTAAATTGGGAGGAAATGGGATAAAATCTGAAAGAAATTATTTAAAAAAACAAATGGAAAGTTTATTTCCATTTTAAAAGATTATATCAAATGAATAGAAAATTAAAAATCAGAATGGTAACATATTTATGATGTGTATGGTGACATAGCACATTCATGTCTTATGAATGTTTATGAGGCGCTTATGAAGGCTTTATACAGCTCTTTTGTAGGACCCTCCATAGAACTTGTTACTGAATATCTTGTCTTGCCATATAAGAGGATACAGCCACTTTAAACGATTCCTGCTGTTTTGTGTTTTATCATTCATTCATATCGTGGTCCCACACAGCCTCTAGTGGAACCGTTAGCCTGTACGCATGCTGTTTTACCTTGCATATCAAATATTATATATATATATATTACAGTCGTGCTATTTTCTGTACTTCTTATTAAAGAGGCTTGTTGTTCTGACACGTTGGTATGGTTTGTGAGGTGATTTTGGCTGCCGCTGTATTTAAGTGGATGTTGTCTGTCGTGTTTTCGTTCGCAGGTATGATGATGATGATGATGATGATGATGATGGTGATGATGGTGATGATCAGATTCCTGGTGATAAGGAAAAATGTGCAAGGTAGGGCCGACCCACAGGAGCGGTGGAGGATTTGGGAGAGTGTTCAGGGCCTTTAAGAGTCGGGACGGGGGCATGCGTCGCCCCACCAAGCAAGCAGCCGCTCAGCGTTGTGTTACTCCTCCACACTGGTCAGGATGTCCGACACCAGTCGCCTCTTTCAGTCGACCGGAAAAGCTCCTGATGTCCAAGAGGGCATGAGCAAAAAAAACGTTTTTGTGATCACTGGCTCCTGTGTTTTTACAAGTCCAAACGTAACTTGTTCCTGTGAGTTGTACAGTATTGTTCAAAACTATATTACAGGGGCCTCCCACGTGGTCTAGCGGTAAGAGCGTTCGATGCTGGCCATGGTGATTGGGGTTCGATTCCACCGGTCGTGCCAGTTTCGGCTCTGGCCGGGAGTGCCACTAGGGGGTGGCGATTGGCTGTCCGCCCCAGGGAGGGGGGAGGGATAAAAGCCGAAGGAAAGACTCGCTGCATATATGAGTGGTCCTGTGTGTTACGGTGACAGGCTTCAGCTTAGGCGGGTGCCGGCTCGGAGGAGGCAGTGCAGCGCTCGCTACTGGCCGGAATACGGCAGCGAGTTCTCATACGAGGGAGGAGATAATTGGCACGAAAAAAGAGAGAGGGAATTGGGGATAAAATGGGGAAAAACTCCCCCCAAAAAACTGCAAAATCTATATTACAAAGGTATGGGCAATATGTGTACACTCCTCCCTGTATATATTTGAACAAGTCATGCACCCGAACTGAAATAAGTACATATTCACACCAGCGCCCCCCGCTGGTCAGTCTGGCGCCCACAGTCTACCAGTATAAAACTGAGCACAAAGAGCCTTCCTCTGACCCGTGTCTGTGCAGATTAGCTTGTAGACCGCGGCGTGACAGAGAAGCGGCAGACATCACGTGTTTGGGAAAAGGGTGTGTGCTGGTCTACGATCTGTCCGATCGACAGCAGAGATTGCAGCGAGCACGGTTCAGAACACCGATAACCCTCGTACGGCGTCTGTACGCCAGCTCGTCTGTGATTACGGACGGCATGGCCGCAGGAGGGGACCGCTGAGATGTGGAGAGAGGGGTGATTGTTCGGGAGCGTTTGGTTGACCTCCGGACGGAGAGATCTCATCAGCAAAGGGCAGTGCTCCAGGGTCGGGATGTCCCTGCGGTAACTCAGAGCAGAGCGCAAGAGCAGCCAGTTTATTCAAAAGTGTCGGTGGTACGAACACTCTTATCACTGAAGTGACTTCACACAAAAAATGTTGGCTCAATTCCCACATGTGGTGATGTATTGTGTAAGTTGTCGTGTTCAGAAATGGATTTGATGAATTGCTTATGAAAGGTTCAAATGACTCCGGTGTGGATTGCAGTCAATTTGTGAATTGGTACTGTGTGTGTGTGTGTGTGTGTGTGTGTGTGTGTGTGTGTGTGTGTGTGTGTGTGTGTGTGTGTGTGTGTGTGTGTGTGTGTGTGTGTGTGTGTATTGTGTGCGTGTGTGCCTGTGTGTGTGTGTGTGTGTGTGTGTGTGTGTGTGTGTGAGTGTGAGTGTGTGTGAGATGTTCATGAATGCACTTTTCGTTTTATAGTCTCGGCACACAATCCAGAGAGGCAAAAGAAAGACTTCCATACTTCCTAACTTAAAAAACAAAAAAAGTTTTTCCTGTGTAATGTAAAGTAAACAGGCTGGGTCCGGTCCCAGCTGTTTGGTGTTTGGCTCGACTACAGGAGCCCACATGGGACAACCTTCTGCCTGTGTGTGGACACATTGGGGGTGGGGGGGATTGCCCCTTCATGTCCTGGTCTGCGGGGCTTAATGGACGGCCTCTCTCTCTCTCTCTCTCTCCGACCCAGAGAGAACCACAGCGAGATCGAGCGGCGCCGGCGGAACAAGATGACCCAGTACATCACGGAGCTGTCGGACATGGTGCCCACCTGCAGCGCCCTCGCCCGCAAGCCCGACAAGCTGACCATCCTGCGCATGGCCGTGTCCCACATGAAGAGCATGAGGGGGACGGGCAACACCTCCACCGACGGGGCCTACAAACCCTCCTTCCTCACCGAGCAGGTACGCCCTGAGGGGTGGATTAGAGAGAGGGGGCGCTGGAGAGCGTAGCGGTCTAACGCACCGTATCTTGGCTGGTCCGATACGAGTGTGCGCTGCCTGTCAGGGATGTGGTTCGAAACCTGGTCCTACCAGCCCCGATCGGGGGCGGTGTTTGGCTGTCCGCCCCAGGGGAAGGGGGGAAGGTGAGCCGGCTCGGTTCCGCCGTGAAGCACGTAAGGGAGTCTCCAGAACGTGGGTGGGGGCGAATTCTGTCTCGAAGGAGGCAAATCGAAATAGAAGGTGTAATTGGCTACCAAATTGGGAGAAAAACAGAAATAATCTGCAAGAAAAAATAACAAAATAATAAATAAAAAGCATATATTTTATATATTTAAAAAAGGCTAGGAGTGTAACGGTACACAATAATCATGACTTTGTAAATGTTGGCTAATTGGCCATAATTTACTGAATAAAGCGAGGCACATATCTTTCTTTCTTAAAAAAATAAAAAATGTCTGTCAATATTGCTGCAACCGCACACAAAAAAAGTTCTGCATGTGCGTTAGTGGTTAAAGCAAGATTGCATTCGTTCGGTTCACAATGCGTACTGAACCGAAAGTCCTGTACCGAACGATTCGGTACCAATCCATGTACCGTTACACCCCTACTTTCTGCAAAGGTTTATATCCATTGTTCCCTGGACTTAAATGTTTCCTTGTAACTGGATCATGGAGTCATTCCTATGACGGCCACTAGAGGGAGGCAGGCGTCCTTTGAACAAGGATGTTTAACGTTATCTACCTTGTTTTTCAGTTGTGAGATAGTTGTGCCTCACTCACTTTGACAGACACATGTCAGTCCATGTTAGCGCTGAGATGCTGTATGAATTATGGCCAGACGTGAATCAGAAAGCTCTTGGAGGGTCATGGTGTGCCAAAGCACATATCAGCTAAACCTTTAAAAAAATATATATATATATATATACATTTTCTTTCAGATTTTTCCCTGTTTTTCTCCCCAATTTGGAAGTCAATTATACCCTCTATTTATTTCGATTAACCCCCTCCCACGAACTTGCCGCCTGTCTCTACGGGGCAAGCTACTCTCCGAGGCCGGCGATGATCCGCCTCCTTCGAGACGGAACTCACCGACCCCCTTTCTGGAGACTCCCTTACGTGCTTCACAGCGAGTTTGTGCCGACCACCCTCCCCCTCCCTCAGGAGCGGACAGCCAAATGCACCCCCGGATTGGGGCTAACAACCAGGGCCGGTCTGGCAGAGACTGGTGTCAAACCGCGTCCCTGACAGGCAGCTCACACTCATACAGGACCAGCCAAAATACGGGTGCGTTAGACCGCTACGCCATCCCGCCAGCCCCCATATCAGCTAAACCTTTTTTAACTGAACAAGAAAATAGCTTTTAGACGGGCCGTTTGTGTTTGCCAATCATCCCTGCACAAACACACGAGCTCAGAGTCCTCCTGTCTGCGCTCTCTGGCTCACCATCTGTCCGTCCCTCTGCCCGTGTGTCTGGCAGGAGCTGAAGCACCTGATCCTGGAGGCGGCGGACGGCTTCCTGTTCGTGGTTGCCGCGGAGACGGGCCGCGTGATCTACGTGTCGGACTCGGTGACGCCCGTGCTGAACCACCCGCAGGGGGAGTGGTTCGGCAGCACGCTCTACGAGCAGGTGCACCCGGACGACGTGGACAAGCTGAGGGAGCAGCTCAGCACCTCCGAGAGCTCGATGACCGGTGAGGGGGAGGGGCCTGGGGGAGGGGAGGGGCCTGGGAGGGGGAGGGGCCTGGGAGGGGGAGGGGCCTGGGGCCTGGGGGAGGGGCCTGGGAGGGGAGGGGCCTGTGAGGGGGAGGGGCCTGTGACGGGGAGGAGCCTGTGAGGGGGAGGGGCCTGGGGAGGGGAGTGGGAGGGAGTTGGAGGGGCATGGGAGGGGGAGGGGGAGGGGCCTGGGGGAGGGGAGGGGCCTGTGAGGGGGGGAGGGGGCACCTGTGGGCATGGTGGTCTAGTGGGCAGGGGCCTCCCCGGGTTCGACGTCCGACACTGGCCGCTGCGACCGGGTATTCGATTCCACCGGGTCGCGCCAGTATCGGCTCTGGCCGGGAGTGTATTAATGGTATTAATGCACATCTTGTCGGGGGGAGGGAGGGAGGAGGGAGGGAAGCCGATATGAGCTCGCTGGGTGTAGGAGTGGTTGTGTGTGCATACAGGAGTTATGGTGACGGCTTGGCGGGTTCCGGCTCAGAGGAGGCGGTGCTCTGCTGCATGTCACTGCCGGTTTCAGGACTATAGCAGCGAGCTCTCAATACGAGGGAGGGGATAATTGACACGAAAAAGGGTATGATTGGCTACTAAATTGGGCAAGAAAATGGGGGTAAAAACTGCAGAAAAGAGAAAATAGAAGAAAGTATATATATAACGGATAGCAATGCACTATAATGGCTAGGGAGCTGGGCTCGTAACACAAGAGATGCTGGTTCGATTCCCAGGTAGGGGTCTGTTATAACTGTGAGTGGTGGGGGGGGGTGCATGGTGGGTAACCGACCACCTTGTGCGTCTCGCATTCAGCAAAAGCTGCCGTCTTCCCAAAAGCCCTGGCCTCCTTAGAGGTCACGTTAGAGCCATGACCTCCAGTTAGAGGTACCGTCACGTCCGAGCCAGACGCGGCTGGCGTTTCACCAACGTTTGTGTGACGTTCAGTAAAGCGTACCGCTAAAAAACGTGGTCACGTCCAGTAAAGCAGAGAAATGAGCTTGGCATTCGCTGCTTCGAAAACACCTCCCACCCCAAGGAACTTTCTGCGTCGGCTGTTCCAGTGTCGTGAATATTATCACCCTGTTGTGAGTGCAGAGCCACATCAGGGCTAAGCTCTCTCCTTTCCGCCTCATAAAACATGTCCCGATGTGGAATCTTGTTGAGTTTTTTTTGCCTTGTGCCGTTAATTTACTCAGTTAAGCTCCTCGCTTTGGCCCGTCTGTTTTCACGGCCGCAGTGGGACCAGGCCGACGCCTGCGTACTACCGGCCAGCAAACGCTCCGGACACAACAAACTCGTCAAGTGTTTTACGCGAGCATCTAAACAAGGAAATGTTCCCAGTGTTTTTAGCCAATAGGGTAAGGTTTTTGGAAGTTAAGACTTATTGTTATTGGTGCAGAAATATGCACACCGTGGACAAGGAGGTTAATGATAATAATAATAAACTTTATTTGTTTTGCACCTTTCATACCAAGTGCAGCTCAGAGTGCTTTGACATTTCAGCACAAAGTTAAATGGACCTTTCCCAGTGCGATGAGATTCGTGCTGCACCAGCTCCTCAGTGGTGCCAGGCTCCAGTGTGAAGGCCGTTTAAATCTTCCTCTTAAAAGAAATAATAAAAATGTACTAACCTTTTCCTTCCCGGTGTTGCAGTTACGGTGTGCAGCTGCCAACAATGATGTCTATCGCTGTATTACTGCACTGATCTCTTGCGTGAGCTATGATTGATCTTACCATGTATTAATGTACATCTTGTAAGTCTCTCTGGATAAGAGCATCTGCTAAATGCCTACAATTTTAATGTAAATGTAGAGCCAGCTTTTTACTTCTGGAGAATTATTATTGTATTTTTTTTAAGAGGAAGATTTACAATTATATTTTTCTTTCTTTTATTTAACCTTTATTTAACCAGAATAGTCTCATTGAGATTAAAAATCTATTTTACAAGAAATATATATTAAAATAAATATATATGGCTCTACCCTCTGGATTATTTTTTCATTTTAACAACCACTCTCATTTTATAGCACAGTGACAATTTGAGTAAAGCACTACAACTAAAAGAAAAGACAATAGGGTCGTAACTGTAGGGCCCCTCGTTCCCCCAAAGACCAA
>JAINUG010000091.1:2582500-2652500 GCA_029706075.1 Aldrovandia affinis | reverse complement strand
AACCTGAATATGACATTAATCGGAATATGGTGTGCATGTAAACGTAGTCAATGTCACGGCTTATTAAAGATCAGATTAGTGAGTGAGTGTGAGCTGCCTTTTGCGGTCACGGTTCAACCAGACCGGCGCTGGCCGAGAGCCCCAATCGGGGGCGGTGATTGGCTGTCCGCCCCAGCAGGAGGGGGAGGGGGAGGGGGAGAGCACAAATTATGTCATGAAAATTAATATCTTGCTGTAAAAAAAAAACCCTCATCCCTGTAAGTAAGGCAATAAATCAATCAAATTAAATTCATTATTTCTCTCGACCCCGCTTATGTTTGTTCCGCTTTATCAATAATCAGGCAGTCGGCTATATGTCGGAATAATCCATACCAATTAGCCTCCAGTTCCCTTTCGTTCAGTTGTGTCTCGCGGTGGAGTTCTTTCTCTTTTGAGTCACAGAATTGTGTGGAATTTACGCGTGTCCCACTGGTCGCACGAGCGCACGGAAACCATCTCGTTTTAATTCGCTTCCGCTCGACGGGGAAGCAAAGGTCCCCCGTTCATGTGTGCAGAATTTAAACAGACTCTGCTCGTGAAAATTACCCAATTTTCTGACTGCAGTGTGTTTTTCTCCGCTAGCCTTTGTTGTTCTTCCCTTTCAAAGATTATTGCGATTACAGGACAGTGTACCTTTTAAAAAAAGTTAAAACATGTCTTCGCAGTGATTAAATTGCTATTTTTTAAATTATTATTATTATTATATATATAATTTTTTTAATTAACTGTTTACACTGAAATGCTCTTAACGCCTCGAGGACAGAGAACACCCGTAGTCCGTATTTTGTTAACTTAGGGACATAGTTGCTTAGTATTACACATGTCTACTTGTTTATGTATTGTATTAGGCTTAGGCATTATTTTCCGCACTGATTGCTTTATTGCTGCCTTTGAATTGTGGCTACAGATTTACCTACAGGGTCCTAGTTTAACTATGTGGTTGCTCCTAGCACCCAGGAACTGTACTTCCCACTAGGGTGGCTTTCAGCTAAACTGTTCTTGACTACGGTTAACACTTTGTTGTACGTCGCTCTGGATAAGAGCGTCTGCCAAATGCCTGTAATGCAGTGCTTCTCAATTATTTTCTGTTACGCCCCCCCTAGGAAGAAGAAAACATTTCGCGAAAAAAAGCTGAGACCAGTTTTTGTATTTCGCGGACCGGGGGTGGTACGCGAAAAAAAAATTGCGCCCCTCGGAACCGGTCCACGGTGCAAAAAAGGTTGTTTTAACGTTTTCTTAAATTTTGCGCCCCTCAAAATCTTGCGCCTGGTGCGACCGCCTTGCACCACTTGCACCCCCCACGCTACGCCTCTGGTCACACGCGCCCCCCCTGGCATCGCACCCCACTATTTGAGAAACACTGCTGTAATGTAATGTAATGTAATGTATCGGGCACGATTTTATCTGAACACGAACGGCTCTCCGAACGCGCGCGCCGATTATTCAGCGCGCTGGAATGCGCGTGCCGGAGTCGGGCAAAACAAACGGGAACGGGTCGCGCGCGACGAGCGGTCGAAAGGCGCGTTTTGTGCCCGTTTTACCGCGAGCGCACGAGTCACGGTGCGCTGTGTGACAGACGCAGGTGAACTGCGCTCCGGTGTCACGGTGCAATTACCGCACGTTTTCTCCGGCCTGCGTGCGATCTGGAAAGTATTTAAACACGGCCACCGGGCTAACTTATGTAAGGTTATATCGGTAATGCGATGTGTGTATGTGTCGTTTGCGTGACATGCACGTAATTCACCGGACGATTGGAACGAACATGTTTTCGTATTACGGAGAGATGATGGATATTGTATTGGAAACGAGGGAATTAAGAAAGGGGAAATTACGTCTTGTAAGAATGTTCTCTTATAAAATACAATCATTTCGGAATGTCCACATGAAATATTGCCCTTTGCCTGACGAGTTAACTCTCGATAAAGGCAACCCTTTGGTAACCCCCCTTTTTTTAAGGCCTATGGAAGATTTTATTTCTTTTTCCCTTTTTTCCATTCAACCTCCTGCCTGATGGCGAGATAATGTTACTGATTGGGCACGCATGCATAATTGATTGTTAGAGTGATGTCACATCTCAGAAGTCCGATCCAGAAACCTTCTCGCGGTGAAAGATTGGAGCTGAAATCCCTCCGCCTCTCCACAGTGAAGCTCTCATTGGTCAGAGGATGGATGACCTCACAGCTCAGACTGCACAGTGAGGCTCTCATTGGTCAGAGGATGGATGACCTCGCAGCTCTTAGGCTCTCATTGGTCAGAGGATGGTCAGGGCAGTTTTTTTGTTTTTGTTTTTATGTTGCATAAAGGTTGAAAAAGTGAAGACCATGAAGTTCATTTTGAGTTTTTCCGCAATATTCTCTAAGCAGTGGGCAGTAAGTGAATTCGGTGTGATCTCGGTGTAAACGACGGTGTAAAGAGTGAAAGGCAAACAAACCGTCGGACGGATCTGAGAGTGATGTCTTTAAGTCATACTCTTTTACCGTAGAGATGATATCACAAAGATAATGTATGTGGCCTGTGTGTCCCTTATGTGACTCATTCATGAAGAAATGGCCTGTGTTTCAGCATCGTGTGTACGGGACCAAGCACTCTTTAATTTTTCAGTGGAAAGGATTAAAAATACAGATTTCCTAGGCTGTTGCATTCTGTTTTTAGTCTCTATATTTACATGTCGCAAGGTGTATAGTGGTTAGGGAGCTGGGCTTGTAACGCATGGGTTGCAGGTTCGATTCCCAATTGGGGAACTGCCGTTGTACCCTTGAGTCAAGGTTGCTTGCCTCAGTAAATATCCAGCTGTATGAAAGCGTTGTTAGGCTGTGTGATGTAAATGGATGCTTCGTCACGCACCACAGATGACGAGTCCCTTGCATTTGGAACGATCAACTTTGCATATTTCACTCAGCAAATTGGTACTTGTTCATCCCATATGGTTCTTGAATACAATGTTTAAGGAGAAGACTTTGTTGATCTGCCAGAACTGACTTCTTAATCACTGCGCTTCACTGTCAGGGCTGATGTAGTGCCAAAATGAGACACAGACTTGTATATTACATTTACATTTACATTTTACATTTTCGGCATTTAGCAGACGCTCTTACCCAGAGCGACTTACAAAAAGTGTATTAGTATGTAGCGGAGCTCGGAAGACGTGAGTTAAGCACGTGAGCGTCCGCTGCAGAAAGTGACATTGATAATAAGAGTACGATTAGTTCCCTTGGCTGGGGGCTGGGGTCTTTAGCTCAGCGGGCTAATCGTGTCTCTTGTGGCGTTGGGATCCTCGGTTCGAAACTCACTGCAGGCAGAACCGACTCCGTTACACACACATGGTAAGATTCATCGTGGTTAGCGCAGGAGATCAGTGCAGTAATACAGTGACAGACATCATTGTTGGCAGCTGCGCACCATACCTGTAACACCGGGAAATAAAAGTTAGTGGTTTAAAACAAAAAATGTATTTGCTCATTAGCAGTGCAGTCTCACTGCCATCATTATCCGAACAAGCTTACTAAACGGGTTTCATGTTTATTTACTGCTGAGATAATCGGCACCACCGCTGGGCTTCCCCTGGTGCCCTAACGTGGCTCACGGTTGAACCCTGGCTGTGCCAGTGCCGACTATGGCAGGGAGTCCAATGGGCTCAGTTTCACCGTGTCGCCCAGGAAGGGAGGGGGTTTCCCGACGGGCAGGGAGGGGGGTTTCCGCTGGGCAGTTGGCAGTCGGTTAATTAAAGATGTCGTCACCACGGTTGTCTAGCATTCAGGAACGATCTCAAGTTCCAGTCTGTCATCTGTCAGCCTCTACGGTGCACCGTTTGGGCACAGAGTCGAGATAAAAAATGAATTTCGCCCTCCGAAACATGGCATAAAGACGGTTTCATAAAGGACATTGCCCATTATAGAGATATTGTGCGTCCGTCTTGTCAGGTTCGGGGCTGTCTGATGTCCATTGAGGGCATTCGACAATAAATCATAGCGTTTATTTTATCATTTCCGCTGTGTCTGCTGGGATTGTGGTGGAAACACAAGATTGAGTGTGTTGTGTGTTGCTCTCCTGTGACGTGCTTTTAAGAGCGTGATTAATTGTTGTTCGTTTCTAAAGCTATTCAGGCCCAGTGCCATGGTGCCACGATCAGCTATCAAACATGATTTATGAGGGAGGAACAGAATATTCTTTTTTCTCTAAATATGGGTTCTTTCTGTAGACAAAAGACGCAACAGCATTTCAGGGATGACATTATTTTTTGTGTGTTTTTTCCTCTCTCTTTCGCTCTCTCTCCCGCATGTGAGGTAACCACGTAACAATTGACAGTTAAATTATTTAAAAAAATTCTCTTTCGCTCTCTGTTTTGTTTTGTTTTTCTCCCCTAGGACGGTTCCGTAATTATTATGGTCTGTCAAACTAAGAATGATAATAACAAGGATGCCCGCAGAGTTCCACGTCGAATCGAACGGGGAGGCGGGGGGGGGGACCCGTCGAAGCTCGCATGCAAAGGCTTGAACCTCTCCTCCCCTCTTTCTCCCCTCCTCTCCTTTCACAATCACCCTCTCATTATTGCAGATGCTTAATTCCACTCCCCCCCCCCCCAAGGCGCCCGTGTTCTTGTGCAGACTTGGCGTTTTTGGGGCCCTTATGGAATATGCATGCGAAGGGGAGGCTGGACGTCCTCGCCGGTCAGGATGCCGCGGGCGTGCGCCAGCAGCACCTCGGGAGCGCCCGTTTACCTTGGAGCCGCTCCTGTTACCGTTCCCCGACCCGATATCCCGCTCGCCTTCCCCTGAGCGACGCTCATTTCCTCTTGTTTTCACACCGATCCCTTTTAAACGGTTTCCATTTTCCGATGGAAAGAGGGAGAGGGGGAGAGAGAGAGGGAGAGAGAGAGAGAGAGAGGCAGAGAGAGGCAGAGAGAGGCAGAGAGAGGCAGAGAGAGGCAGAGAGAGAGGCAGAGAGAGAGGCAGAGAGAGAGGCAGAGAGAGAGAGGCAGAGAGAGAGAGGCAGAGAGAGGCAGAGAGAGGCAGAGAGAGGCAGAGAGAGGGAGAGAGAGGGAGAGAGGGAGAGAGGGAAAAGGAAAAGGCCTTCCTCCTCCTGGGTCTCGGTGGCGGTGGATGAAGTGGCAGCTCGGTGTGTTGTTGTTGCCGCTGTGCCGTGATGCAGGGCTCCAGCAGGACCGCCGTCCAACCCAAACGCCACCCGTAATGTACCGTTTTAGGAACACAGAAAGAGGAGCGGGGGGGGGGAACCTGGTCCAACCCAAACGTGACCCGTAATGTACCGCTTCAGGAACTCAGAAAGAGCAACACGAGAGGGGGACCTGGTCCAACACAAACGTGACCCATCGTGGACCGTTTCAGGACTCCAGCAGGAATGCGGTCCAACCCAAACGTGACCTGTAATGGACCGCTTTGGGAACACAGAAAAAGAGGATCGCAGGAGGGGAACCCCGTCCAAGTCACCACTGGACATTGGAACAAACCCCCCCCATCCCATCCACCCCCAAAAAACCAAGCAATGCTTGTTCTAAACAAGAGGAAATATTACTCATCTGACATTAAACAAGATGTGGAAAGCATCTGCTGGTGAAATTACAGCGCTTTAACGGATTTTTAAATCGCCTGGGTTTTTTATTTTTTACGGTGGGAAAACCGATCTCAGCTCCCACGTTTTTTATGATTATTATGATTATTTTTAAACAACGTCAAACCGGGGAAGCTCCGGGAAAGTGTTGCACAGAAACGGATTGTGTGGCTTCCTGGGAAATCTGACGTGGGGGTGGTCGAGTGGTGTCCAGCCTGTTTTTGTTTTAGTAGCACACGATGCATCATCGTTATTAGCCGTCTATAAACCCTTTCACAATATTGAATTCAAGTGTGCGCTGTGAACATCGTGCTCGCGAGCCTGCTTGTAAAAACACACCGCTCGTCTCGATGTTATTGGCATCTGAAGTCGCCCTCGCTTCGCGCCAGCCTGACCTCCGTTTCACCTCGTTGTCCGTGTGTTAACGCAAACTTACGTTTGGCTTTCAGAAGTGAAGCTCAGTAACTTTCCATTACAGCTTTAATAAGGTGATTTGCTGCTCCGCTGTTTTCAGTTGAAACAAAGTGGGCAGTGCTCGATGCTGTTACTTCTGCTGCTTTTCAGAACCGATCTGCAGCCTGGGTGGTAATGGCACGATGTTGCTAGCATCCCATTTTGATTAGATTAATGGTAATGGGCATAGATTTGCATTTGTGTACTTTTATTTCTCAAAGGGCCTTCCAGTGAGAGAGAGAGAGAGAGAGAGACTCCGAGTTTTGGCCTCTCACCTGGGGCGTGCCTGGCAGCCATGTTATCGAACAGAACTCCCCAATCCGTGCAAGTGTGCAGTTTATTAAAGTTATAAAAGATCTAGTTTATTCTCGGCGGGTTGTTATGGTAGATTGAGCCAGATGGAGTGGTTATATTCTGTGTTCTGTGTTTTGTGTGAGCGAATGGCACCTCTAAAATTGCACTCTTCCTCTTCGGCAGTGTTGTCTGCTCTGTCAGCCTGGCTTGCTTTGTTTTGTTTTGTCGTAAGGACTGTTATATGTTTTGTTTCCACAGTGTTGAGTTTACCTTTTGAACCCCCACCCCCAAACAAAACTTTGTCAAAAAAGCTGCCTTGTGCTTCTCTGTGGGCCTAAAATCCATTCCGAAAATTGTGAGTCAGTGTTCCAGAATGGAGAACGATATGAGAAGGAGAACGATATGAGAAGGAGGTCTGCACCAGACGAGCTGTCACTGGCGCTGGTCTTTTAAAAAAAATGTTTTTATTTATTTTTCCGATTTTATAATAATAATAATGAATTTTATTTATATAGCACACTTTAAAATACAGAGAAATCTCAAGGTGCTCTACAACAGATACCATTTAAAAACAACAAAAAATACAAATACATACAATCTAATTGTCCTATACACATAATAAAATAAACGATACACATAATTTATTCTTCCTAAAAAGAGGGGCTGAAAAGCTGGTATGGGTGTTCATTGTGTGGTTTTGTGCAATTTAAAGTTTAGTGGTTTGGAAAAGCAGAGATGAAAAGGTGAGTCTTAAGTTGTCTTGATTTTACCCCAATTTGGTTTTTCTCCCAATTTGGTAGCCAATTACTCCCGCTAGTCTTAGTTCAATCCCCTCCCTCGTAATTCGTTGCCATAGCCCTGTGACCGGCAGTGACAAAGATGATGTACCGCCTCCTCTGAGACAACACTCGTCATGCTGTCAACTGTAATTCCGGTACCCCAGAACCACTCTTGTGCGCAGCGAACTGTGTTTGTCGGCTTCCCTCCCCCCTCCCTGGGGCGGACAGCCAATTGCCACCCCGATGGCACTCCCGGCCAGAGCCGACTCTGGCACGACGGGGAATTGAACCCCGGTCACCATGGCCAGCGTCGGATGTTGAAACCACTAGACCATGCGGGAGGCCCCTGGCATTGGTCTTTCGGAGTGATTTAGTGCACCTTTTAGTGAGTGACGTTAAAAACTATTTTCCGGGGTGGTGGATGGCATAGCGGTCTAACGCCCCGTAATCTTGGCTGGTCTGATACGAGTGTGTGCTGCCTGTCATGGGACGCGGTTCGAAACCCGTCTCTACCAAACTGGCCCTGGTCGTCAGCCCCGATCGGGGGCAGCGTTTGGCTGTCCGCCCCAGGGGGAGGGGGGAGGGTGAGCCGGCACGAGTTCGTTTAGGAGCAGGAAGGGCGTCCGTGGTCGGGTTCCGTCTCGGAGGAGGTGGATCTTCTACCGGCACAGAAAAATTGTCTCATTACCCGGAGGACGGGCGGCGGACTCGTGGGGGAGGGTGAATTGAGATAAATAGAGAGTATAAATGGCAACCAAATTGGGCAAAAATTTGAAAAATTTGAAACTATAAATTGAAAACAAAATTATTTTTTTTAGTTGTTTTTGCGTCACTTAGAGGTTCCATCATTCCCAGTGTTGTCCTCTTGCCCCCATCACAAAAAACATCATATGATTGTTTTGTCTTTGAGAGCTGAATCACTCGACTGTTTGGGTGCACTTGGGTCTGTTTGTTGTGATGGAACATTTTTGTGGCGTTGAGTTTTGTTCATCACCACCTTCCTCAGCCTCTCGGTGGGGCGGGGGGAATCACCGTTCTGTTGAACTGAATCAGTGGAAAGTTTGCAGTGCACTTGCCCCAAGTTTTCTTCCTCGTAAAGTAGGCGAGTCCCAGGCCGCTCCAGAAGTGTAGCGAGGTCGGTCATGCGTACTCTACTCTGAGCTGCTCTGATTTCCCTTATTTTCACTCCATCACATTCATCAACACTCATCTTCTGAATTCATGGCTGACTGCCTCCATCTTGAATGGCTCATTATCTCTCATCTTTTTCCTCCACCTAAAGAAGTAGCTGAAGAAAAAGCATACGTCTGCATTTCCTCCCGCTTTACCTCTGCTCTAAAAGAGCTCTGCTTGGTTTTTTGTGTTTGTTTCAGATTTGTTCTCATTTTCTCACAATTTAGTAGCCAATTAAACCGTCTCTCTTTTACATGTCAATCCCCCCCTTTGAATTCTCTTCCGTAGCCTTGTGACCGGCAGTGACAAAGATGATGTACCACCTCCTCCGAGCCGGCACTCGCCAAGCTGTCGACTGTAACTCCGGTACACAGAGCGACCTCTATACGCAGCGAGCTCATATCGGCTTCCCTCCCCCCTCCCTGGGGTGGACAGACAATTGCCGCCCCCTAGTGGCACTCCCGGCCAGAGCTGATACTGCTCGTTTAAAGTCTTCAGTTTATTTGACTCTTTGAGTCTTAACCCTTGTGATCAGGGTTCAAATTACACTGACTCTCACCGGTTTGCCTTCCAAAAAAACTAAAATGTTTCCAAAAAAAACGAAACGTTTCTGCAGAAGTGTGTGTGAGAATTGAAAAGCAAACATCAGTCGGGCCATACTCCATTTCCAGCTGAAATTGTGCTAAAATAAATGGTGATTAGGTTTGTTTAGAGCTTTCCCATGTAGCTCTCAGTATCAGCCAATAGTTTTGAGTACACATGCTGGAAACTAGGTTTATTTCATAATAAAAAATAAAAAAGTATGCATTGACTACTGTAAGTTGCTTTGGATAAAAGTGTCTGCTAAATGGCATATATATATAATTGACAATGTTTTGCACCGTATAAGTTTCTGTAAATGCTTGAAAATGACAAAAAACACATGTAACAATGAACAAAAAGAACATCAAAGCAATGTTCAAGAAAATTGAATTGAAAATTGTCTATAAATCTTGGATTCCTCAAAATAGCCAACCTTTGCCTTGATAACAGCCTCACAAACACGGACCTTATTCGGTTAATGAGTTTCAGCAGGAAATCACCCGACATGTCTTCCCAGCTCTCCTGCAGCAATTCCCAGAGACACTTGTGGGTTACTTTGTTTTGACTCTTCTGTCCAGTTCATCCCATACAAGTTCTATGGGATTGAGGTCTGAACACTGGGCAGGCCAGGTCATTAGTTTGAGTTGTCCTTCACGTTCCTCCTTCACCAGATAGTTCTTGCACAACTTTGAGTTGTGTTTCGGGTCGTTATCTTGCTGAAGAATGAAGGAGTGCCTGATTAGCCATAATCCAGATGGAAGGTGTACTCAAACTTGACTGATACTGTGTATATATATATATATATTATCCCGTAATCTCTTGTTTAGACCTCAGGCCGGACAGCAGCGTGTTCCTCCACTTGCTTGTTAGTACCTGAATTATCCTTACCTCTCTAGCTCCCTAGCAAGTGGGTGTGTATCTAAGAATACTATTTAGATAACTACAGAAACAGGCTTTGCTGAAAGGCAAAAAGGCATTTTGTTAGCTATTAAGTTACTAAGAAGTGCCAGAGGAAGGCGGCGGATAGCGTAGTGGTGTAATGCACCGTATTTTGGCTGGTCCAATATGGTGTGCACTGCCTATCAAGGACGCGGTTTGAAACCCGTCTCTACCAGACTGGCCCTGTTCATCAGCCCCGATCGGGAGCGGCGTTTGAGTGGAGGATGAGCCGGCACGATTTCTTCGAGGAGCAGGAAGGGCGTCCGTGGTCGGGTTCCATCTCGGAGGAGGCGGATCTACCGGCCCGGAGAAATTGTCTCGTTACCCAGAGGACGGGCGGTGGACTCGTGGAGGAGGGAGAATTGAGATAAATAGAGGGTATAATTGGCAACCAAATTGGGAGAAAAACAGGGAAAAAATATGAATGAAACTATAAATGTAAAAATAATAATTGCCGCTGGAGGGGTTTCCATGGGTAGCGAGTGAAACATGGATATTGGCCATGTCCCATGGCGCTGCCAGTGCAGTGATCGGGTGAAGCTAGCTTGCTCATCTACAAGCCTCATTGCACGCAATCCAACTAGAAAAGTACATTTCCTGGTATTGAATCCGCTTTTTAAAATGTATTTCTGTCCAAAATAATAATGTGGATAACAATAATCGTATGACAATAGTCCATGAATTATTAGTTATGAATAAGAAAGTTATTATGATTATTTTTTCCCCTCACTAAAGAAAGTGAGCTGCCAATGTTAACTTTGGACTATCCGTGCCCCAGAAACGCTTTTTAAAATGTATTTTAATCCATATAATAAATCCACAAATCGCATGACAATAGTCCACATTATGAATAACAAAGTAATTTTTCTTTTATTTTTCCCCCACCAAAGAAAGCGAGCTGTCAACGTTAAGTTTGGACTCTGCTTGCCCCATATATTTTTTTCCGCGATGACCGACTTAGCCTCTCGGCCTTTTTCAGCGAAGAGTGGATGTGTTTATTCTGTCTCTCTTCTGGGCTGACAGCGCCAGTCCCTTGTGGACTCATTTCTCACATCTGCTGAGACTGAAAAAGACCAGATTGCACATGATTCTCATTTGGAGAGCGTCAAGCCTCAGGTACATCCTAACGCAACGCGTGTTGTTAAAATCACTGGTATTTCCTCCGAAAAGCCCCCAAAAAACACAAAAGAAAATTGGTAATAATAACCATGGCTGTGTTAGTACAGCCAGCATTTCAGCTGTCCTGAGTTTGTGTACGAATCATTCTCTAATTGATCAATTGAGCAATTTCTTTTTTTTTTTTTTTAAACATCCCGAATGTTATGGAAAAGCATATTTCTGTGTCCCCCCCCACCACAGCGTTTTCATAAGTGTTCGGTCCGTTTGCCGTTAACCGCGTAGACTTAATCGCGCGGCTCCCGTTTGCCGTCTCCAGCGCACTGTTCTTATTGAAACGCATGTCGGGGCCTCGGGTGGGGTAACGGTCAAGGCGTCCTCCTGGGATGCGAGTTGCCTACTGCAGCTGCAGTTCGAAACCCGGCTGCGCCAGTCCGGCCCTGGCCGATTGGCTGTCCACCCCAGGGGGAAGAGGGGGGAGGGTGAGCCGTCACAAACTCGCCGAGAAGCGCGAAGGACGTCTCCAGAAAGTAGGTGGGCGAGTTCCGTCTTGGACGAGACAGATCATCACCGGCCTCGGGGGAATTAGCTTGCCCTGTAGAGACGGGCGGCGAGTTCATAGGGGGGGGACGAATCGAAAGAAATTGAGGGTATAACTGGCCACTAAATTGGGAGACAAACGGGGAAAAAATAAGAAACCAATAAAACCGGATTCGCCCTCTGGGAGTGTTAAACAGAGACCCTCGCTGACCCCTGACCCCTGACCCCTCACCCCTCTGTCCCTGCAGGGCGCATCCTGGACCTGAAGACGGGCACAGTGAAGAAGGAGGGTCAGCAGTCGTCCATGAGGATGTGCATGGGCTCCAGACGCTCATTCATCTGCAGGATGAGGTAACATGACACGGCTCTGTGTGGCTCAGTAGGTAGAGGCTGGTTCTGTGTGTCTCATTAGGTAGAGCGTGGTTCTGTGTGGCTCAGTAGGTAGAGTGTGGTTCTGTGTGTCTCAGTAGGTAGAGCGTGGTTCTGTGTGTCTCAGTATGTAGAGCGTGGTTCTGTGTGGCTCAGTAGGTAGAGCGTGGTTCTGTGTGGCTCAGTAGGTAGAGCGTGGTTCTGTGTGGCTCAGTAGGTAGAGCGTGGTTCTGTGTGGCTCAGTAGGTAGAGCGTGGTTCTGTGTGGCTCAGTAGGTAGAGCGTGGTTCTGTGTGGCTCAGTAGGTAGAGCGTGGTTCTGTGTGGCTCAGTAGGTAGAGCGTGGCTCTGTGTGTCTCAGTAGGTAGAGTGTGGTTCTCTGTGGGCTCAGTAGGTAGAGCGTGGTTCTGTGTGGCTCAGTTGGTAGAGCGTGGTTCTGTGTGGCTCAGTAGGTGGAGCGTGGTTCTGTGTGGCTCAGTAGGTAGAGCGTGGTTCTGTGTGGCTCAGTAGGTAGAGCGTGGTTCTGTGTGGCTCAGTAGGTAGAGCGTGGCTCTGTGTGTCTCAGTAGGTAGAGTGTGGTTCTGTGTGGCTCAGTAGGTAGAGCGTGGTTCTGTGTGGCTCAGTTGGTAGAGCGTGGTTCTGTGTGGCTCAGTAGGTGGAGCGTGGTTCTGTGTGGCTCAGTAGGTACAGCACGGCGTTGACAACGCTTAGGTTGTGGGTTCAATTCCCACTGAAACCACATATACTGAAAAATGTATGCATTCACTACTGTAAGTCACTTTGGATAAAAGCGTCTGCTAAATGGCATATATTATATTATTATGGACATGCATTCTCACAAGGGGGGGGTGGATTCTTCAGCACAGACAATTAAATACTTAAGTGTCTGTGCTTGCTTAAGTATTTCCTTTTAAGGCAAACGGGGTTAAATGAGGTAGGACCTTTTTTTATTTTACTGGAGTAATATTTTATCAGGGTATCTGTATCTCTTACTCAAGTCAAGGGTTTGTGTACTTTGTCCACCCCTGCTCACAGCAAAGGAATTTTGCAGTTTTGCAATTTTGAGAAAGAAAAAAAAGTGCAACTTCTTGTAATTCCAGCGTTTGTTTTTTTCACATTCTTCGTTAATTACCTCAGCCGCCAGACTCTCGTAATGCCATCCCAGTAACAGGAACAATAAACACTTCCTTTGAGTCTGCACGGCAAGGTTTGGGGGAGGAAAGGGCTAATCGGAGGAACCGGACTGACCCTTGCATCGGTCGCGGGGGATGGATTTTGTCATCGGTTGCGGTTGGTTTTTATTTGTGTTTTTCGCAGATGCGCTGATATCATTTCCATATGCCTGGCTTTGAGAGGTTAGCGGTGTGCACACAACCGCTCGAGGTAGCGGAGTCGTCAACACGGAACAAGTGCTTTTTATAAAAACACTTCTTTCGTTGTTCGTGACAGGTAAACAGATGGGCGAATAAAAATATTTTTTGTTTGTTTGAACTAGCCGTTTAAGTAAGAATGTGCTCACCAGCGTACGAGGAATAGAAAACACACCACTTTAATAGACAGAGTGCCCCTGAGTGTTTTACAGGTTTATGTGCTGTCTGCTGCAATTTGAGAGAGTGCGTTTGATGGCCCGGGACAGCACAGGGGTGTGAAACCATAGCAACGTGTTCACTCAACGAATGTTTTGAATGTGGCACCCCTCACTCACTGAGTCCTCAAACTGTGTGTCCTAAAAGTAGAGTTGTAAGTAGTTTGTAAAACAGGCAGAACGGCAGGAGCGAGATAGGTTTAACAAAAAAAAGCTGTATGTACAAAGATTCTAAGAGTAGGAGTGCTGATCTAGGATCAGTTTAGCCTTTTAGCTCATAATGGATATGGTTAGGATATGGACAGGGGAAACCTGATCCTAGATCAACACTCCTACTTTTAGAGTCTTTGTACATACAGGGCCCCTGAGCTAGTGTCTCACAAAACCGCAGGTTCAACTGTAACGGAGTTGGTTCTGCCCGCAGCGAGTTTCGAACTGAAAGATCTCGACGTGACAAGAGAGCGATTTAGCTCGCTGAGCTAAAGACTCAAGTTCCTAACTCTGGGAACTAATCACACTCTTATCCGCGTCACTTTCTGTAGCGGACGCTCACGTACCAGAGCTCACCCGCTACACAGCGCATCACCAAATGAAGCGTCAAACCGTTACACCCAGGAACGGATCGAAGAAGAACGTACGCATCTCAGAAGTGCCCGCCTGTTCTGTTGGAAAATATATTCTCGTTTTGTGTCTCTTAGGCTAGGATGGAGTGTGCAGTCAGGCAGTTCTGCATACAGACTGTGTTTATATTTCAGCCACATCTCAGCCAGATTTGTGGTTGAAAGTAAAAACAAAATAAGCAGGTGAATCGAGTGCAGCAGCATGAACATCACACAGCAGCATAGCTGACAAGCTGTAAAATTGTAGAAATAACATATAAAACTTGCTTCTGTAAATGTCACGTTAACTTGCTCTTAAAACACGGGCAGAGAACCAAAGAGGCCGTGGACGTTTTCCACTTTCCTTCCTCTGAACTCTTTAAACTTTAAACTGTAAACCTTTAAAAATGAGCCCGTCAAAAAGTTCTACTTACTCAATAACGAGGTACAACATCGGCTTTAAAGTTTTAGTGTAAGATTCCATAAAATAAGCCCAGCTTTGATCCGTTAGCGACTGTAGCCAGGGGACGGCGCTGTGGCAGGGGTTTACCATTTCAATCAGTACCTGTAGCGCCCCCTGCCTGCCTGGCTGTCCTGTTCCTCAAAAGCACATTTGAGGTTTCAGCTGTTTTCGTCTTTGATAAGAACTCGTGAACTGTAAACACCCACAAACCACATTGTGGATATTTGAAAGTTTATGGACTTTCTGGGGCATGTTTTGGCAGCACAAACACGGTTGTAAAACGCAAGGCACAACTGCGTCGGGATCGAGGCATGACCGAATGGTATTTTAATGGTTGTGTGTACACACAGTGTAAGTGGCATGTGGACTGATTATCACTCCATAATCCGCTGAAGGTTGTGACAAAGGTGTGACGAAACCTGGCCAGTCCAGGGCGTCTGCTACATTCTCTTTTAACGACTGTTCATGCCACTACGACACATTTTTCTCAAGTTTTTAGTTTAATTTTAACTCTGTGTTACTTTTTGCCCACTGAATTCAAGCACTCAGTCTTCGCATTTCTATTTTTCTATTTTCTCTTTCTGCTTCCCCCATTTTTCTCCCAATTTAGTATCCCAATTATACCCTCTCTTTTTCAAGTCAATTATCCCCTCTCTCATATTGAGAGCTCGTTGCCGTAGCCCTGAAACCGGCAGTGACATGCGGCTGGGCACCGCCTCCTCTGAGCCGGAACCCGCCAAGCCGTCACCATAACTCCGTTATGCACACAGGGCCACTCCTATAAGCAGCAAACTCGTATCGGCTTCCCTCCCCCCTCCCTGGGACGGACAGCCAATTGCCGCCCCCTAGTGGCACTCCCAGCCAGAGCCGAGCTGGCGCAGCCGGTGGAATCGAACCCCGGTCACAGTGGCCAGCGTTGGACATTCTACCGCTACATCACTCAGGAGGCCCAGATGTCATTTTTAATGGCCCTAATATTTTATAGTTGTGAAAAAAAAAGAGAGAGTAATTTGTGTTTTGCAAATACAGACAACAATGCCTTGGAAGCAAGTTCACAATTAAAAGGACAGCGACTAACTTAAAAACATGGTTTGTTTTTCTTTGTTCCCAGGAAATATTAATGCTGATAAATGCCTCTGTCAAAATATAAATGACGTTATTCTCTGAGCTGTCATTTCTGTTTTGTATTTTTGTCAGTGAATGCCATCAAACTTTTGCCACCAAAACTCCAGTTTTTGCTTTTGATGCTTTTGAGATTTGAAACTCCAGTATTGAGGCCTTTTTGATGTGGTGTAATGACAAATGACATGTTATGCAAAAATAAATGATATCCACCTGTGTCCAGTGAACCATGTGGATATTGTTAAAGTCTCTTAATAGTAAATTTTTCTATATGCCGACGCTGCGACCATGTTTCACTTTGTCGACTCTCTCCTCTTACGGCATAGCATTGGCTTGTGCTGACACGCTTTTCCTGCTTAATCTGTGATGCTATAATTTGTCACACACCTGTGCTGTTTATCTAATAATTCCTGAGGTTAGAGTACCTGCAGTGATGAGGTTAAGGATCGAAACGCTGGTCACATTACTCAAATCACATGGTCAGGGACTTCTGTGTATCCTGCCTTGCGGTGATATCGTTATTGCGAGGAACGTCGATACGACTGATTTATTGATCTCTCGGGGATGGGGAACTAATAAGCTGATGACATTCAACGTTTTATTATTAATCTTTCTGTGCTATTGGTGTGGTATATATGCAATCATATATATATATCAATTTATGTTTTATCCATAGTTGCAGAATTAACAGACTTGGCTAGGTACATTTAAGGTACATATGGAAGCGGTGGTGCTCTGGTCCGCTACAGAAAGTGACGTTGATATGAGTACGATTAGTTCCCGGAGTTAGAGACCTGAGTCTTTAGCTCGGCGGGCTAAATCGCTCTCTTGTCGTGTCGAGATCCTCGGTTCTAAACTCGCTGCGAGCAGAACCAACTCCGTTACGCTTATAAGCTATGAAGGTAGCCACGTTCTACATGACATGTCCAAACTTAAACTCCGGCCTGTTCTTCTCTCCGCTCCCTCTCCAGGGACATTGTTGTTTACTTTGAGATAGATTCACATAAACAAAATTCCTCTCAGTTTGAGTGAGGGTAGACGCTGCCTCCTGAATCATGAAGATTCATTAAGATCCATGTATTAGATCAAAGGCCCCCCCGATTGCAGTAAGCATTCCCAGGAATGCCCGTTAGAAGTGGCAAACAAGGTCCGTTCTCCTGTGATGTTGGCATGCGGAACTGCCACGGTGAAGTCTTTCCGCAGTTCACCCCCGACCTCGTCTTAAAAGTAGACTTTCACGTCCTCGAGTCCTCCCGATGTCTTATAAATCACCGTTAAAAAAGTTGGTTTTGTTATGCACGACACAAGAGGTTTTAAATCTGCGCTTACATTCCTCTGTTACTCGCGCACACACACACACACACACACACACACAAAATAGTGTTGAGGTATTTTGGGCCATTTAGTGTTCCGGGGAGATTAAGAAATCCTCTATTTTTAACGGGGAGGAATTGATGTCAACACAGCAGACGTTTCTGTATCTTTTTACAGTGAACGCGGCCTCGTGCGATGATCTGTGTTCGTCTAAACGGCGTGCGCTGCTTGTTTTCCGCCTCCCCATCTGTCACGCGCAGTTATTAGGGAGGCCTGCGACGGTGCCAGGAATGTGCGCTCTCTTGAAGTCGTTCTATTTGAGGCCGTTTTGAATCAAAACCGCATGCACAGATGACAGTCACGCTTTAACTGCTGCAAGCCGTCTTTCACGGGCGGACGGCGGAGGTGAACGTGCAGTTATGTGGAAACGTTCTCCAACAAAAAGAGGATTTCGGGGAAAGATGTTCTGCTCTGAGCAGCTGTAGCAGATACGGAACTCGTATATAAGTCTTTTTACGTTTGTATACGAGTATATCAATTTTGAGGGGTGGTTTTCATCGTCTTTTTAACTGCCCCTTTACA
Source organism: Aldrovandia affinis (assembly GCA_029706075.1). NCBI lineage: Eukaryota > Metazoa > Chordata > Actinopteri > Notacanthiformes > Halosauridae > Aldrovandia > Aldrovandia affinis. The sequence goes on along the minus strand of JAINUG010000091.1, from coordinate 2,634,985 downwards.
AAGGACAACAACAAAAAAACGTTCACCCCTGTTGCTTGTAGGATCAAATGAAACCTAAGATGTTTTTCCCCTCTTATTTTGGGGAATCTTTTCACATTGGTTGCGTGTCTCCAGGTCCCAGTGTTGTTCGGACAGCTGCTTCGTGAACGGGAAATTGCTTGCCTTCGTTTGAAAGACTGGGCCCAATAAAATATTGCCTTTGGATCAAAGTGAAACAAAAGGACGGAGAAGAGAGGGCCTGACAGATCTTGGGAGTTCAGGCTTTGGGGATGTTGTTTATGGTCACATTCCCTCGAACCCCAGGCCGTCGGCAGTGCTATGCCGAACCCCCTGGGTCTGCACCGCCACAGAGTCACATGTTTTTTGTTTTCACCTCAAAATCGGAAACCAATTTAAACCCAAAACCCCCTAAAAAACAGGTGAAATGAGTTAACTGTGTAATCAACTGCTTGAAATAACCCGATCAGGCTAGCCTGCTCCCCCTGTGTCCCCCCCAGGCCCCGGGTTCGAGACCTCTTTGATATACAGTGACGGATCAACAACCACACACTTCTGTTGTTGTGACTGTTTCCCTGTCCTTCTCCGTAGGTGCGGGAGTTCCCCGTTAGACCACATCTCGTTAAATCGTCTGTCCAACATGAGAAAGCGATACAGGTAAGACCACGAGAAAGAGATGCAGGTAAGACCACGGTATGGTTCCTTGCCGTAGCGTTCTCTGTGCCGATCCCCTTGAACAGAAGCACTTTTGTTTTCCTTGAAACGGTATCCAGGATAAATATATTAACTGTCCAGTACGACGTATTCGGCATGATAGCACAGAAGAAGTGCCCATTGTTTTTCTGCTATCCTCTACTTGGGAAGTCCTGTGGCGTTCCCTGTTTTCTCACCGCGGGGCTTTTGTTCAGCTTCGAACAGTCGTAACCTCAGCAGCTCCCAGCTCTCCCCCAGTGTGAAATGAGCCTTGGCTGTTATCTGCATGTTAGCGACGGCCTGATAGATGTGGGCCACAGCCGTCCTGGCAGCGGTTGAAGATGTGGGCCATGGGGCCCCGGATAGCGTAGCGGTCTAACGCGCCCGTATTAACTGGTTCTTTTACGAGTGTGAGCTGCCTATCACGGTCGCGGTTTGAAACTCGACTGTGCCAGACCGGCCCAGGTTGGGAGTCCCAATCGGAGGGCGGCGTTTGGCTGTCCGCTCCAGGGGGAGGGGGGAAGTGGGGGGAGGGTGAGCCGGCACAAGCTCGCTGAGGAACGCGTAAAGGGTGACACTCCAGAACGTGGGTGGGGGGGCGAGTTCCGTCTCGAAGGAAGCGGAGTTCGCTGCCCTCTGAGAATTAGCTTGCCTCGTAGAGACGAGCGGCGAATTTGTGTGGGTGTAATTGGTCTCTAAATTGGGAGGAAAAACTGAGAAAAAGAACTTTTTTACAAGATGAGCGTGTCTTCGTGCTTCTCACAGGAACGGCCTGGGACCCTCCAAAGAAGGGGAGGCGCAGTACTCCGTGGTGCACTGTACGGGGTACATCAAAGCGTGGCCGCCCGCAGGTATGTACCCCCCACCCCCCCCCCCCCTCTCACCAGCCTGTAACGTGCGCCAGCTGGCGGGCGACCCCCACTGCTCCCCGATCACACACACAGATAACAGCGTCTGGGTCCAGGCAGGCTTTCCAAACCCCATAAAACAGACCCCAGAGCTCGATTACGAGATAGTGCTCGATTACGAGATATCGCCCAGAGCCCTTCTCTCCGATCCAAGGCTCTGGAATCCGGCATCGTGTCCTGTTCCAGAATTCTCGCCCCCCCGGGGCGCACACAAACGTTTTATTTATTTATCTTTTATTTAACCAGGGGCCTGTCTCACGAAGGAAGTTCAACGTAGTCAGGGTATCTCTGCGTTAGCTGGCTACACAAAGCCTAACAAAGGCAATTACGGCTAACCTGTCTCACGACGGTGGTTATCAACTCGCTCTGTCAACCCTGGGTTTTTTCTGATCGAGTTATGAGCGCGTGCACACAAAAGGGGCGGCGTTTGTAACACAGCCAATCGCGAGAATCTGTATCTCTGATATAAAAAACAATCAGATTACGCAATTCAATAGGATCGGTGAGGCCATTTTCCAGAGAGCTGATTGGCGAGGGGGCAGACTTTTTATAGGATTGGATCCGTTAGCCTGAACCTAACCTACTCCGGAGCAGGTTAGGTTCGCAGCATAAGTTACCATGGCAATGCAACCCTGTTAAAAGTGAGCCACAGTCGTGAGACCGAAAACCCAGGGTTAAGCCCAAAGTTGGCTCCCTAACCCACTAATCCTGCTTCGTGAGACAGACCCCAGGTAGGTCAGCTGAGAGGTGTGGTTTGAAGAGAGGAGTCTGGTGAGCTGTTGTGGGCAGGGAGCTGACAGGGTTCGAGTTGTCAGGCAGATGTGTGGTGATTAAGTTTGGCCAGATGTTGAGAGAGAATTTTCTTTCTTTTTTGTGTGGGGAATTTGACCACAACGCCCAGAGGTTAACACCCCCTGGTCTTTTTGAGGAGTGCCTGACAGGGACAGACAGACAGACAGACAGACAGACAGACGGACGGCCTCTTGGCTCCGCCGTTCCCATGAGAGCTGGCCCAGGTGCGCGCTCCTCCAGGTTTGAAGGGCATTGTTCCCTTTGCAGCACGAAATCGACCCCTAACAGGAATCCGCTCGAGGAATGTCGAACAAACAAAATCGCATGTGGGTGAAATTAACGACAGTGTCTGCGAGGAACGTTTTCGCTTCTTCGTTTCCGCCGTGGCGACGTGCAGAAATGCTGTCTCTCCCCTAAAGTGCCGGACTGCAGTCTTAATGACTATCATGTGTGTGAAGCCGGTGCTGTTTACTCACGGCTATTTATAGCGCTCGGCAGTAGGTGTTCCCATTTGTACTACTCCGTTGTAACCTTATTAAAGGAAGCAGATTTGCATTAAAGTGGAAATCTACTTTTTATTTATTTATTATTATTATTAATTTCCAGAGTCAAAACAGCTGCCCGCCGCATTCGTCATAGCTGGCGCTGGCGCTAGCGGATCCGGATTGTCCGCAATGAAACAATTTGTGAAGAATTCACCATTGATACGCAGTCCAATTGAATATGTATTATGGAAAATAGAAAAGGCTATTTCTGTGTGTGTTCCTGGGGTGTTTGATAGGGTCTCACGAAGGTGAGAGAGTTCTTCCCTCAAAGTGGGACACCGTTCCACTAAAGCGAGGTTGTTTTTCTCCACACAGAGACAAAGCCTCGCTCCTTCGCGTGCGGCCTCTCTAAGCCTCCGACACACACAGCTGACGGAGGTTTTTTTTACACACTAACCTTTTCCTTTTTCAAGGCAAACTCTGGCTAATTACGTTAAGCTGGGGCTTTTAGTCGACAGGCAGGTGTTTGACCGTCGGTTGTGGTTGATGCGGACGTCAGAACAGTTTAATGATCAGGTGCGTGTGTCACGGCCCCCGTCTTGTGTGTGTTGTGAAATGACGGAAAAGCCCTCGGAAAGCTTTAGCAGAAGAGACCCTTTCCTTTCTGGAAACCGGCACGCGTATCGACATCAACGCTCCCGAGGTGACTCACGTCTGTCGTGAGCGCAGATCTGTTTGTGTTTATGTGCGGTTTTGTGAACAACCCCCAAGGCCTGTTATTTGGGGTGGGGGAAACCTAGAAGAACTGTTACTAAATTAACAATCAGAGCAGCCTGTGAACAAGAGCTCGAATGCGCAGCTTTGGGGAAGTGGAGAACTGGACGCCGTTTGGGGAGTTTTTGGGGCTTATCTGAGCTCAACACGGCTGATCGAGAGAGAAGGTGAAGTCAGGGTAATTGTGTAATAAATTAGTCCTGCCTGTTGACAGTTGTGCTACCCAGAGAAGAACGGGGAGCTGTGTTTGGCCGCTTCACAGGCCGTCTGGGGCCCGCGCCAGGCCAGTAACGATGTGGCACGTGCCACCCGAACACGAAGAAAGCCTTTGTTCGCTGTCTTTTACCGTCTTCTCTCTGGAGAACTTTAACAAGCCAGCAAGTGATTAAGATGTGTTTGAGAAATCGCCAAGGACTAATATGGCTTTGGCCTTTTGGCGTACGTACAAATAAAAACTTGCTGCTGTCTTTCTCCCTCTCTCCCTCTCTCCCTCTCTCCCTCTCTCTTTCTCCCTCCCTCACTCTCTTTCTCCCTCCCTCACTCTCTTTCTCCCTCTCTCTTTCTCCCTCTCTCTCTCTCTCTCCCCCTCTCTTTCCCTCTCTCCCTCTCTCTTTCTCTCTTTCTCTCTCCCTCTCTCTCTTTCTCTCTCTGTCTCTCTCTCTCCTCTCTCTCTCTCTCTCCTCCCTCCCTCTCTCTCTCTCTCTCTCTCTCTCTCTCTCTCTCTCTCTCTCTCTCTCTCTCTCTCTCTCTCTCTCTCTCTCTCTCTCCAGGTATGACAATACCAGAAGAGGACACAGAGGCAGGACAGACCAGTAAATACTGTCTGGTGGCGATCGGAAGGCTCCAGGTATGATCCGGCACGATTCACCCACGATTCACCCACGATTCACCCTCTCTGCCAAATAAGGCCGAATGGAGGGCCTTAGAGTTTAAAAGACCTTTAAAAAGCCAGGCCTGCTTCACGTGCCCGCACTGTGCCCTGTGTGTCTGAGGGGGGCACGGAGCAGGGGCCTGCCTGTCTCCCCTGCACAAGGGAGGATAACATCCAGAGGATTAGGCTAATTGACGAGGCAGTGAGAACACGCAGGTTTCTCTGGAATATACGGGGAAATTGGGTCATCCCCCCCCTCCCCTCCCTCCCCTCCCCTGTCACCCTCAGCCTTTCATTTTAAAAAGTCTCACTGCCAGCGAGGGAATGAATCTTCCTGATTAATGACGTGTAGTAACATACCATGCGAGATGGTGTTTCTGATAAACCGCTCCTTGTCCTTCTTTTTTCTTTTCTTTTTTTTCTTTTCTTCTTTTCCAGTCTCTCGATGTTGAGACAGAGCCGTGGGGGTCGTTGTAAATGGGCTGGTGGAGGATTGGGGGCCGGTGTTGGTGGTGCTGCTGGCTCACTCACACTCACAGGCCCACTGATGCGTTGTTAGTTTTTGAAACGCGTGTCGATATACGCCAACACTCGGCGCTCGTGACTGGGTGTCCGGTGACACTAAACGGTGGATGTTTGTGAGAGACGGCGCTGATGTTGGTGTGATGAGAACCAGGCGTCTGTTTGTGGGCCAGGGCTAGTGTCAGTATGACCGTGCCTGTGCCAGCACCTGTGTGACGAGGACAATACCGGTCAGCCCAGCGATGGTTCTCTCTGGGTGGCCAGATAATATTTTATATATACGCCATTTAGCAGACCCTTTTATCCAAAGTGACTTACAGTAGTGAATGCATACATTTTTCAGTGTATGTGGCCCCGATGGGAATCGAACCCACAACCTAAGTGTTGTCAACGCCATGCTCTACCTACTGAGCCACACAGAACCACGCTCTACCTACTGAGCCACACAGAACCACGCTCTACCTACTGAGACACACAGAACCACGCTCTACCTACTGAGCCACACAGAACCACGCTCTACCTACTGAGCCACACAGAACCACGCTCTACCTACTGAGACACACAGAACCACACTGTACCTACTGAGACACACAGAACCACGCTCTACCTACTGAGCCACACAGAACCACGCTCTACCTACTGAGCCACACAGAACCACGCTCTACCTACTGAGACACACAGAACCACGCTCTACCTACTGAGCCACACAGAACCACGCTCTACCTACTGAGCCACACGGAACCACACTCCACCTACTGAGTCACACAGATGCCCACTGCTGTCTGTCTGTCTGTCTGTCTGCAGGTCACCAGCTGTCCGGTGTCCATGGACATGAACGGTCTGTCCGTCCCCACGGAGTTCCTCTCGCGACACAACTCTGACGGCGTCATCACCTTCGTCGACCCCCGGTGCATCAACGTGATTGGCTACCAGCCCCAGGTCAGCCCCGTGTGATAGGCCGCTCCACGTGGGGGAGGGAGGGAGGGGGGCGGGGGTGGGTGGGAGCGATCTCTGGTTTAATTAGATCCACGCTCTCCAGAGCGACTCGTTAGGTAACCTGAATTCGGGGCTGCGGTGAATCCAGTGCCACCTGAGGTAAGGGTGTTGTTTAATAAATCACAAATCTGCCCCCGCTGCTCTCCCAGTGTCTGTCCCAGTGTGTACAGGCCAGACATAGCATAGTTCCCCTAATGGTGCCCTCTGGAAAACCGCTCCATAAATCTCACTCGCAGACTTATAAACATAACTCGGGGAAAATATACTGCTCCCTGCACAGTTCTAAAGCAAAACCTGTCAATATTCAATTGTGGATAAGTGGACGCTGTGTTTTTGCTGCCTAATTTATGTGTTTTTTAATTTTTTTATAATTTTTTTAAAAAGTCAACCTAATTCCCCTCCTTTGTGGAATGTAGCCGGGACTCATCCTCAAGCCGTAGACGCACGAAACGAAGCGAGGCAGAAGTAGCCATAGAGGGTAGCATCACTTCTGTGTTCATAGACAGGCTCCCTGACTCGAAGGGGATTTTATTTTATTTTTAAATTGTTTATTTGTTTCAGATTTTTTCCCATTTTTCCACAGTTTAGTAGCCAATTACACCCTCTAGATTTACCCTCCCCCCACGAGTCCGCTGCTCGTCTGTACGAGGCCGGGAGTGCCACTAGGGGGCGGCGATTGGCTGTCCACCCCAGAGGAGGGGGGAGGGAAGCCGATATGAGGTCGCTGCGTATAGGAGTGGCTCTGGAGTACAGGAGTTACAGTGACGGCTTGGCGGGTCCCGGCTCGGAGGAGGCGGTGCCCAGCCGCATGTCACTGCTGGTGTCAGGACTACGGCAGCGAACTCGTAAGATATATGAGGGAGTGGGATAATTGACATGAAAAGAAGGGTATAATTGGATACTAAAAATGGGGGAGAACAACAGCAGAAAGAGAAAAGATGTTCATTGCCTTTTTAATTTTTTCTTAAGGACTTGCTGGGGAAAGACATTCTGGAGTTCTGCCACCCTGAAGACCAGAGTCATCTGAGGGAGAGTTTCCAGCAGGTGCGTGAGTTTCACTTCGACGGCCGTGAGAACCAACAGCCAAACGCGCCGGGGCAAGCGGTCACGTGTCGTGTGTATGTCATCGCTGGAGAACGTTCAGTCGACCGCTCTGTTATTGCAGCACTTGTGCGTACGTGTTCACGGTGGTGATAGAGACTCGCAGGACTATCACGAGCTGCCAGTCACGATCCTGTCAAACTCTTTAAAGACCTGAGGTCAAACGTGCGCTTTTATCAGTTCACATTTCAGAGTCGTGACCGAGTCACTGTTATGCCAAGTCATGAGTAAGTCTCAAGTCTTAACCTTCAAGCCTCAAGTTAAGTCCCGAGTCATGAAGGGTTAAGTCTCAAGTAAAGTCCCAAGTCACCGTGTTCAGGTCAAGTCAAGTCACAAATTTCAGGTGTCAAGCCCTCATGTCTCAACGGTAGCGTGTTTTATAACAATATTTAACGCCATTTTTACATTCAAAACAAGTCTCTCAAGTCATCCAGCTCAAGTCAAGTCTCAAGTACTTTTATTTTTTAGCAGGTCAAGTCTGAAGTCGTCTGAATTGCGCCAGGGACGCTGGGCGACGGCTCAGATATCCACAGGGGTCGACGTCCATTGTTGTTCAGCTACTTTTCTTTTTTGTCGAAAGGAATGCTGTCTCGGTATTCGCGCTTTCGAAAAATAACATGTTTGCCGAAAGCCGTGTTTGCATTTTGAGGCCTGACTAGTTTGGTAGGCCGTGAAGTTGTTTTTGTTCAGGTTTAAGTATAAGGTTACACTTGCTGACTGTCGGCAAAGGCCTCTGTGGCAGTTCTCCGAATACCTTTTTTTTTTTTTTTTTTTTTTTCTGTAGAAAGCGGGTTCTTTTGTGAAGTCGAGACCTTTGCACGCGGAGCCCGTAGTAAACATGGAGCAGGTACACCTGCTCCTAAAAGCAGCTGGGCTGCTCCAGCCCCACCCCTGAAGCTAAGCCCCCCTCGAGCAGGAGATCAGGTACATGGTTATTTCTAGCTGAGCGGGTTTTTTTGGGGGGGATTTTTGGTTTAGACTTTTTGAAGTAAAGTTTAGATTTTTTAGGAGAGTTGTTGTCGGCACTTGCCTGACAGAAAAGCTCATTTTACTTTTACTCGACAGTTTTAGACAGTTTTCACAGAAAGGCTCATTTAAAAAAAAAAAAAAGTAGTTTGTCTCTTAAGCTGCAGTGAATCTGCGATATGAGAGACGGTGTGTGCACATTTTTAACATTTTTAACAGTTTTCTTTTTTTTATATATAATTATTTTTTTTTTACACCGTAAACATTATTTATAGTTTACTGCTAAGGACCAGATGTTGCCGCGGAGGAGAACAGTAAATAGGCTTGTGTAATGGGCTTCGGCGTTAAATAATTTCAATAAAAAAAAGTCGTAGAGAAACCTCACGTTCTCTGTCAGAGGGGACGGTTTGGAGCCCCACCCAGGTGCCCCGCTTATCACTCTCAGGCCGGCTGTGGACGGAAGGAAGGGGTTCAGCGGTTTTGGGTTTTGGGTACAGCTCCACCACATTTCAAGAGCCCAACTTTCCCAGAGAAGGTGTTCCTTTGTGGACAGTTAAAAAATAAACCATCGTGTTTGTTTAGATTTAGCAGGCATCTCAATCGAGGATAAAAACAAGGCAGCCTAACATATATATATATTTGTATGCCATTTATCAGACTCTTTTATCTAAAGCAACTTACGGTAGTGAATGCATACATTTTTCAGTATATGTGGTCCCAATGGGAATCGAACCAACACAAGTGTTGCCAACGCCATGCTCTACCTACTGAGCCACACAGAACCACACTCTACCCACTGAGCCACACAGAACCACGCTCTACCTACTGAGACACACAGAACCACGCTCTACCTACTGAGCCACACAGAACCACACTCTACCTACTGAGCCACACAGAACCACGGTCTGCCTACTGAGACACACAGAACCACGCTCTACCTACTGAGCCACACAGAACCACCCTCTACCTACTGAGCCACACAGAACCACGCTCTACCTACTGAGCCACACAGAACCACGCCTACCTACTGAGCCACACAGAACCACGCTCTACCCACACAGAACCACGAGCCTGAGACACACAGAACCACGCTCTACCTACTGAGCCACACAGAACCACGCTCTACCTACTGAGCCACACAGAACCACGAACCACGCTACCTACTGAGACACACAGAACCACATGGTAATAATAATAAAAAATTTTTTTTTACATTTACATTACAAAAAAAATTTAATGTAATAATAATAATATAATTGGAATTATAAAAGGATAAGATGGTGATTAGGTTCCTTTATCCTTCATTTTACATTTCAGGCATTTAGCAGACGCTCCTATCCAGAGCGACTTACAGAAAGTGCACTTCACTGCTAGTAGCAAGGGGTCAATTTGGATCAAGTCTGATCAGCTGGTCAAGTGTCCTCATGTTTGTAATGCGGTCGTGTTATGCACCACTGTCCTCGTTATGCCACTCACTCACACCCACACACCCGCCTCGTATTGGGCGAGAGTGACTCAGCTGTTCGATCGCGGCCCTGCGGTGGACCTGAGTCAGCCGTGCGTGGACCGACACACACGCTGACTCAACGGGAGGACCGCGGAGCGTAAGGCTGGCAGAGCGCAGTGTCGGGAGGTGTGTGCGTTAGCCTGCGCTCTCCCGACTGAGAGTGAACGTGTCGCAGGGGATGATCGGCTGTGTCTAAAAATACGAGTGAGAAAAAGTTAGTGGAGAAACAAAATAGACTAAAAATATAAGTGTTGCATTTTTACATTTTTAGGCATTTAGGAGACGCTCTTATCCAGAGCGATTTACACAGTTTACATTTCTTTACATACAATCCATTTATACAGCTGGATATTTTACTGAAGCAACTCAGGTTAAGTACCTCAAGGGTACAACAGCAGTGCCCCCACCTGGGATCGAACCTGCAACAACTGCGCTACAAGCCCGGCTCCTTAACCATTGCACTACACTGCCAGCCACTGTTGCTTTTTATTGAATGTGCTTTAAGGAGAATGTTTCCCTCTGTGCGGGTGTTGTGTTCTGGAGTGTAGAAGCGGGGCGTTTGTTCAGGGTTTGTGTTTGTGCTTCTCTCAGGTGGTGAAGCTGAAGGGCCAGGTGCTGTCTGTGATGTATCGTTTCCGCATGAAGAACCGGGAGTGGATGCTGCTCAGAACCAGCAGCTTCACCTTCCAGAACCCGTACTCCGACGAGATAGAGTATATCATCTGCACCAACACCAACGTCAAGTACGTTTTTGTTTTTTTTTACAAAGTTTTCCCTTGTTTTGTCAGAAACCAGAGTGGAATTGCATTTATTTCTTTAGTTATTTACTTATATAGCACTACTACTTTCCAGCAATGCAGCACAAAGGGCTTCACAAAAAAATTAAAGGGATTACAATTTAAAATAAAAAAAGAAATAAAAGTAGACCGAGGAATGTAAGCACTTGCCTAGCGTACACTCCTCAGTGAGAGAGGAAGTGAAGGGTAAAGCGTAGCGTAGCGGTCTAAACATTCAAAACATTAGAAGGAGCTGCATATTACAGCCGCAGTTCGAAACCTGACCGTGCCAGACAGGCGATCGCCGGGGGGACGGTGAGCCGGCACGAACACATTGAGAAGCGCAAAAGGTGTCTCCAGAAATTAGGTGGGCGAGTTCCGTCTCGGAGGAGGCGGATCATCGCCGGCCTCTGGGAAATTAGCTTGACCCGTAGTGACGGGCGGCGGCCTTGTGGGGGAGGGTGAATCGAAAGAAATAGAGGGCATTATTGGCTACTAAATTGGGAGAAAAACTGAGGGAAAAATCTGAAACAAAATGGGTTTTTTTAAGAGTTGGATCACTGAGACACTCAGAGTCACAGACGGCGCACATTCCTTAAACCATCGGCGAAATAACGCTGGTCTCCCGCAGGCCGTCTGCCAGGAAGTGGCTGTTGGGCCTTAGAATGTTAGCAATGTAGAATTTTTACAGTTTAATAAATGGTGAATAATATTTGCCCACTTTTTGATTTACATGTTTTTTAATAATAAAATAAAATGTTAAAAAACGGTTTGAATTATAACCTCGACCGCAATTTCCATTCAGTACTCCGCGCTAAGACCTTCCTCTGGTGCGGTTCTGTTTGCTTTGGACCTTCTGGTACCAATAATGCGAGCGGTGGAACTCCCAGCGTTGAGCGCGACTAGAAACCTTTCCTGCTGCAGGTTTTTCCTGCTCCCAGCGAGAGGAACGATTCTACTGTTGAGGCTGTCGTACCTGTGTTTGGACAGCAGGGGGCACACTTTTGTTTTTGTTGATTTTGTCGTCGTGCCTGGCAGGAAGGTGGCCGGGATGAAGGTTCCGCTGGAACAGGAGAGACGGGCCTAGAGTCTGACTCACCGAAATGGTGATCTTCGCTTTCACCCAAAGAAAATATCCTCCTTTTTTAAAATATATATATATATTTTTTTTAATCCTGAATTTTTCCCGAAGTCAGGTCCTTTCAGCCTTACTTGCCCCCTTCCTTCACCGTTTCCACACATGAAACCAAACGCTCGTCATCCTGAGTGCTCTTTATATCTCAATGCATTTTAACGCTCTGCCATGTACCCCCCCTCTTAAACTGCGCCTCGATTAGCCGAGGAGATTGGATTAACTTTATAAACATTCCATCGTGTTAATAACGAGGCGGACGGACGATGCCGAGGTATTTTACGGTCGAAGTGAAGCCCAATGTAGTATAACCTTTACTGATTGCGCGTGCTGGATTTAGTGAAGCCTATTAAAAAATCAAGTATCGTTTATCAAACGGGGGCGGTGGGGGTCAAGTCCCCTCGGGCGTAGCGGCTCATTCCACACGCGGCGTGATTTAGCACTGCTGCACTGTGCGCGTGTGTGTGTGTGTGAGTGAGTGAGTGTGTGAGGTGAGTATGAGAATGTGAGTGTGTGTGTGAGTATGAGAGTGTGAGAATGTGTGTGTGTGTGTGTGTGTGTGTGAGAGAGTGAATCTGCGTGCGTGAGTGCGAGTGTGTGAGTGTGTGTGTGTGTGTGTGTGAATATGAGAGTGTGAGAATGTGTGTGTGTGTGTGTGAGAGAGTGTGAGAATGTGTATGTGTGTGTGTGTGTGTGTGTGTGTGTGTGTGTGAGAGAGTGTGAATCTGCGTGCGTGAGTGTGAGTGTGTGTGCGCATCCGTGGGGGTGTGTGTGTGTGCGTGCACTTGAGTGTGTGTGTTTGTGTGCCTGTGTTTGTGTGTGCGTGCGTGCACTTGAGTGTGTGTGTGTGTGTGTGTGTGTGTGTGTGTGTGTGTGTGTGTGTGTGCGCGTGTGCGTGTGTGTGTTTGTGTGCCTGTGTGTTTGTGTGTGTGTGTGTGTGTGTGTGTGTTTGTGTGTTTGTGTGTTTGTGTGCCTGTGCCTGTGCATGTGTGTGTGTGTGTGTGTGTGTGTGTGTGTGTGGGTGTCTCCAAGCGAGGAATTAATCAGAACGCCACTGTCCTGACCAAGCGAGAGGATCCAGCATTCCTGCGGGGGAAGAATAATGTTATTTGGAGTAGCATTCGATAACTCATCATTCAGTCATTTACATAAACGGGGCGACTGCCCGCCCTGGGCCGTACGAGCGGCGCAGCGAGCCACATTCCAGTGGGCAGCGTGGCCGTTTAACGCACCGACGCTTGGGCAGGCAGGGCGCGCGCGTAATGGCTCTCTGTCTCCACGGAAACCGTCTGGAACATCGGCGGCCCCGTATTTATGCGCGACATAAAAATAAAAAAAAAAAAAAGTGGAAAAACGAGACAATTTAGGCCATTTATTTTAACGATATGACAGAAATGCTATCTGGCAATGTATAAGAAGAACTTCATTTAAAGAGGCTTTTCTTTAGAAAAGAGAGAGAGAGTATGAGTGAAGAGGAATTTATCCGCCGTAAGTTTTATGGAGCCGTGCAGCGGAGCGGCCTGAGGTCGCAGGGCCCCCGCGGGAGCGCGCGCTGGAATGTAGGTGCGTGTAATGGCTGCAGAGGTCTTATCTGGCCCGGCTCTGAGAGGGTCAGACGGGGGCAGCTGCTCGCACCGCGGACGCCCAACTGGAGATCGGACATCCATGTGATGACTCTGCTTTCCAACTGCCGAGACTTCTCGACAATTGTGGGGGCAGCAGTGGCTCAGTGGTTGGTGACAAGGGCTAGCAAGCGGAGGGGTTGCTGGTTTAAATCCCAGGAAGGCCAAAGGAAAAAACAATAAACTGGAAACCGGAGGGAGGCTAGTTCACTTCTTGGGGCACTGCTGAAGTGCCCTTGAGCAAGGTGCTCCAGGGGCGCCGTACTATGGCTGACCCTGCGCTCAGACCTCTCTTAGGAGAGATATGCCTCTCTTAAGAGACACATTCCAATTACCTTGTGTGTAACTTGTGTAACATGGCAATAGAGAATATTGTATGTGGCTTATTGTCAGTCAATGTGCTCACTAGGGGGCTGGTGGATAGCGTAGTGGTCTAACGCACCCGTATTTGGCTGGTCCTGTACGAGTGTGAGCTGCCTACCCGTCTGCCAGACCGGCCCTGGCCGTTAGCCCTGATCGGGGAGCGGCGTTTGGCTGTCCGCTCCTGAGGGAGGGAGGGAGGCACGAACTCACTGTGAAGCACGTAAGGGAGTCTCCAGAAAGGGGGTCAGTGAATTCCGTCTCGAAGGAGGCAGCTTGCCCCATAGAGACGGGCGACGAGTTTGTGAGGGGGGTTAATTGAAATAAATAAGAGGGTATAATTGGCTTCCAAATTGGGGAGAAAAACTGGGAAAAATCTGAAATAATATATATTGTTAAATGTGCTCTCTAGGATAGTTGGGGATCGGGGGGCACTGAGGGTTCAAACGACCCTGTGATCACCAAGTTCCTATTCTGTCTCAAAGCCAACATGGCTGTAATTGCCTCAGCTTCACCCAGAATGCACTGGGCTCTTCCATCACTCGTTTTTCTGGAAAGTGTCTTAACAGTGCTAAAATTAAAACGGAAAACCCTGCTCAACTTCCTCTTGACTTGACACCATTTCGGTGGAATATGAGTATAAATGATTTCTCGGCTTTTCAGCTTATGCAAATGTCTGATACAAGTCCATGGGATTGTCACTTTCTGGTGAAATGGGTTTTCCCCCCCTAATGTTCCTCTTTCCTTGGTAAACATCCTGCTAAACACCTCCGATCTCATTCCTTTAGCGTTGCCACGCTATTCCTCCATGACTCAGAAGTCCACATTTCTCCCCCCCGAGTGTGAAGGTGGTGCTTAATTGTGTCAGAGAGCCCTTGTCCCCCGAAGTGTGCCGGCTTCGGCCAGGTCACGCCAGGACTGCTCGCTGAAATCGTTTCTTTTTCTCTTTAATGACCGTGTGCCGGCCGGGCGACAGTCGGGGCCGTAAATCTCGCGTTGGGTCGTGAGCGGGGGGGATTGTGGAGGAATGCGGCGGGTTTTAGAAATCGCATGCACATACTCCGCGAGCCTTTTAATGTGTCGCAGTTTCGCCGGCCCCGGGAACGGAACCAAAATAAATCAGCTGTGAATGGCAAATAACTCTGGCCCGCACTAAATTGTACTGTCCATAAAACAGGCCGTTAAAAATAAAGAAGTTAAAACTCCCGTTTGGGCCGTGCGCTGCGCGAAGCCCTGTGTCTAAGAAAGCTATTTGCGGCGCGCGGTAAAGCCGGCCTCCGAGCTCGTGACCTGGTAATCCCGACTCCGTGCGCCTGAGGCCGCAGTCCTGCCCTCTCCTCGATGATCTCGCTCGCTCATCTACCCGCCGCCGTTAGGACGCAACGCTCAGAGCCTCTCGGTGAGAGGAAGAGCTAAAACCGTTTTAGGCAACGTCCCCCCCCCTCGTTATCATACGGATATCGGGCCGGCTCTGTGTGGAGCGGCGATGTTTGGTGGCGCCGACACAAAGCCTCGATGATTGAGACTCTTCTGCGTTCCTGTCGACTTTTCAACAGGGGCGGGGGCGAAGTTGAGGGAGCGCGTTCAAGCAGCAACAACGAGGAGAGATTGTAAATTTGAGCGCTGGATCTCGGTGCCTGCGTTTCATTAGCATGTCCGTGCACCACGCAGGTAGAGATAATTAGTCACGCGCATTTCACATCTGTGCATAGGAATAGGAATGTACTTTATTGCCATGTTACACAAGGTAATTGGAATTTGTTTCTTTGCATATCTCTCCTAAGAGAGGTCAGAGCGCAGGGTCAGCCATAGTATTAGTGCCCCTGGAGCAGTTTTAGGGGTTCAGTGCTTTGCTCAAGGGCACTTCGGCAGTGCCCCAGGAAGTGAACTAGCATCCCTCCGGTTTCCAGTTCATTGTTTTTTTGTTTGGCCTTCCTGGGATTCGAACCAGCAACCCTCGGCTTGCCAGCCCGTGTCACTAACCACTGCGCCACTGCCGCCCCCATTCCATTTGAGGGAATCTGCAGCGCTGGTCACGGGAGCTCAGGGTGGGGTCTAGGCAAGCTTACATTAGCTGTCTGACGGACTTTACTCTGATCCTTCTTGACGTAAGGTCCCAGAATCGAGGGGGGCTTGGCAGTGCCCGCACATTCTCGAACCTTGGGCACCAAGGACTCGCCATTCGACCGTTTAGTTTTTCTTTTTTTTTTATTGTAAACGGTTCAAGATGTAAACAACGACATTAGCCTCCGGGAGGGGAAAGTTTATATTTGTTTTGTGTTATGTTATATTTGTTTCAGCAGAGAGGGGAGCTGCAGTTTCATCCTGGGGGGAGGAGAGGGGGGGTGTCACGTTTACTGGTGGACTGGCAGACGCACACGGGCGGCGAATTCGCTCGATAGGGCGGCCAGAGGCCGTCCTCGTCCTCGAACCATCGGACACGCGCACACAGGATTGCACGTCGAGGTCCTTCCTTATTTTAACGTGCGGCCAGACGCTCCAGCTCAGCCCTACGGCGATAATGTGCCCCCCGCGCTCCACATCAACAGGAAGATCCAGGCTAGGGTGTTTTCAGAGGCCTTAAGAAGGAAATGGCTGCATGCCTCTTCAATTTCGAGTTTCTCTGAAGGATGAAGGATTTGGGTTATTCCCCCCCCACCTCAGTGGTTTCATGAATTCTTCAGTGTCTCGGCAAATATTTAAATCCCAATTTTTTTCTCATTGTAGTTGTGTATTTTGTAATCCTCTACAGATGTAGCGCTGTGTGTGCAAACTTTTCCATGCATATTTGAGCTTAAATTATATCCGTGACTCACAGATGTGAGTCTATGGGTCCCGTGTGAAAGGTATGGGCTGTTTGTTAAAAACATTTTGTTGAGATGGTTTACTTCACGATTACCATTTACCACAATGTATACACACAGTATGTTCAATTTGGAAGGTTTCGGGGGGGCGGTGAAAACAAGCATTTCAGAATCAACCCCGGGCAACGTGCTTTAGCTGCGTGCAGTGAGCTCACACCAAGTCAATATGCCTTTACAAGTGTCTGGTACTGTATGTCCAACCAAAAACTTGCCCTTGGTTTTTAAATTTAGGAACGCCTAGGTGTCGTTTTAAACTTGTGTATACGTGGGGGGGGGCGGCGGATACCGTAGCGGTCTAATGCACCGTATTTTGGCTGGTCTGATACGGTGTGCGCTGCCTGTCAGGGACGCGGTTCTAAACCTGTCTCTATCAGACCGGCCCTGGTCGTCAGCCCCGATCGGGGGTGGCGTTTGGCTGTCCGCCCCAGAGGGAGGGGGGAGGGTGAGCCGGCTCGGGTCCGCCGTGAAGCACGTAAGGGAGAAAACGTGGGTGGGGGCGAATTCCATCTCGAAGGAAGCAGAGTTCACTGCCCTCTGAGAATTAGCTTGCCTCGTAGAGACGAGCAGTGGACTCATGTGGGGAGGGTTAATCGAAATAAATAGAGGGTGTAATTGGCTACTAAATTGGAGAAAAACTGGAAAAAAATCTGAAGCAAATTTTTTTTTTTTTCAACTTGTGTTTACGTGGCCAGACGTATGTTTAAGTCGAGCGGTGAGGCGGTGATGGAGGAGCTCACAGAGCGCTCAGTAGCGTGCCCCCCCATTCTCACGCTGATCTTATTCTGCGCGTTCACAGGCAGCTACAGCAGCAGCAGCAGGCAGAGCTGGAGGTGCACCAGAGAGACGGCCTCTCAGCCTATGACCTCTCCCAGGTACGACCCTCCCCCCTCTCCCAGGAGGAACCCCTCCCCCTCCCCCTCTCCCAGGTAGGAACCGCCCCCCTCTCCCAGGTAGGACCCGCCCCCCTCCCCCTCTCCCAGGTAGGACCCGCCCCCCTCCCCCTCTCCCAGGTAGGACCCGCCCCCTCCCCCTCTCCCAGGTAGGACCCGCCCCCTCCCAGGTAGGAACCGCCCCCTCTCCCAGGTAGGAACCGCCCCCCCCCTCCCAGGTAGGACCCAGGAGGAACCGTTCCCGCTGCTTCCAGAAAGGCTCAGGCCTGGGGCCTCGGATAGCGTAGCAGTCTAACGCACTCCTCTACGAGTGTGAGCTGCCTATCACAGGCTGGCAGTGTAGTGTAATGGTGAGGGAGCTGGGCTTGTAACTCAGAGGTTGCTGGTTCAATTCCCAGGTGGGAAACTGCCGTTGTACACTACCGTTCAAAAGTTTGTGGTCACCTGCTGGAAACTATTTTTATCTCATAATTGACAATGCTTTACACTGTATACATTTCTGTAAATACTTTAAAATGACAAAAAACACATGTAGCAATGAACAAAATGAACATCAAAGAAATGTTCAAGAAAATTATATTGAAAATTGAATCTTGGATTCCTCAAAATAGTCACCCTTTGGCGTGAGAATAGCCTCACAAACAGTGGCCATTCGGTTAATAAGTTTTAGCAGGAAATCACCCGACATGTTTTCCCAGCTATCCTGCAGCAATTCCCAGAGAAACTTGTGGGTTGCTTTGCTTTGACTCTTCCTTTCCAGTTTGTCCCATACAAGTTCTATGGGATTGAGGTCTGGACACTGGGCAGGCCAGGTCTTTAGTTTGAGTTGTTGTTCACATTCCTCCTTCACCAGATAGTTCTTGCAGAACTTCAAGGTGTGTTTCGGGTCGTTATCTTGCTGAAGAATGAAGGTGTGCCCGATTAGCCATAGTCCAGATGGAAGGTGACCCCAAACTTTTGAACGGTAGTGTACCCTTGAGCCAAAGGTACTTAACCTGAATTGCTTCAGTAAAATATCCAGCTGTATAAATGGATTGTATGTAAAGAAATGTAAACTGTGTAAGTCGCTCTGGATAAGAGCGTCTGCTAAATGCCTAAAATGTAAATCACTGTCGCGGTTCGCAACCCCGACTGCATCAGTCCGAATCTGCCAGGGGCGGCATTTGGCTGTCCGTCCCAGGGGAGGGTGAGCCAACTCGAACTCGAGGAGCAGTAAGGGCGTTCCTAAAGAGCAGGTGTGCGAAGTTCCGTCTCAGAGGAGGCGGATCATCGCCGGCCTCGGGGATGTTAGCTCGACCCGGAGGACAGGCAACGGACTCGAGAGGGGAGGGGGAGTCTAAATAAATAGAGGGTTGAATTGGCTACAAATTTGGGCGAAAAACCGGGGGAAACGTGGTTCTCTGTGGCTCAGTTGGTAGAGCACAGCGTTGGCAACGCTTAGGTTGTGGGTTCAATCCCCACTAGGGCCACATATACTGAAAAATGTATACATTCACTACTGTAAGTCGCTTTGGATAAAAGCGTCTGCTAAATGGCGTATATTATTATTATTATTATTATGAAACAAAAACCCCTTCAAAAAAATCTTCTTCCCGATCTCGTCTCAGGTCACCGGTCCCAGTGTGACGGGCGCGGTCCATGAGGCGGGGAAGCCCATCGACAAAACAGAGGCCATGTTCTCCCAGGAGAGAGACCCGCGCTTCGCCGACATGTACGCTGGGATGCCTGGTGGGTGCCACTTCTCGCCCTTCGCTCGTTCGCCGCTCAAAACGCCGGGAGGCACTTTTGTGGAGCGAGAACGCAGGAATGGCTCAGCGTGCTGTAGCTCGTTGTCTGTTATTTTGTGAGCGCATTATGTAACATTTTTAGAATATTTCACCGCAGACGCACGTGTTGTTGTTGTGTTGCCATGTCACCCACCTCCTCGATCGGTACAGTAGGATGTTATGACATTGACCCGAGGCGGGTGAA
This sequence comes from Aldrovandia affinis, assembly GCA_029706075.1. Classification (NCBI taxonomy): domain Eukaryota; kingdom Metazoa; phylum Chordata; class Actinopteri; order Notacanthiformes; family Halosauridae; genus Aldrovandia; species Aldrovandia affinis. Next base: position 2,615,758 of record JAINUG010000091.1, on the reverse strand, counting down.
TAAAGTTTTATTAGTGTTGTGTCCTGAGAAGAGAAGGTTGTGTCAGGCAGATGTTCACTGATTCAGACGTCAGCAGGGGGGGTGGGGTGGTGTAGGTGCTCATTTTAGGGGGGGCGGGGTCTTGGTTTGAGGAGGGGGGGGTTGTGTGGGGTCTTGGTTTGGGGAGGGGGTTGTGTGGGGTCTTGGTTAATGGGGAGGGGGGTTGTGTGGGTCTTGGTTAATGGGGAGGGGGGTTGTGTGGGGTCTTGGTTAATGGGGAGGGGGGTTGTGTGCGGTCTTGGTTAATGGGGAGGGGGAGGGGGTTGTGTGGGTTTTGGTTTAGGGAGGGGGGGGTGTAGGGGGGGTTCTTGGTTAACGGCGGTTTGGTTTGCAGCCGATAAGAAGATGATGAGCTCCCTCAGCTCCCTCACAGTTCCGTCTTCCACAGCCGGGGGGCAGCAGCTCTACACTCAGGGAGGGCCCTTCCAGCCAGGGCATGCTGGGAAGAGCTTCAGGTACGCACCCCCTCCCTCCTCAATACACACACACACACACACACACACACCCCCTGTGTACAGACACACACACACACACACACCCCTCAGTACAGACACACACACACACACACACACACACACACACACACACCCCTCAGTACAGACAGACACACACACACACACACACACACACCCCACCCTCCTCAATACACACACACCCACACCCAATACACACACACACCCTCAGTACAGACACACACACACACACCCCTCAGTACAGACACACACACACACACACACCCCTCAGTACAGACACACACACACACACACACACCCCCTCAGTACACACACACACACACCCAATACACACACACACACCCCTCAGTACAGACACACACACACACCCTTCTCACCTTTCATATCCATGTTAATGTGCTGTTGTAAAGGCAGTGGTGTTAGCTCTAATGTTAAAGTATCGCTGTGTAAATAGAGAGGGTAGTAATGTGGTTAACAAGAGCATTGCACCCAGGGGCTGTGGTTTTGGGGCTCAGAGCGGGACGCTCTTTGAGCTGGGGGGGGGCATGGTGGGGGGGTATAGCCTCAGTTGCTCCCGTACAGACCCGTCCTTCTGTGTACGAGGCTGCCCAGATCACACAGCGCTCCACGGAGCAAACGCACGTCCAACGGAATTTACATGATTTCTTTTTATGATTATTACTCTGTTTCCCTCCCTCCTCCTCCTCCTCCTCCTCCTCCTCCCAGTAACAGTGTTGGGGCTCCTCCTCCTCCTCCCAGTAACAGTGTAACAGTGTTGGGGCTCCTCCTCCTCCTCCCAGTAACAGTGTTGGGGCTCCTCCTCCTCCTCCCAGTAACAGTGTTGGGGCTCCTCCTCCTCCTCCCAGTAACAGTGTTGGGGCTCCTCCTCCTCCTCCCAGTAACAGTGTTGGGGCTCCTCCTCCTCCCCAGTAACAGTGTTGGGGCTCAGTAACAGTGTTGGGGCTCCTCCTCCTCCTCCCAGTAACAGTGTTGGGGTTTGTGTTCCAGCTCGTCCGTGATCCACGTTCCCGGGGTCAGTGACCTCCAGCCCGCGGGCTCGGCGGGGCAGAACCAGATCTCCCGCCAGCTCAACCCCGGCCAGGTGGGCTGGAGCGGGACCCGGCCCCCCTTCTCTGGCCAGGTGAGGATCCACCTAGCGCCTCTCCCCCTCCCTGCCTCTGTCTCTCTCTCTCACCCGCTCTCTCCCTCCCTTCCTCCCTCTCTCTGTCTCTCTCCCTCCCCCTCTCTGCCCTCCCTCCCTCCCTTCCTCCCTCTCTCTGTCTCTCTCCCTCCCCCTCTCTGCCCTCCTCTCCCCTCCCTCCCTCCCTTCTCCCTCCCCCTCTCTGTCTCTCCTCCCTCCCTCCCTCCTCCCTCCCTTCCTCCCTCCCTCCCTCCCTCCCTTCCTCCCTCTCTGTCTCTCTCTCACCCGCTCTCTCCCTCCTCCCCCTCTCTCTCTCCCTCCCTCCCTCCCTCCCTTCCGCCCTCCTCCCCCTCTCTCTCTCTCACCCGCTCTCTCCCTCCCTCCCCCTCCCTCCCCCTCTCCGCCCTCCTCCCCCCCCTCCCCCTCCCTCCCTCTCTCCCTCAGTGTTTGGGTAGCCTCAGCAAGCGCAGGTACAGGTCACACCTTAGATGATGACGTCATCATTCCTCTGAGGGGGGCGTGGTGTCGGTGTGAGGATGGGCAGAAAATATAAACATGCAAAATGGCAACTACTGTGTTTGGCTTTACCCCTGTGTGTCCTCTCTCTCTCTCTCTCTCTCTCTCTCTCTCTCTCTCTCTCTCTCTCTCTCTCTCTCTCTCCCTCTCTCCCCCTCTCTCTCTCAGCAGATCCCCTCTCAGTCCAGTAAGACTCAGTCCTCTCCGTTTGGTGTGGGTTCCGGTCACAGTTACCAAGGCGACCCCTCCTCCTACAGCCCGCTGTCCAGCCCGGCAACATCCTCCCCCAGCGGCAACGCCTACTCCAGCCTGGCCAATCGCAGCGCAGCCTTCGGTGAGACCACTCCCCCCGCGCCAGCGCACACAGCTGAGTGCAGAATTAACACACACTCACACTCACTCACACTCACACACACACACTCACACACACACACACACTCACACTCACACTCACACACACTCACACTGACACTCTTCTCACACACACACACTCACACTCACACACACTCACACTCACACACACACAGACACACTCTCTCACTCACACACACACACACACTCTCACACACACACGCACACACACACACACACTCACACACACACACACACACACACACACTCTCACACACACCTGAGTCCAGGTGAGAAGTGCGCTTGGTTCTGAGTGGGTCCACGGAGGTGAAAACCCTGCCGGGCCGCTCTTGGGTCTCTGCCCACGTCCCCATCAACCTGTCGAGCTTTTTACGGCCCTGATGGACGGCTCACCCTCACAGCCCCGCCCCCTCACAGCCCCGCCCCCTCACAGCCCCGCCCCGCTCCCTCACAGCCCCGCCCCGCCCCCTCACAGCCGCGCACCCTCACAGAGAATGTTTCTCTCTCTCTCTCGCTCTTTTCCCGCTCAGACAGGCAGCAGTAGGTTTCCATTACCGTGCCGTGCATCAGGGCCGACGCTCGGTGCCAAAAACACAAATCTGCTTTTAATCCACATGATAAAGTGCGGAGATGAAAGTGAGGAATGTTTTCTGTCGCGTACGGCGCTGTCAGTACGGTTCACTTTCACGAGAGAGAGAGGGTGCACCTCTCATTAGTCAACACTTCACATTCCTTCCTTCCTCCTCCATCTTGTTGTGGTGAATGTTAACCCCCTGAACCGTATTCAATACTCCGCACGGGTTTGGAAAATATCTGCAACACAGGGAGGGTTAGAAATGACACCTGTGGGGCCTCCCGCGTGGTCCAGTGGTTACAGCGTTCGGCGCTGGCCACGGCGACCAGGGTTTGATCCCACCGGCCACACCAGAGGCAGCTTTGGCCGGGAGTGCCACTGGGGGCGGCGATTGGCTGTCCGCCCCAGGGAGGGGGGAAGGAATCTGACAGGATGTTCGCTGCGCACAGGAGTGGCTCTGGGTTACGGCCGATGGCCTGGCGGGTGCCGTCTCGGAGGAGACAATACTTCGCCTTTGTCACTGCCGGTCTCAGGGCTACGGCAGCGAACTCGCATTACGAGGAGGGGATTGACTTGAAAGTATCGGGTGTAATTGGCTACCAAATTGGGAGATAAGTGATGAAGTGAAAGTACAGTGTGCGCTGCCTGTCAGAAACATTTTTACATTTACATTTTAAGCGTTTAGCAGACGCTCTTATCCAGAGCGACGTACAAGATGTGCATTAATACAAGGTAAGAACAATCATAGTTAGCGCACAAGATCAGTGCAGTAATACAGCGATAGACATCATTGCAGGCGTCTGCGTATCATACCTGTAACACTGGGAAAGAAAAGGTTAGTGTTTTGTTTTTTTGTCGTTTTTTTTTTAAACAGTGTAGAACAAGTAAACAGTGGTGACGACAGATTGACTAGATGGACAGTGTTCAGTGGTAGTGGAGTTCATTTTAGAGACATTTCTCAAATTAATTTCAGAAATGATACCTGTTGTTCTCGGTGGCGCTCGTCTTTGCTTGTGTTGTTGTTTGGCTTTCTGAAGAGAGTTGCTTATTGGCATGTTGGAAGAGCGATGGTTAAACTCAGAGAGGAAATGTGTTCTGTTATTATTGTGGAGGTCTGCACCAAATCTAAATCTGGGCTGTGCTGCTCTTGTTTTTGAGGGTTTCAAAACAAAACGAGGAGCCTCCTGTCGAATGTTTGTTCCGTAGTCATGGACACGTGAGCGTCGTGGTAAACCCTCGTGCCCTCCTGGCAGTGCACACATGAGCCACATCTTCGCTTGATTAGCGGTTTATTTGGGGAAAGGTGGCATTAAAATTCCACTTGTATTTGGACAGTGCCAAACAGAAAACCTTAAATGACTTCGTAAACCCGCGAGACGTGCACCAGCTGCTGGGGGAATGGAAGGCATTAGCCAGCCATGTCCAAATGATTATTTTTTAATTAGCTGTCATTAACTAAACTGAACATTTTCCCTCTCCCCCCTCTCTCTCGTGCAGGCATCTGCGGTTTGTTGTCTAACACGTGAGGTTAAAATTAGAAAGGTTGGAAACATATTTTGAGTTAGGATGTTTATTTTAGTTTTGGAGCTTTTCGTGCAGCTACTCTTGTCCACTTCCCGTTATTGTTGTGATCGATTTTTGCCGCTGAATTTATGGTTATGTATTAGGTCCGTTATTTGGCCGTAAATCTTTTTTTAAATTTTTAAATTTTATTTGTTTCAGATTTTTTCCCGTTTTTCTCCCAATTTAGCAGCCAGATATATCCTCTATTTCTTTCGATTCACCCTCCGCCACGAACCCGCCGCCCATCTCTACGGGTCAAGCTAATTCCCCCGAGGCCGGCGATGATCCGCCTCCTCCGAGACAGAACTCGCTCACCCACTTCCTAGAGACACCCTTATGCGCTTCTCAGTGCGTTCATACCGCTCACCCCCCCCCCCTCCCTGCCCCCCCGGGGTGGACAGCCAATCACCGCGGCCAGGGCCTGTCTGGCAGAGTTGGGTTTCAAACCGCGTCTGTAATAGGCAGCTCGCACTCGCAAATCTAGTGCGTTAGACCGCTGCGCTATCCGAGGCCCCCGTTATTTGGCCATTAATTGTGTGTCTTTATACTCCCGTTATTGGAATGTCCACACAGCGGTGCAGCGAGGGCCTGTCTCTTAGAGTTATGTAGGAAATAAGGACCGCTGCTTTTTAAAAAGAAATACCGGCTCTGCTGCTGATCTAAAGCAAAGGAAGCGTCCTGTCATCTCTCAGAAGAGAATATTAAGTGTAGCATAATTCTGAACGTCTGGCCAGGTTAGACAGACGGTGGGACGCATAATTCTCGCCGCCGCCAGGCGACCGCGGGTTCCACACAGACTCGCCGAGGAGGAATTAATGACGGCTGTTTTGCTGCCTGTTGATGGATTTTTCACACATGAAGAGGAGAGGAGGAGGGGGGTGGGAAGAGAGAGAGCGAGAGAGAGAGAAAGAAGGGGTGTGCGGTCAGCTCAGTGGGTTGGCTGCTTTGGCCCGTGCCACATGCTGAGGTTGAAAGAAAATGAGAGGCTTCCTTCCCCAAACGACCTTCTCCACAGACGGCGAGAGAGTGAATCCCTGCGAGCAGCAACAGCAGCCCTCTACCAGACCGCCCTCCTCCCCCCAGAACTATACACCTGTTCCGGATCATTCTCCAGAGCGACCATTTCTGCCTTATATGGCCCGAATTCATCTCGATGTGTTTTTAAGGGCTTACGAGAAGATCTGTCGTAAGACTTGTGAGCTTATCGTTCCGCCAGCTTACGGGTAAAATGCGACACGCGTGCGGTTCGTGCGTAGGACAGACGTGCGGTGAATTATGGCTCTTGTAGTCATTGCACACGTCAGAGAAACGCATACGGATTTGTAAGTGTTTAAAGCAGATGATTTTTTAAACGTATGAACGATAGCCATGCTATTAAACGCCTTGTAAACGCTGCACTGCAGTTGTGAGGTTTTGTGACCGATAACTCGTCCCTGAAGCTCAAAAAGAACGGAGCTAGTGCAGGTACCCAGTTACTGTCGTCCTTGGCACACAAACACAGTTAATAATATAATATATATACGCCATTTAGCAGATGCTTTTATCCAAAGCAACTTAAAGTAGTGAATGCATACATTTTTCAGTATATGTATATATATATATATCTTTACATTTTTTAATGAGAAAAAACGGCACTCTAAGCACTTCTACAAGAGAGGAGGGCATTTAGGCTAATTCACCTCCTCCTCTGTAGTAAACCGCTGGCCGTGCTTAGCGAGCAATCACAACTGCGCTGCCTTTTCAGTACGGGCGCTCGAATGCGTCTCCACGCCGACGGTTCTGACGGGACAGGCCTCGCTTGCTCTCCACGGTGGCGCTCTGAATTCGGGCGATGTCCTTAAATGAGGGAAAAATTTAGTAATTTCCCCCTGCTCCCACTCCGCCCACCCCCCTTTCCCTGTGCAGCGTAAATTAGACTTCTTTGAGTCGCCATTGTGCTCTGCGTGGGTGTAGTGTTTGTCAGGGTTCTGAAGAGCCTCTCGGCAGGCCGGCTTGCTTGTGCGCGCAGCGCGATGCCCTTTTAAGGGCTGCTAGCGGGAGGCAGGTGATGTGGCGGAGGCCTCACCACACGCTGGGCGCAGCGCGCGCGAATGTCCTCACCGCGGCGAGCGCTGCATTAAAGAGCGACTCGGCCTCTGTGTGGCTGGTAATGGGAACAAACGTGTCCCTGAGATCTTCAGGCAGCCTTTCTGATCATTAACGTCCAAAAATATAACGTGAGTGAGCGCTCAAGGGCCCAGTAATCTCCGAAGGCCTTGTCGGCTGTGTGGCGCCATTGTTGTGTTGCACATTGAGTTTCTCTACAAGCTTGCCACGTAGTTGGAGTCATTATCGCAAGGCCACATGTGCAGTGTGTAGGTGTGCTGCTCTCCACTCTTGTATAAGTGCCTGTGTCCAGGGTCGTGGGTAGATAGTAAACCTATTTTCCCGTTTTGTTCAATTCCCACAAGGTTTGACTTTGACGGTTTGAAGTCCCCATAGTAACGACGGAAAGCGTCCAACCCTCGTTCCAGCTGTCTTATGGTTATGGTTATGGTGTAAGAATTAAGGTTACGGTTAGGGTTACCAGCTCGTACCAGGAAACATAGGGTTACTATCCAGCCATGACCTGTGACCAGCCTTACAGGAAGTGACCCTGGACCCGTCTTCCTCAGAGGGAATTCTGGGGCTCGTAGTTCCCCCTTCACTGGACTGTGTTCAATGGCAGTGAAGTCATTTCCTAGAAATCAATCACAGCGGTCTCGCCGATGTCCCTCCGGACACAAGCAGAAATGGGGGGATGGGATGGGAGCGCTTGGGAATGCCAGTCTGTCCGATTTCTAACTTCTTGGCCGGGTTTGTTTGGGGCTTCCAAGTGTAATTCAGAGCAGACTTGAATGCTAATGCGTACCTCAGAAAATATAAACATGCAAAATGGCAACTACTGTGTTTGGCTGGCGGCTTGATTGAATTGTTTCCTGGTGCGGTGTGGGAGCCTGGCTTTACCCCTGTGTGTCCTCTCCCCTTTCTCTCTCTTTCTCTCTCTCTCCCCCTCTCTCTCCCCTCTCTCTCTCTCTCTCTCTCTCTCTCTCTCTCTCTCTCTCTCTCTCTCTCTCTCTCTCTCTCTCTCTCTCTCTCTCTCTCTCTCTCTCTCTCTCTCTCTCTCTCTCACTCCCTCTCTCTCCCCTCTCTCTCTCCCTCCCTCCCTCTGTCCCTCCCTCCCTCTGTCCCTCTCTCTCCCTCACTGATGTTGCAGCTGAAAGTGGGCAGAGTGGGGGTCAGTTCCAGGGCAGGCCCTCGGAGGTGTGGTCGCAGTGGCAGAGTCAGCACCAGCAGGGCGGCGATCAACACCCGCACTCCCAGCCCAACCAGACCGAGGTGTTTCAGGTGAGGCCCGCCAAACCCCAGAGCACCTGTCCTGTTTTACACCGTGTTTCAGTACGCATTCATAATCTGGCACCAGTGTACACACACACTACACACACTCTCTCACACACACACACATACTCACACACTCACACTCACACTCACACTCACACTCACACACACTCACTCACACTCACACACACACACACTCACACTCACACACACACACTCACACTCACACTCACACACACACACTACACACACACACTCACACACTCACACTCACACTCACACTCACACACTACACACACTCACACACACACACACACACACTCACACTCATACTCACACTCATACTCACACACACACTCACACTCACACTCACATACACACACGCACACGCACACACACACACACTCACACTCATACTCACACACACACACACACCCTCCCCAGTCACGCTGCCTTGATTTCCTGCCCAACACTGACATGTTCCTTCCTGAATCTGTAGGACATGTTGCCGATGGCGGGGGATCCGTCGCAGGGCACGGCCAACTACAACATCGAGGATTTTGCTGATTTGGGCATGTTCCCCCCGTTCTCTGAGTAACCGCGCAGAGAGAGGGCAAAGGAAGGAAGGAAGGAAGGAACTCACAATTCTTCTTTTATATATATTTTTTAGATTTTTTTTTTCTTCTGCATTACATCCCCCAAGCGTGGGGGGTTGGGGGGGGGATCCCAGAGCACACAGGACCGACAGGGAAGATCGCTGCTATCGCACGCGGGAGCCATTTAACCAGCGCTGAACCAGTCGACCAATCACGCAACGACGTGCTGCCGTGCGCCACCTCAGCTTGAACTCAATTCCAGCAAAAACGAGCATCGACCGGGAAGAAGCGTGATTCTGCGCGAGACGTCACGCGATGCCGTCGATCGAGTTCCAGGAGGAGTTAAGGCCCCGCCCCCTGCTCCTGACACAGCTCCGCCCCCAAACTGAACCCCAGGGGGGCGTGGGGGGGCATGGGGGCATGGGGGGGGGTCACCCAAGGTCAAACATCTCTTCTCCTACTCGCCAGCTTTTACGTGAAGCTTGCTGTGTGGAAATAATCGTGTTTGTGGCGCTCTCTTTCGCAATCTAGAGTAAACTAACTCCAGGAGTTTTAAAGGGTGCAGTTTGCTGCCGGCGAGTGAAGGTTAACGGAAGTTAAGACTGAAGTCGCTGACATTAAGGTGAAGCTTTTAAAAGTGCACTTCATGAAGCTAACGTCACCAGCCCTCCAACCGCCCGCCTTTCCAAGGGAAATATAACGTGTCACGCAGTTAAACGCTCTGCCCAGTGTATTCTTGTGTCCTTTGGGTAGTCACGTTTCTTTGTTGCATAATCTAATCTTTTGTTTTGAGGAGGAAATGGAGTAATTTATAGTTGGGATGTTTTACACAGAAAGTGTGTATGATGCATAGTGAGAGAGGGATCACGAAATCCAAATCCTTTTCTTTTTTGATGAATTGGATGGATGTTTTTTTTTTTTGTACATAATGTGATTTCTATGTTTGCTATGTTTTCCTATACATACACAGCTATACACACTTGTGTAGTTTTAATATCGTGAGCGATGTCCCAAGTTTAACTATCAACCTTTTAGTTAGCTTAATTGTACATTGAGTTTTAGACTTGTAAAAATCGTGTAAATGTGATCCATTATTTTTGTGTAACTTTATAAACAAACGTGTTTGTCTCAATAAATGTATGTATCTGTATTTGTGTTCATCACAACAAGACACATTTTATTATTGCTCTGCCTATTTTTTATGTATATATATATTTTTTATTTGTTTCAGTTTTTTTCCCTGTTTTTCCCCCAGTTTAGTAGCCAATTACACCCTCTATTTGTTTAGATTTACCCTCCCCACACGAGTCCGCCGCTCGTCTCTACGAGGCAAGCTAATTCTCTGAAGGCAGTCACACTTACATGCTTCTCAACAAATTCATGCCAACTCACCCTCCCCCCTTCCCCCGGAGGCAGAGAGCCAAACGCCACCCCTGATCGGGGCTCCCCACCAGGGCCGGTCTGGTACAGTCGGGTTTCAAACCGCAACCGTGATAGGCAGCTCACACTCGTAAAGGACCAGCCAATACGGGTGCGTTAGACCGATACGCTATCCCAGGCCCGTCTCGGCCTGGTTTTGCCGCTCGATTTACGAGCTGCTACAGGTCCCGTGTGCTGATTGGACAGCTGGGACGAAAGTGGGCGGAGGTACTATATTTAAACCATTGCTTTCTTTAGTTAATGGGCTTCAGCTAAAAGCAAACGTGTTTAACAGATATGAGAGCAGATAAAGAAAGCTTGGTTGTGTTCGGTCGGTGTGACAATGTTGTGACCATAAGAAGGACCCTGGAAACAGCAGTGCTTCACACAGAAGGAGCCAGAAGCCATGTTGCAAACATCTGCTTTGCAGACCCGGTTCTACGAGGGCGCACTGCACCCTCAGATTAATATTTGGCACCTTCAGTTGAATATTGTTATTAAACTTTTGAAAAGCACTACACATTTTCTGTGCATTACTCGTATGCATGCACGTCCTCGCAGGCTCATAACACGCGCAGCCAGTCGGCATTCTCTCATCTTGCCTCACGCGTTGTTGTGTGGCATTTGTTTGATGTTACAGAGAATTTTGACCTACCGGACTACTGTAGTCAACTTTTTAGTGTGCGAGACCAGTTTGCAAATGGTTAGCTAACGTAGCTAGCTACAACATCATAATGGTGATTCTCAAATGGTTAGCTAGGCGTTGCTAACGTAGCTAGCTACAACATCATAATGGAGATTCTCAAATGGCTGCAGCAGAAGCCAGGCAGCAGCAACACCGCCGCCACCACCACAGCCAAAGACACTAACCATTGCTTGCTCAGCTGTAAAACTAGCTAGCTGGCTAGCTACGAACATAATATATGAATTATATAGCCAGCTAGCTACGAAGATAATAATATGCATTGTCTGTTCAGATGTACAGCTAAGTTAGCTGCCTAGCTACAAATATAATATATGGATCGCCTGCTTAGATGGCTAGTGAAATACTTGCTAGTAAAATAAAAATCGCTGGCTATATAATTCATATATTATGTTCGTAGCTAGACAGCTCGCTCGTTTTACAGCTGAGCAAGCAATGGTTATTCGTAGCTAGCCACCTAGCTGTAATGTAATGACTTCCATATATTATATTCGTAGCTAGCCAGCTAACTTAACTGTACAGCTGAACAGACAATGCATATTATTATGTTCGTAGCTAGCCAGCTAATGACGTCATCCGGACACATTCCTGAGACCTGGACACATTCTGGCATGACACCCCCACTCATTTCACATGCACCCTTAGTGGTTTTGTTCTGGAACTCGGCCTGCTGCTCTGTGATGTTGATAAGCTATGAGCCCCAGTCTGAGCTGGCTAATCTCAACATAAACAAAGAAACATCCCATAACATCCCCTATACTGTAATCAGGCCCATGGTGGCATTACTACTGTCTGTTTACCTTTCCTGCTTCTGTGTTTGTAGAAGACCTGTTTTAAGCCCTGGGACTGCTTTATGAATACCATTTGGTTTGGTTGAACAAAACATTTTAGCTATGATAATTCAAATCAGTTTTGTTATAGCGGATTTGTCACAAAACATTTGTAACAATACAGTTTACAGAGGACCCTGGCCGAAAGCCCTACAAAAGCAAGAAAAATAATAATATATACAGTGCCCTCCAGAATTGCCCTCCAGAATTATTACACTCAAAATATGAGAGAAATCTAACCTTTAATTGAAGTAAAATTATTTAAAAAAAATTTTTTTAAATTCTTATCAAAAAATTAACTTTTTTCTCATAGCCTTTTTTGCTCATCATCACCAAGGATGCCAATAATTCTGCAGGGCGTTGTATGTATATGTTTTGGGAGGACCCAGACTCGAGGGGAAGCCCATCCTCCACTGGTCAGCTCAGGGGGTGAGTTCATAATAACCCATTCATAATTCTGTTACTTTTCTGTTGGGAGGTTTTCTTTTTCTTAAAAAAATAAATAATAATTATAATTATTTTGAATTTTTCTCCCAGTTTGGTTGCCAATTATACCCTCTATTTATCTCAACTCACCCTCCCCCACGAGTCCGCCGCCCATCCTCCTTTTCGACACACTCCGGGCCAGTAGAGCCGCCTTTTCCTGCTCCTCGAAGGACCCGAGCCGGCTCACCCTCCCTCTCCCCCTGGGGCAGACAGCCAAACGCCGCCCCCGGTCGGGGCTGACAACCAGGACCAGTCTGGTAGAGACAGGTTTAGAACCGCGACCCTGACAGGCAGCGCACACCGTATCAGACCAGCCAAGATACGGTGCGTTAGACCGCTGCGCTATTCACCGCCCCCACTAGGGAGGTTTATCTAAGAGGAATGCAGTGTTATGAATGATGAATAATGACCCAGAGTAATAGCAGCTTAATGATGGCCATCTACTCTACATACTAGGAGAACATGGAGGCCCTAAAACATTCTTTGAGCGGCTTGTGTTATGATGTCACCTCAAGTGCTGTTCCATCCAGAAATTTATATGTAGGGCGGCAGTGTAGTATAATCGTTAGGGAACTGGGCTTGTAGAGGTTGCTGGTTCGATTCCCAGGTTGCACCCTTGAGCTAAAGGTACTTAATCTGAATTGCTTCAGTAAAAATACCCAGCTGTATAAATGGATTGCATGTAAAGAAATGTAAACTGTGTAAGTCGCTCTGGATAAGAGCGTCTGCTAAATGCCTGTAATATAATATATACTTATTAATAATAATTCATATTCTTCAAATGGGCCGTGGTGACCTGAGGCTGTATGTACAAAGATTCTAAGAGTAGGAGTGCTGATCTAGGATCAGGTTTCCCCCTGTCCATATCCTAACCATATCCATTATGAGCTAAAAGGCTAAACTGATCCTAGATCAGCACTCCTACTCTTAGAATCTTTATACACACAGGTCCTGGTGTCTGAGCAGTCGGACAGTGAGCACGCTGCTCCTGCTATTGCCTATTTTCACCACTAGAGGCGTGTGGCCGCTGAAACAGTGCCTCCTGGGTTCAGTGTTTGTTGTCCAATCAAAAGCAGCTGAGGCGATGAGCGCATAATGAAGTGCAGCAGGGCCTCATTTTGAGAAAGCGGCGTATTTCAGCTGAGCAGAATGTGTCACTCCGGACCGCCCCAGGGCATGTTTTATGACCCACAAACAAGGGCTCCCTTCCAGCAGGAAGAAGGGTGGACATGTGTAGCACTCAGCTGGGGCGTTTCTCCCGAGAGGGGGCCTGGCTGTGCCTGGCTGTGCTGTTCCCAACGCAGAGAAACGCAGGGCGGCAGTGTAGTGTAATGGCTAGGGAGCTGGACTTGTAACTGAGAGGTTGCTGGTTCGATTCCCAGGTGGGAATCTTTGAGCTAAAGGTACTTAACCTGAATTGCTTCAGTAAAAATATCCAGCTGTATAAATGGATTGTATGTAAAGAAATGTAAACTGTGTAAGTCGCTCTGGATAAGAGTGTCTGCTAAATGGCTAAAATGTAAAATGTTAAATGAATGTCTTGGTATACCGGTTAGGGAGCTGGTCTTACAACTCAGAAGTGTTGTACGGGTTCGAGTCCCAGGTGGGGGCACTGCCGTTGTACCCTTGAGAAAGGGTACTTAACCTGAATTACTTCTGTAAATATCCAGCTGTCTAGTAAGAGTGGTTGTGGGGAGCTGGTCTTGCAACACCAAAGGGTTTGCGGGTTCGATTCCCTTGTGCGGAACTTGCCGCTGTACCCCTGAGAAAGAGTTCTTGACCCGAATTGCTTCTGTAAATATCCAGCTGTGTGAATGGATTGCATGGATTGTACACTCTTGAGAGAGAGAGAGAGAGAGAGAGAGAGAGAGAGAGAGAGAAAGAGAAGAAAAAGAAAAAAGCAGTTGACTTCATACGTTGACATCACTTGAGGTCACCCTCCTTGGCCTGTTATCTAACGTTGCTGCCAAGGCAACGAAAATGACACTAGTTATTCTGCAGGTATTTGGGCACAAGCCGCGGATGTCCTTGTAGAACCACTTTTATTGCTTTTTATTTCATTGTACATATGAGTCATTGGTTGGGGTTGGACTGGACTGACATTTACGAAATGCTAAACTCTATTGTCTGGGTTTAATGGTCGTCTGAAGGTCTCGTTAGCCGAAGCTTGGAAGAGGCACGTCCGTGCCCCTCTGAGGTCACAAGCCCTTTTTAAATCTGCTCTTTGGATCGACAGGGAACCAGGATTACGCTGAGTCACCCACCGAAGCCGGGACGTGTGCGTGTCTTGCGCGGTCTGGAGCGGGAACGTTTCGGCACGGTCTCTCTCTCACCCCTCATCGCGTGCATTCTGGTGTCGTTCCTTTTTGTCGCCGTTCTAACAAGACGATTCTTCCGTGATCTCTTCAAATTCCTCTTTAAAACATTGTTTTTTTACTTCATTTATTTTACATTTTTTCCTCCCGTTTTTCTCCCAATTTAGTAGCCAATTCAACCCTATATTTAGATTCGCCCTCCCCTCCTGAGCCCGCCACCTGTCCTCCAGGTCAAGCTAATAGACCTCTATTCCTCTATTTCCACTTTTTCTCCAAATTTAATGGCCAATTATATCCTCTATTTCTTTCGATTCGCCCTCCCCAATGAACTCGCCGCCCATCACTACAGGGCAAGCTATTATCTCCGAGGTCAGCAATGATCCACCACCTCCGAGACAGAACTTCGCCCACCCGCTCTTTAGGAACGCCCTACTGCTCCTCGGCGAGCTCGTGCCGACTATCCCTCCCCCCTTCCCCTGGGGTGGACAGCCAAATGCCCGCGATCGGGGCTCCTGGCCAGAATCGGACTGACGCAGTCGAACCTGGACTACAATAGGCAGCTTGCACTCCCGGTGGAGTGCATTAGACCGCTACGCTTCCCGGGGGCCTCTTCAGATTCCTCTTTGACGTGTGTTGAGTTTGGTAGCCCCCGGTGATGGGCAGGTGAGTGTGTGAGTGAGAGTTCAGCTCCGACCCCCCCCCTCCTCTCCTCAGCTGCATCCCGTACCAAAGCTCCGCAGGTGCTTCCAGTCACAGTAGATGACCCTGTCCTCACCTGTAAGGAAATCTTCAAAGGCCTTCGCCGAAACGTAATGGAGCCAGAATGAGACTACAGAGCTGTGCCCTTGGGGGGTCATATCTGTGTTTAATGTTCAGGAATTATATTTCTGGACAAAGGGTTTTTTTTGTCCTTTTTTCTTCTTTTTTTAAACGTATAAAAAATAAGAAAGACTTTTGCTTGCTACTATATGAAAGGTGCTAAACTAATAAACATGATTATCATTATTATTGTTATAGCATAGGCTGTAGGAGCACTACGAATAACGCAGCACAGAGTGTGACATTTCTGTGTTCTCTCTTTTGTGTGTTTTTTTTATGTATCTCAGCTGTGATCATTTATTTTTTATTTTATTTTGCCTGGGAGCGAAAAGTGCCGTCGCCAAAATGATTTCACATCTCTGGGTATTTTATCTCTGCGTTTGTTCCCCCCTCCCTTCCCCTCCCTTCCCCTCCCTGCAATTTTCCCACCATTTAGAGAAGAGAAGCCGAACGTGGGAGAAACAAACCACACCCCACGTCATCATGGGAGCTCAAACACCCAAAGCAAGGAGCACAATCCTTTTTCCTTTGAAACATTTTTCAGTATATGTGGTCCCAATGGGAATCGAACCCACAACAAAGCATTGTCAATGCTATGCTCTACCTACTGAGCCACACAGACCCACACTCTACCTACTGAGTCAAACAGAACCACGCTCTACCTACTGAGACACACAGAACCACGCTCTACCTACTGAGCCACACAGAACCACGCTCTACCTACTGAACCACACAGAACCACACTCTACCTACTGAGACACACAGAACCACGCTCTACCTACTGAGCCACACAGAACCATGCTCTACCTACTGAGCCACACAGAACCACACTCTACCTACTGAGCCACACAGAACCACACTCTACCTACTGAGACACACAGAACCACACTCTACCTACTGAGCCACACAGAACCACGCTCTACCTACTGAGCCACACAGAACCATGCTCTACCTACTGAGCCACACAGAACCACGCTCTACCTACTGAGTCAAACAGAACCACGCTCTTACCTACTGAGTCAAACAGAACCACGCTCTACCTACTGAGCCACACAGAACCACGCTCTACCTACTGAGCCACACAGAACCACTCTCTACCTACTGAGCCACACAGAACCATGCTCTACCTACTGAGCCACACAGAACCATGCTCTACCTACTGAGCCACAGAGAACCACGCTCTACCAACTGAGCCACATAGAACCATGCTCTACCTACTGAGCCACGTAGAACCATGCTCTACCTACTGAGCCACACAGAACCACACTCTACCTACTGAGTCAAACAGAACCACACTCTACCTCCTGATACACACAGAACCATGCTCTACCTACTGAGTCAAACAGAACCACACTCTACCTACTGATACACACAGAACCATGCTCTACCTACTGAGCCACACAGAACCACGCTCTACCTACTGAGCCACACAGAACCACGCTCTACCTACTGAGCCACACAGAACCACGCTCTACCTACTGAGACACACAGAACCACGCTCTACCTACTGAGCCACACAGAACCACGCTCTACCTACCGAGCCACACAGAACCACACTCTACCTACTGAGCCACACAGAACCACGCTCTACCTACTGAGACACACAGAACCACACTCTACCTACTGAGCCACACAGAACCACGCTCTACCTACTGAGACACACAGAACCACGCTCTACCTACTGAGACACACAGAACCACGCTCTACCTACTGAGCCACACAGAACCACGCTCTACCTACTGAGCCACACAGAACCACGCTCTACCTACTGAGCCACACAGAACCACGCTCTACCTACTGAGCCACACAGAACCACGCTCCACCTACTGAGCCACACAGAACCACGCTCTACCTACTGAGCCACACAGAACCATGCTCTACCTACTGAGACACACAGAACCACACTCTACCTACTGAGACACACAGAACCACGCTCTACCTACTGAGACACACAGAACCACGCTCTACCTACTGAGCCACACAGAACCACGCTTGCGCTAGCCCTCCTGGCTCTGCTGGTGTCCGCTCGCAATCGAGTCCAGCTCAATCCTGGCTCCTGTCCAACCGTGAAAAGCCCTAAGCCCGCATAATGAACTGGGCTGCACGTCAAACTACCCCCTGAAACTGAAAACTTTCCTGGCCAAAACAGTGGTGAAAAGATGAGGTCAATGTGAGCTCGCCCTCGTGAGCAGCGCAGTGATCTGAGCCAGCTCTCTATCTCTATCTCTATCTCTATCTCTATCTCTATCTCTATCTCTATCTCTATCACAATCAGATTTGTTGTCGCCCAATACATTTACACATATGAGGAATTTGAGTTGGTGAGCTGGTGCAGTGCACACTGCAGACAGACAAAACAAAACGATAAACAAAACGCAAACACAAAGCAGTAGACCATAAGCATCCAAGTAATACAAATTAGAAGTTCAACTATGAAATACAATATGAATAATTTTTTTTTACAAGATAATAAATTATTGCATCATTATATACGTGTGTGCGTGCGTGCGTGTGAAGCTTGTGTGTGTGTGTGAGCGTGCGTTTGTGAAAAAGATGAGTCCGTCACACGGTGCAGTCCAGAGTCCGAGGCTCAGGCCCGGGCGGGCCCTCACAGATCGCGGTGTTTTCATCCAGGAGCTTTAGGTTTGTGTGTTCAGTCCCCCCCCCCCCCAGCAATACTTAATATCCAGGAAGAATATCCAAGAATTATATTATATAAGTATGTGTGTTGTGGCTATATCTTTTAAGTCCCTGTTTATATTGCTCCAATTCTTGAGCTTTGCAAGTGATCCAACTTTCCATAAATCCCCCTCCTCCGCAAGTCTGATAGATTATGTACTGTGGGTTTCTTTGTCATCTGCCTGCCAAAAATGCTTGTGTGTGTGTCTCTGTGTGTGTGTGCGTGTGTCTCTGTGTGTGTCTCTGTGTATGTGTTTGTGTGTGTGTTGTGTGTCTGTGTGTGTTTGTGTGTGTGCGTGTGCGTGTCTGTGTGTGTGTGTGTGTGTCTCTGTGTCTGTGTGTGTGTGTGTGTGTGTGTTGTGTGTGTCTGTGTGTGTTTGTGTGTGTGTGTGTGCATGTGCGTGTCTCTGTGTGTGTGTGTGTGTGTGTGTGTGTGTGTCTGTGTCTGTGTGTGTGTGTGTGTGTGTGTGTGTGTGTTTGTGTGTGTGTGTGTGTGTGTGTCTCTGTGTGTGTGTGTGTCTCTTTCTGTGTGTGTGTGTGTGTGTGTGTCTGTGTGTGTGTTGTGTGTTGTGTGTGTGTTTTGTCTCTTGCTCTATTCCCAGACCGTAATTGAACTCAGATCTCCGTGTCTGTCATTGTAAACAGATGATACTCTGACTTTAATAGGAGCGAGTCGGTGAGGTCACCGACGGCAACGCGGTCCCTGCAGGACTGTCAGCGTGGTACCATGTGACCTCACCGCTATTACAGGCAACGTTTCTTCCGCGAGTCTCGTTAGCTCGTTAGCTCGTAACACGCTTCTTCTGTGAGCCAGAAGCAGTGTGCTGTCTGCTCGGTTCTACTTGATGAAAACGTACGGCAAATTGCCGGTTCGAAACCAGACTGTACCAGACCGGCCCTGGTGGGGAGCCCTGATTGGGGGGCGGCATTTGTCTGTTTGATTCCCCGTTGCGCCAGAGTTGGCTCTGGCGGGGAGTGCCACTAGGGGGCGGCGATTGGCTGTCCGCCCCAGGGAGGGGGGAGGGAAGCCGACAGGATGTTCGCTGCGCACAGGAGTGGCTCTGGAGTACCGGGTTACGGTCGACGGCCTGGCGAGTGCTGTCTCGGAGGAGACGATACTTCGCCTTCGTCACTACTGGTCTCAGGGCTACGGCAGTGAACTCACATTACAAGGGGGGGATTGACTTGAAAATAGCGGGTGTAATTGGCTACTAAATTGGGAGAAAATGGGATAAAATCAGAAACAAATTCTTAAAAAAAAAAAAAAGTTGGAATGCCTGATCGTAACTTGGCAGAACCGCAACCGCCTTCATTAAATTCAGGAGCATCCTCCAAGATCAATGTAGTTGGCCAGCTAAGCTGGTGTAGCCGTGGTGAACCAGGACTGGGCAGCTGGTGTACCGATCTGACCAGAGGAGGCGCTAGTGGTCGCCATCTTTATCTTTATAATTTAAACAATTATAACACATTACCACCACAGCACCTTCTCAGTACACTGTGGAAAATCTCCCTTCTTATAAAATAAAACTATTTTATTGAATTCGCTAACATCATGCTCAAGTCACATTTTTTGAAATGGGTCCAATTTTTAAAAACTTTTTTTTTTTGTATAAAAAATAAGTTTAAAAAGTTAGCAGTCAGATTATAATCAGATTTGAGATTTTAAAAGTTGAAGAGATATGCAATATTCAGCTTGTTTGATCCTCACACCAGGGACCAAGTCATAGCTCCCCAAAAATTGTCTGACAGCAAAACATGATGCTGTGCTAATGCACATTTTCCCAACCTGTCAAAAAAACGTCAAAAAGTTTGTTCAGTGAAATATCCGCTGTGAAAAAAATATGAAACATATATATGAAGGTAATCCACTGTGGAAGGTGTCGGTTTCACCAGCGGAATCGGGGCGATTAGCGGCCACGCCTACTGGCAGAGCAGCAAGTGCACACACCTGTATTGTATAATCTAAACATACCTGTGTCGAAGTTTGTGTTTGAGTTAAATGGACTATTTGCCTTCGAGAGGTTGGTGGCTCGAACCCCACCAAGGGACGCGAACTTTTCTCTGACGTGGTGGACCGCAGCACCTCTGACTGATCCTACATGCAGCGTCGCCCTTGCTAACTATTAGAATAATGCCACCATGTAGATGTGGGCTCTGCCATGTGGATAACTGCCATGTGGATGAGTTTTAGAAGCGTGCAGGTTTGAATCCAAGATGGGGCACTGCCGTTGTGCCCTTGAGCGAGGTAATGCATGCCTAAGGTAGATAACAAGCTGAATAAACTGATAACATGTCAAACCTATGCAATCTTTAAGGGAACTAAAAAATATATATACAGGTACTGAGTGTAGCAGAGGGGCTCCTATACGTGAGTTAAGCACGTGAGCGTTCTCCACAGAATAAGCGATGAGTGTGATTGGTTCCCTTGGCTGGAGACTTGAGTCTTTAGCTCAGCGGGCTAATCGTGTCTCTTGTGGCGTTGAGCAGCTTGCAACTGCCTTGTGAAATAATAATAATTTACATTTTAGGCATCTGGCAGACGCATACAATCCATTTATACAGCTGGATATTTTTACTAAAGCAATTCAGGTTAAGTACCTTGATCAAGGGTACAACGGAAGTGCCCCCACCTCGGAATCGAACCAGCAACCTCTGAGTTCCCCAGTTCCCCCTAACCATTACGCTACAGTGCCGGCCGCAGTACAATAATAATAAATGTTTCACATTCATAAGTGTGCTTCACGTCAAGGTCAGATGTACTAAAAAGGGCCGAACACCTTCTTCTTTGAGGGACAGGAGGAGCAGGGATAGAGGTGAAGGGGCTGCTTTGCCCCCGGCCTGTGGAGCATCTTACAGAGACAGGGTGTACTTCTGCCCCCCTGCCCCCCCCCCCCAGGTCCGGTCTTCTCTCTTCATTCACGTCGGAGAGATTCCTCCGGCTCTATGTCATCTCTGAGCCGGTGCCAGGCGCTGCGATCGAGACCGTCGTGTGATCGTGTCTCACAGCGCTCTGCTGCTCAGGGACCCCCCGGGGGGGACGTGGTGAAAGCGGGAGTCTGTCTGGCCTCCTGTGCGCTCCTCTGGACGGGGTCCATATGGAGCGCGAGCAGCAGCACAGCGTTCCCCCAGTGTCTGAGAAACGGGTTCACTGCGGTCTCTCACGGGTCGAAGAGGAACGGCCATGTTTTAGTTTTGTTTTGTTTTTGTTTTTGTTTTTGTTTTGTTTTGTTTTTGCTTTGCGAGTTTGAGTGTGAGCTGCTTATCACGGTCAAGGTTCGAAACCCGACTGTGCCACACCGGCCCTGGGCGAGAGCCCCGATCGGGGGTGCGGCGTTTGGCTGTCTGCCCCAGGGGGAGGGGGTGGTGAGCTGGCACAAACTCACCGAGAAGCGTAAGGGTGTCTTCAGAAAGGGGGGCGAGTTCCGTCTCGGAGGAGGCGGATCATCGCTGGCCTCGGGGAATTAGCTTGCCCCGTAGGACGGGCCGCAAGTTTGTGGGGGGGGTTAGGGGGGGCGAATCGAAACTTAGAGGGTATAATTGACTACTAAATTGGGAGAAAAAATGGAAAAAAATGGAAACAAAAATAAATACATTTGAAAAATTCTGTTACAGCAGTTTTGGGGGTCCTTTTTTCACTGAAAAGATACTTGAATGAATGCCAGTTGATGGAATTGGAACATATACATATTTATGTCATATCACAGCCATAAATATATATATACACATATTTATGGCTGTGTGTCAGGAAATACAATGGCCTACTGTATCACAGACCCATTCGTCCTGTCAACATTGTCTCTTTGAGGGCCAACGTCCCTCTGGCTTCTGGCTACACCGTAAACAGTTTTCACAGAAATCAAAAATCATAATGCATTACCCAGCGTAATGGCGGCAGCTGTAAACAACAAACAAGCTTGTTGACATTTGCGTTTGTTTTCCCCTCCGCTGGCTCTACTGTGCATCATTACGGTGCTTGTGAAAGAACAAAGAAACGTAAAAACATTTCTGACTGCCATTTCCCCCGAGTGCATGAATTCTTTGGTGGTTAAGTACCACAGAAATCAGCAGGCTTTTCATTGCCGTAGTCGAAAGAAAAAATAAAATAAAACGTATTATTAAGTCGGAAAGGCTTTTAGAGACATCCAAGAATCATTAGTCACGAAGTGAGTGCGAACAGCTTCTTGTGTTGGGTTATTGCTGTTGGTCTTCCCGGAAGGAGTGAGTCCGGTTGAATAATCTGGCCCGGTCCGATGTTCCTCGCTGCGAGGAGGAGGAGGAGGAGGAGGAGGGGAGAACATGGTCACTGCCATCGTTCAACAACATCGTTAAAAGCAGAGCTTCTGAGAATTCCAGCAGTCGAGCTTTTGTAAGCTCCCCCTTTTGCGTAAAGCCTTTATTTATTGTCTTTATTGCCGGCTGAGCCATTGTCCTGCGATGGTAAAGATGGAGAGGCAGGAAAGGACAGTGACGTCAGAACAGGTTTAGGGGCTCTGCCGTGAGTTCTCTGGAACATTGCTCAATGGGACGTCCTGTGGTGTAATGGCTTCGACGAAAGGGATGACCTGTTTGAGGTGGGAAGTGATGCAAATGCATGCTGGGAAAAGGTCTCGATGGAAAGGTTTTGGCGGCTGAAGAGGTCACGTCCTATAAGTGTAATTCCTTTGTCATTCTTTTCCCACTTTCCCCCTCTCTCGCTCTCCACGATTTTATCCCATTTTGTCCCAATTTAGTAGCCAATTACACCCTCTGTTCTCATGTCAATCCCCCCCTTGTATTGTGAGTTCGCTGTGGTAGCCCTGAGACCGGCAGTGGCAAAGGCGATGTACCGCCTCCTCCGAGCCGGCACTCGCCAAGCCGTCGACTGTAATTCCGGTACACAGAGCCACTCCTATACGCAGCGAGCTCATATCGGCTTCCCTCCCCCCTCCCTGGGGCACTCTCAGCCAGAGCCGATACTGGCGCAGCTGGTAGAATCAAACCCGGTCGCAGTGGCCAGCGTCGAGCATTGTAACCGCTACACCACCCGGCAGGCCTAACATAAGCCCATCTCACCCCAGCAGGACGAGTACAGTGTGTCCCAGTGCATACGGGCTTCCCGTAACACAGACAGCTGCAGACCTGGGCTGGGAGTAGAGATGTCATGAGTCAGGGTGAAGATGAACTGCGGGAGAACTCAGGATGTCGGACATCCAAAGGCGCACGCGAGACTAATGAACCCTTACAGGACTCAGTTTCTCTCGGTTTCATTTCTCTCAGACCGATCTAACAGCAGGTGGCCTGTGTAAACTGATCACACAGGTGAGAATGTGTCCTTCCCCCCCAGGACTTAACCTAGCACTTAGGGTGGTGTTAGCCTTCCTTCCAGATTACCCAAAAAAAAAGATTTTCCTCAACGTATTAAACCATCTTTCAGCCTCAGTGCGAGTCGATGTCAATTTGAGTAATGATATTTTTTTCAAAATGTGCACGTTTTTTTTTTTTCCTGCTAGGATATGATTTATGTGGACTAATTAAACGAGTCTGGGGGAGTTGAAATGTAGGCGCACTTATCGGGGCTCGCTGCTTTTGAAAGCGCGGAGACTCACTCAAACTCTGTGGGTCTGAGTTCCCCCTCAGATTGTTCACACAATCCACGGTAAATCAGCATGGCGAAAGAGCTCTTTGTGAGAGGGGGAATTAATTTAGGATTTTATCGTGAAAATAAATCTTCCCTGCTTTGATATCTCCGGCTGTTCAAAAAACATCTGAATTTTGCCCCAGCTGTGAATGTTGGGAGCACTGGTGTGTAAGTGTGAGGCGTTAAGACAGGGGAGGGCAACTCCTGGGGGTCCTGGGGGGCTGGGTGTGTGTGTGTGCAGGTTTTTGTTTCTACCAATTACCCCTGTGGCTCAATTAGCTAATTAGTTGGTGGTTGGTGGCCAATGCTGGTTTACTTGTAGATTAGACTACAGTAACATGTGGTTCTATGTGGCTCAGTAGGTAGAGCGTGGTTCTGTGTGGCTCAGTAGGTAGAGCGTGGTTCTGTGTGTCTCAGTAGGTAGAGCATGGTTCTGTGTGGCTCAGTAGGTAGAGTGTGGTTCTGTGTGGCTCAGTAGGTAGAGCGTGGTTCTGTGTGGCTCAGTAGGTAGAGCGTGGTTCTGTGTGGCTCAGTAGGTAGAGCGTGGTTCTGTGTGGCTCAGTAGGTAGAGTGTGGTTCTGTGTGGCTCAGTAGGTAGAGCATGGCATTGACAACGCTTAGGTTGTGGGTTCAATTCCCACTGGGACCACATATACTGAAATATGTATGTATTCACTACTGTAAGTCGCTTTGGATAAAAGCGTCTGCTAAATGGCATATATATAACGTGTTTTACATGGGAACACAAGAACAGTCTTCAGCTGTCACTCATGGGCTTATCAAGAAATGTAGCTAAAATGTCAGATCACGTAAATGATTGGTGGGCTAATTAAATAATTAAGAGCAGAAGTTGGCATGAAATCCAGAAACGGATCCGGTCCTCCTTGCCCACTCCTGATTTAAGAGATGGCGACTCCCGACGTGTCGCGAAGAACGAGGTGCGGTCCACGGAGACGCTGGAAACGTTGAAGCACTTTAAGACGACGCTCGTTATCCCCCCTTTTACTGCACTTTTACTGCACTGATCTTTTGCGCTAACTATGATTGTTCTTCCCTTGTATTAATGCACATCTTGTAAGTCGCTCTGTATAAGAGCGTCTGCTAAATGCTTAAAATGTAAAATGTAAAATGTTGTCTTGTGATTTTTTAAAAATCAACACCCTCTATTTTTCACGTCAATCCCCCCCCCCGTGACAAAGGCAAAGTATCATCTCCTCCGAGCCGGGCGCTTGCCAAGCCATCAACCGTAACTCCAGAGCCACTCCTGTATGCAGCGAACTCATGTTGGCCTCCCTCCCCCCTCCCTGGGGCGGACAGCCAATTGCTGCCCCCCTATGGCACTCCCGGCCAGAGCCGACTCTGGCGCGGCCGGTGGAATCGAACCCGAGTGGCGGTGGCCAGCGGCGAACGTTGTAACCGCTAGACCACCCGGGAGCCCCCCCCTTGTCTTGTGATTTGGCCGCAATCTCCACACTCCCAGCTGGGACGTCTGAGGATTAGAAATGATGTCGATTGAGAACTTCTGAGTAGTCTGTTGCCTTTTTTAACGGGGATAAACAAAGGCGTGTTTTTGCTGAACTAATATAAAATAAGTGATTGATCGCATCCTATGCTCTCCAGATCTCTCCGGGTAGGGCCTGCTGTGGGCCAGCTGGCTCCAGTCTCTCCACACACCCGGTAGCCACTCCCAGCCTCCTCTACGCCCTTGTACCCCAAGGTGGGTGGCGGTGGAATGATGGCAGAATCTCTAGCGAATCGTCCACGCAGAACTGATTGAAAACGAACCTTTTCCAGACCAGCTCCTCAATTAGAAAAGAAAAACAAAACAAATCAAACCTTTCTCTCCTCCCTCCTCCTTTGTATTGTAGGTTTGTTGGCATGAATTTTCGACGATGACAACAATTGGACTGTATCTCCACTGATCTATAGCTCGAGCGCGGATTCTCCAGCCATTTTAAGGCACATCTGTAAGTCTGTATAACAAAAGAACATCTGCCAAACTGACTACATTGTAAATTGTAGGATAACTCGTTAAAGGAGCTAAATTGTCGTTAAACGACAAACGCCATGAACTCACTGGTTCAAAGAGTGCTGTGTTTTGGCAGGGCTTTGCCGTTTCCTCTGATCTGACTGGCTTGTCTAACTTGTACTGGCCTTGGTTTCGTTGGGTATGCTGTCTACAGTGTGTGCCAGGGCTAAATGCTATTCAGATTGAAGTGAGCCCCTTTGAATGAGTATGTTCTAAAATGCCCTAAGCATTCATTTTTACATTTTAAGCATTTAGCAGACTGCCCACCACATTACCACCGCCTGTCCCCTGCATAGACCACCTTCGGAGGAGGGCCTCTTCCCAGTGGGACCTGAGATGAGGGCGTGGCTGCACGACATGGAGCTGGACATATGATGACGATACCACGAAAGAAGAAGAAGAAGCATTTAGCAGATGCTCTTATCTGGAGCGACTTGCAAAAAGTGCATTTAAACATGAGAAGATTAATCCTGGTTAGCGCAAGAGATCAGTGTAGTAACACAGTAATAGACATCATTGTTGTCAGCTATAACCTACAGCTATAGGTACATGTTACGAAATGCAGTCTTAAACATGTAGGCAGTGGTGATGACGATTAGTTAAATGTACAGATCCAGTGGTAGTGGAGTCTGAAGAGGTGGGTTTTGAGTCTCTTGTGGAAGATGGCCAGTGATTCCGCGGTCCTGACCAAGTGTGGAAGATTGTTCCACCACCGGGGTCAGGACAGAGAAGAGGCGAGACCACGAGAGCGGCTGCCGGGCGCCCGGAAGGATGGGACAGTCAGTTTG
This sequence comes from Aldrovandia affinis, assembly GCA_029706075.1. Classification (NCBI taxonomy): domain Eukaryota; kingdom Metazoa; phylum Chordata; class Actinopteri; order Notacanthiformes; family Halosauridae; genus Aldrovandia; species Aldrovandia affinis. The sequence continues at coordinate 2,589,442 of JAINUG010000091.1, read as the reverse complement.
CCAGAGGAGGTGGAGCAGAGGGGTCTGGCTGGGGTGTAGAGTAGTAGGTGTGGGGCGGCAGTGTAGTGTAATGGTTAGGGAACTGGGCTTGTAACTCAGGGGTTCCAGGTTTGATTCCCAGATGGGGGGCACTGCTGTTGTACCCTTGAGCTAAAGGTACTTAACTTGAATTGCTTCAGTAAAAACATCCAGCTGTATAAATGGATTGTATGTAAAGAAATGTAAACTATGTAAGTCGCTCTGTATAAGAGCGTCTGCTAAATGCTAAAAATGTAAAATGTAAATGTTGTCTTGTGATTTTTTAAAAATCAACACCCTCTATTTTTCACGTCAATCCCCCGTGACAAAGGCAAAGTATCATCTCCTCCGAGCCGGCGCTTGCCAAGCCATCAACCGTAACTCCAGAGCCACTCCTGTATGCAGCGAACTCATGTTGGCCTCCTTCCCCCCTCCCTGGGGCGGACAGCCAATTGCTGCCCCCCTATGGCACTCCCGGCCAGAGCCGACTCTGGCGCGGCCGGTGGAATCGAACCCGAGTGGCGGTGGCCAGCGGCGAACGTTGTAACCGCTAGACCACCCGGGAGCCCCCCCCTTGTCTTGTGATTTGGCCGCAATCTCCACACTCCCAGCTGGGACGTCTGAGGATTAGAAATGATGTCGATTGAGAACTTCTGGAGTAGTCTGTTGCCTTTTTTTAACGGGGATAAACAAAGGCGTGTTTTTGCTGAACTAATATAAAATAAGTGATTGATCGCATCCTATGCTCTCCAGATCTCTCCGGGTAGGGCCTGCTGTGGGCCAGCTGGCTCCAGTCTCTCCACACACCCGGTAGCCACTCCCAGCCTCCTCTACGCCCTTGTACCCCAAGGTGGGTGGCGGTGGAATGATGGCAGAATCTCTAGCGAATCGTCCACGCAGAACTGATTGAAAACGAACCTTTTCCAGACCAGCTCCTCAATTAGAAAAGAAAAACAAAACAAATCAAACCTTTCTCTCCCTCCCTCCTCCTTTGTATTGTAGGTTTGTTGGCATGAATTTTCGACGATGACAACAATTGGACTGTATCTCCACTGATCTATAGCTCGAGCGCGGATTCTCCAGCCATTTTAAGGCACATCTGTAAGTCTGTATAACAAAAGAACATCTGCCAAACTGACTACATTGTAAATTGTAGGATAACTCGTTAAAGGAGCTAAATTGTCGTTAAACGACAACGCCATGAACTCACTGGTTCAAAGAGTGCTGTGTTTTGGCAGGGCTTTGCCGTTTCCTCTGATCTGACTGGCTTGTCTAACTTGTACTGGCCTTGGTTTCGTTGGGTATGCTGTCTACAGTGTGTGCCAGGGCTAAATGCTATTCAGATTGAAGTGAGCCCCTTTGAATGAGTATGTTCTAAAATGCCCTAAGCATTCATTTTTACATTTTAAGCATTTAGCAGACTGCCCACCACATTACCACCGCCTGTCCCCTGCATAGACCACCTTCGGAGGAGGGCCTCTTCCGAGTGGGACCTGAGATGAGGGCGTGGCTGCACGACATGGAGCTGGACATATGATGACGATACACGAAAGAAGAAGAAGAAGCATTTAGCAGATGCTCTTATCTGGAGCGACTTGCAAAAAGTGCATTTAAACATGAGAAGATTAATCCTGGTTAGCGCAAGAGATCAGTGTAGTAACACAGTAATAGACATCATTGTTGTCAGCTATAACCTACAGCTATAGGTACATGTTACGAAATGCAGTCTTAAACATGTAGGCAGTGGTGATGACGATTAGTTAAATGTACAGATCCAGTGGTAGTGGAGTCTGAAGAGGTGGGTTTTGAGTCTCTTGTGGAAGATGGCCAGTGATTCCGCGGTCCTGACCAAGTGTGGAAGATTGTTCCACCACCGGGGGGTCAGGACAGAGAAGAGGCGAGACCACGAGGAGCGGCTGCCGGGCGCCCGGAAGGATGGGACAGTCAGTTTGCCAGAGGAGGTGGAGCAGAGGGGTCTGGCTGGGGTGTAGAGTAGTAGGTGTGGGCGGCAGTGTAGTGTAATGGTTAGGGAACTGGGCTTGTAACTCAGGGGTTCCAGGTTTGATTCCCAGATGGGGGGCACTGCTGTTGTACCCTTGAGCTAAAGGTACTTAACTTGAATTGCTTCAGTAAAAACATCCAGCTGTATAAATGGATTGTATGTAAAGAAATGTAAACTATGTAAGTCGCTCTGGATAAGAGCGTCTGCTAAATGGCTAAAATGTAAATGTAATGTAAAATGGGTGTAGGGTGTGATGAGTGTCTGGATAATAAATGCGGACATTCTGCTGTAGCGTTTCCCTTTTTTTACTCTTGGCGAACGTGGAGGTGGTTTCGTCTCTAGCAGAGAGTTATGTTCTGTTTACCGCTGTTATCTGAGTTATTTGCAACACGCGACTTCCAAGACTTTCTCAGAATTGGGCATTTTGACATGAAAAATGTTTGTGTTTAAGCAATATGTTGGTATCTTGTCCAAACGTAGGATTATTCATACTCCCATCTCTCAGGATCTTGGTTCACGTGAATTTGGTTCTCTGTTAACAAACTTTGCATGCCATTCGAGTCGACTTTGTTTGGCCGAGTTGCGTTTTCAGGAATGTGGTGGGAGATATTTTTGTTTTAGTGTTTTGTAACTGGTTCTGTCCTGGTTTATTCCTGCTTATTGAAGCAACTTGAACAGTGGTTCTGTGTGTCTCAGTAGGTAGAGCGTGGTTCTGTGTGGCACAGTAGGTAGAGCATGGTTCTGTGTGGCTCAGTAGGTAGAGCGTGGTTCTGTGTGGCTCAGTAGGTAGAGCATGGTTCTGTGTGGCTCAGTAGGTAGAGCGTGGTTCTGTGTGGCTCAGTAGGTAGAGAGTGGTTCTGTGTGTCTCAGTAGGTAGAGTGTGGTTCTGTGTGTCTCAGTAGGTAGAGCGTGGTTCTGTGTGGCTCAGTAGGTAGAGCGTGGTTCTGTGTGGCTCAGTAGGTAGAGCATGGTTCTGTGTGCCTCAGTAGGTAGAGCGTGGTTCTGTGTGGCACAGTAGGTAGAGCATGGTTCTGTGTGGCTCAGTAGGTAGAGCGTGGTTCTGTGTGGCTCAGTAGGTAGAGCGTGGTTCTGTGTGTCTAAGTAGGTAGAGTGTGGTTCTGTGTGTCTCAGTAGGTAGAGCGTGGTTCTGTGTGGCTCAGTAGGTAGAGCGTGGTTCTGTGTGGCTCAGTAGGTAGAGCGTGGTTCTGTGTGGCTCAGTAGGTAGAGCGTGGTTCTGTGTGGTTCAGTAGGTAGAACGTGGTTCTGTGTGGCTCAGTAGGTAGAGCATGGCGCTGACAATGCTTAGGTTGTGGGCTCGATTTCTACTGGGACCACATATGCTGAAAAATGTATGCATACACTACTGTAAGTCGCTTTGGATAAAAGAATCTGCTAAGTGACATAGGTTATGTTATGAACTTCAGGTTCATCACCAGTCATAACGTTAGCGGCTCTAGGGGTCTAGTGCTCTGTGCGACGCAATCAGCAGGTCATTGCACAGGGTCTTAATTGGAATGATGGATGCTACAGAATTTTTATCTTTGCCATTTTTAAACCTTACTTTATGTTGTGGTTCCTGCGGGCCGGGGTAGCAAGGGGAATTATTTTATAAAGAGTTTTGCTTCCTGAAGTAGAATGAGTCCCTCGACAAAGTCCCAATTTCTTTTTCGGGTTAGCGTTAATCCCCTCTGACTCCCGGACTCAAAAATGCTGCTATTCCTAGAAGTCCTCCTTAACAGCTGTACTGATTTTTAGTACAGCTTTTGGATTTCAACATTCCACTCACCCTACAGAGGGAACCAGCCATCATTTACCAGCAGTGGTATTCAAACGACACTGGTATCCCCTCGCGGCCGATAAAATACATGCAGTTTCCTAAGCAACATGGGAGATTAATAGATATTGAAAGAGGTCAAATAGTTGGTGTGGTCAAATTGCAGGTGTGTCGGTCACAGAAACAGCTAAATTGTTGAATGTGTCAAGTGGGGGAACGGTGTCGAAAGTCATAACGACGTACGCCAACCAAGGATAACACTGCATCAGGAAAGAGGAACAGTGGTCGCAATTCAAAGATCACCGACAGGGATAGAACAATACTTACCAGGATAGTCACTAAAAACCTCAAACCCACTCCCTGAAGAATGACCACAGAACTGAATCTACACCTCTGTGACCCAGTCTCAACTAAAACTGTGTGTCGTGAGCTTCACAAAGCTGATATTTATGGTACGGCTGCCATTCGGAAACCGCTTGTAACCAAGGCCAATGTGCAACAATGCATAACCTGGAGTAATGAGCACAAAATTTGGACCTCTGAACAGTGGAAGAAAGTAATATGGGCTGATGAGTCACCTTTGACTCTTTTTCCTACATCTGGACGAGTTTATGTCTGGAGAAAGCCAAAGGAATCCTTCAACCCACATTGCCTGTTGCTAACTGTGGTGGATCTGTTATGGTATGGGCGGCCATCTCGTGGGAGTCTTTGGGTTCCGATTATTACTCTGCATGATGGAACTATCGAAGGAATACAACGCCATTTTAGGCGACCAGGTGCACCCTGTGATGCAAACATCATTAACTCAAGATGTCCTTGTCAAGATGTCATATTCCCAGATGATAACGCCCCCATACACGCTGCTAAACAGACTCACGAGTGGTTTCTTGGACCCCAGGATGAAGTCAAACACCTTCCTGGCCAATCACCAAATCTAAACATCATTGAACCTTCATGGGAAGTTCTGGATCATAGAGTGCAGAGTAGATTTCCACCTCCTTCGCCTGTCAAAGAACTGGAGGCTTTCCTTCTTGAAGAATAGTCGACTAGAAACCGTTAAAAACTTGTACAACGGCGGCCTGGCGGATGGCGCAGCGGTCTAGTGCACTGCACTTTGGAGTGGTGTGCGCTGCCCGTCAGAGACGCGGATCGAAACCCGCGTTTCTACCAGACCGGCCCTGGTCATCAGCCCGATCGGAGGCGGCATTTGGCTGTCCGCCTCCGGGGGGAGGGGGGAGGGAGAGCCGGCATGAGTCCGTCGAGGAGAAGGTTAATGGAGTCCGTGGAAGATCTCTGTCTCGAAAGAAGGCGGGGAAATAGGTCCAGGAATGCGTATCTCGTTCCCGGAGGACGGGCGGCGGACTCGTGGGGGTGGGGAATTGAAAATAAAAATAGAGGGTACAATTGGCTCCCAAATTGGGAGAAAAACGGGGGGGAAAAATCAAAAAAAACCCCAAAAAAACAACAACAAAAAACTTGTACAACAGCATTCCAAGAAGAATTTAAGCTGTCCGGAAGGCAAATGGAGGCCCAACTCCTTATTAGTTCATAAATATAAATATACTGTTTGGTGCTTCCATTACTTTTGTCTACCCCATGTACAAATACGAAAATATACAAAAAGCAATTAAATGTAAAACCGTAACGTGCGCCAGGCCAGCTGTGTAGAGATTCAGGCTTTTATCTCTCGTGAGTTTCAGTGGTATTGGTGTAAAGACTGGGCCTTCAGGCAGTGGAGACCTTCATATACGTAAGCAAAAATACAGAACAATTTAATACACAGGTTGGTACGTTTTTCCCATGGCAATTCTTCAAAGGGATCCAGCAACTTCCGACCAAAATGTAAAAAAAAAATATATATATATTTTTTTTTTTTTAACTTCTCCACTAATTAAAACGATATTGATTGATTATGCCAATATATCTTTGCACCCACGTGTGCCCAGGGGAATGAACATTCCCAGAAACACTGCCGGAGAGGTGTCAATGCGGGAGACGGCATTAACTGCGGTTTAATACAATTCATGCAAATTGCAAGAACGGCACGGAAACTCTAATGGAGGGGAACTCTCAAAGGAAGAACTATCCGCTCCTGTTTCGCTCAACCATGACTGCTCCTGTGTACGTATGGAGAACTTAATATCGAGGAGAACAATTCTCATAAACCAGTTTTAATTGATACCAGTCGAAGAAAAAAATAATAGTAATTCGCCTACTGATGGGAAATAAATTGGTGGCGCATATTGTTATGCGAAATACGCGTTCGATTAGCATGCGTGCATTCACCTCGAGAGCGAGGGAATAATTGCAGAGTACCCCCCCTCCTCCATTTTAATTCCTGTGCTGTAGCTACTCATGAAGAATGCCAGTTGTGTTGTAAAAAATGTCTATACATTATCTGCACTGAAATGTTAAATTAAACAGGTGGACTCCAGCCATCAGCACCTATTAGATTTCAGTAGGTAGCCAATCTGTGCGATAAGCATGGATTCCCAGGGCACTTCATTTTTTCTTTTTCTCACAGACACATAATGGTATCCGGTCAACCTATCCGCTCTGAGCCTCCTCTCCGTGGTGCATCTCTCCCGTTTCCGCCTCCATATGCGCGTTAACGATTGTGTAGGAAATGGGCGGCGCGCTTTCTCTGTCTGATTCCAGACTTCGTCGTAATTTGTGTGTCTGTCGTCCCGCCCAATTCATCCGGCGAACGAGCCCGCGCCTGACAACGCTGTCAAATTCAACTCTACGTCTTAAAACAAAAATAAGACATCTTGTGTGATGCGTGAAAGGACACTTCTTACAGGCGAATTTACACTCCACACAGCTCCTATACGTCTTCATATTTATAGCGTCTGGGCAGAGAAATTACACGAAATTCTGCCCTGTCAGAAGTATACACACAACATTAAGCTAGCATAAAATAAAGATGCCTTCTCTTCTGAGGACAATGGTGTTGGCTACGCAAGTGCCCTGTATTGCTGTTTATATCACTAATACTTTTTATTTCAACGAGCGTCTGTGCATTTTGCATTTATTGCATAGAGGTGCGTTTAAATCCTCAAAAGAATAACTCCTCCGATTCTAGAGGGGCTTGCGGCCTATTGACACACACGCACATGCAGACTCACACATGCACACTCACACACAC